>JANKKI010000258.1:1200000-1800000 GCA_025175665.1 Cinchona pubescens | reverse complement strand
AGTGACCATTATGAGATATATTCTCCAATTATAAAAAGTGGTGAATCCTTTATTAATCATATCTTATCTTATCATAATTCATATTATATTCGAATTCAACAACATGTGTGACTCAATAATTCACAGTCAAGATAAACTCATGACCTCAAGTCAAAGGATCATTACACTTTTATCACAAAGAGATTAATCCACTGGCAAATAATAATCTGTGTGGAACACTTTTAGTGGTCAATCTGATGTATTTATTCTCAATAAGCATCCATATACATTTATGTGGTAATCTACTACTGTCATACATTACGATTAGATATATATACGAATAAAATATAATTACATCATAACTATTTATAATTTCACACACACACACATATATATATATTATTCAAAAAATATCATATTACAAAATATACATAAATATAAAAGTATAATTTATCCCTAAAATCTTTAGGGCATATATTAACTCTTAAACTCTCACTTGCACTAAAGCCAATCATTCATGTGCTTAAAACCAAACGATTTAACATGACTCTCATGTTTATTTTGGGACAAGACTTTAGTGAACGAATCAGCAATGTTATCATCCATGGGAATATTTTCTATCTTTATTTTATTTTATCAATGATATCTCTAGTTAAACAATAATGCTGTAATACATGTTTAGATCACTGATGAGACCTGGGTTCCTTTACTTGTGCAATAACTCCATTGATATCACAATAAAAGAGTATAAGATCACTAATAGAGGAAACCACTCCAAGTTCAACAACAAACTTCCTGATCCAAATTGTCTCTTTGCTGTTTCTGAAGTTATAATGTATTTGACTTCTGTTATAGAATCAGCTGTGGTGTCTTGTTTGAAACTTTTTCAATTGACTGCACCACCATTAAGAGTAAATACATATCCAGATTGTGACTTGTTATCATCCTTGTCAGATTGAAAGCAATAATCTCTGTATTCGCGAACTGTCAATTGTAATGTGTCCACCATAGATCAAGAATATATCCTTAGTTTTTCTTAAGTATTTAAGAATATTCTTGACTATTATCCAATGACCCACTCCCTGGATTAAATTAAAATCTACTCGTAACACTTAGGTATAGGAACATCAGATCCAGTACATAACACAGCATACATTATGAAACCTATAGTAAAAGTATATGAGATTCTATTCATGTTATCTCTTTCGACATTTATCTTAGGACACATGTCTTTAGAAAACTATACACCATGAGACATTGGTAAGTAACTCTTCTTGATTATTCCATGCTAAATCTCTTTAGCATCTTGTCTACGAACGTTGATTGAGTAAAAACCAAGCAACTTCTTAGATCTATTTCTGTAGATCCTTATTCCTAAAATATAAGTCGCTTCTCACAAATCTTTCATAAAAAAATTTCTGGACAACCATACCTTTAAACTTTAAAGCATAGGTCTGTCGTTTCCTATCAACAATATATCTTTCACATAAAGTATCAAGAGGACCTTGTAATGGTGCTCCTACTAACCTTCTTGTATACACAAGCTTCATCCTTATTTTTGATAAAATCAAACGTTTTGATTGTCTCATCAAAACGGATATTCTAACTCCTAAAAGCTTGCTTTAGTTTATAAATAGATCTTTTTAACTTACAAACTTTATTAGGATCTGTAGATATAAACCCTTTAGGTGTATCATATACACTTCTTGCAAATTTTCATTAAAAATGCATAATTTTTACATCCATTTGTCAAATCTCATAATTATAATATGCACCTATAACAAGTAAAAGCCAAATAGATTTTAGCATTGCAACAGGTGAGAAAATTTCATCAAAGTCAACTCCTTGTTTTTATGTATAACCCTTTGTTGCCAATAACGCTTTATAGGTAATCACATTATCATCCATGTCAGTTTTTTCTTAAAGATCCACTTGCACCTTATGGGTTTAATCTCTTCAAGTGGATCGACTAAGGTCCAAACTTTATTGTCATATATGGAATCCATTTGTGCAAATTTCATGACTTGTAACCACTTCTAAGATTCCTTATCAGATAGTGCTTCTTCGTAAGATGTAAGTTCATCATTCGTAATGACTAATACATTATTGTGCCCACTTACAAGAAACTCATATATCTTTGGAGTACAACGTATCACAGTAGTCCTACGAAAAACTTGTGTATCATTAGCTTCATCTTCGATCACATCATCATGTGATTGAAACTCTTGTTCCACTTATTGATCAATACCATATTGTGTTTCTTGAATTTCTTCAAAATCTATTTTTGCTCCCACTTGTCCTTTCAAAAATAAACTTCTTTTCTAGAAAAATGGCAAGTTTTTAGACAAACACCTTTTGCTCAATGAGATTATTGAAATAGTATCCAAAAAACTCTTTTGGACACCCTACAAATTGGCATTTATTGATGTAACTTCAATTTTGTTAGCTTCTACCCTCTCTACATAAGCAGGGCAACCCCAAACCTTCAAGTAAGAAAGTTTATGTTTATTTCCTAAATACCATATCTCATACGAGTAAAATCAATAACTTTTGATGGAACACAATTTAGTAAATGGGAGGCAGTATTAAGAGCATAGCGCCAAAACGATTTTGGAAGTCTGCAAGACTCATCATTGATCGAACCATATCTAATAGAGTTCGATGACGTATTTCAGATATATCATTTAGTTGTGGTGTATAACGAGGAGTCTATTGTGGAAAAATCCCATTCTCTTTAAGATAATTTGGAAACTCTTAGTTTAAATATTTTCCATCTCGATCAGATCAAAATATTTTAATATTTTTATCAAGTTATTTTTAAACTTCATTCCTGAATTTTTTAAACTTTTTAAAGGTTTTGAACTTATACTTCATTAAGTATATATAACCATATTTAGATTGGTCATCCGTGAAGGTAATGAAGTATGAAAAACCTCCTCTAGTATGAATTGATATAGGATCACAAATATCAGTATGTTTTAACCCCAACAATTCACTAGATCTATCACTTTTTTCAGTAAAAAAACTTATTTGGTTATTTTTTTTCAAGTAACCAAAATTCACATATATCATATGATTCATAATCAAATAATCTCAAATAACTATTATTGTCTAATTTGGTAATACACTTCTCATTTATATAATCAAATTTACAATGTCAAAGGAAAGATTGTTTTTAATTGATCAATTTTGGACCTTTTAGGATTTATTATTGACAACTGAATTTTTCATGTCTAGAATATAAAGACTATTATTCAAAGAAGCAGTTCCATACACAAGCCATTACTTGAAAAAAATAACATTTATTCTTTTACATAATGACAAAATCATCAGTGTTTAAACACGGAATAGAAATAATATTTCTACTAAGAGATGGAATATAATAATAGTTTTTAAATTCTAAAACAAGACCACTAGTCAAAGAAAAATAAGTCCTTACAGCTAATGCAATAACATTTGCTCAATTTCCCACACGCAGAACATCTCCCTTAGCTAACATTCTACTTTTCTTTAGTTCTTACATATTTCAATTTATTACAAATATGAGATGCTAATCCGATATCTAATTCCCAGGAATCTAATTTAGAAGTAGAAATATTGATTCTCAATCATGAACATACCTGAAGTAAAAGTTTTATTAAACCTCTTCTACTCAAGGTATTAATATAGGCCTTAAAATTTCTTTTCCAGTGCCCTTCCTTTCCACAATAGCAATAAGCATTCTTGGCCTTATTTTTCTTGATCATAAGTGTTAGTTTCAACCCAGATTTGACTTTCACAAAACCAACTTTGGATTTTTTTTCTTCTTATTAGAAGAATCAACAACCATCACTTATTTTCTTTCCTTTTTAATAGTTGTCTCAACAATTTTTAACATATTCAACAGTTTAGTAAGAGTTATAGTTAACATATTCATATTATAGTTCATCACGAATTGTGAAAAGTTATCAGGCAGAGACTGCAAGATCAGGTCAATATTTAACTCATAATTTTGCTTAAAGCCCAATTGTTCTAATTTTTAATTAGTCCGATCATTTATATTATCAATATATAAACCGCTACTGAAATACCCTCCGTCATTTTACAACAGAATAACTCTTTAGAGGTCTCATACCTCTCATTCCTTTACTCTTCATCAAATAACTCCTTGAGATAAAGAATCATAGAATGAACATCCATATCATCATGCTGTTTCTGCAATTCAGAACTCATAACAGCTAACATGATACAAGTGACGGTATGATTGTCCTCTATGTGCTTACGATAAACATTCTAAACTACTTCATCAACATCATCTATTGGGACATCAGGAATAGATTGATCAAAGACATAACCAGTGCTTGAGAACAATTCTCAAGTTACAATGCCAGTCCGAAAAATTTGGCCCTGTGAGTTTGTTATCATGTAAAATGGGATGTAAATTGACGTTACTATTCATATTCTACAACACATAAATAAATATAATATAAGAATTTGTTATTCATGCATAAACAAAATCAAAATATAATATGGATTTCTTTTAATTTGATTTTACTTCCACTATTTTAATCCAATGGTCAATAACTCTCACATATTAATTTGGAAGCTATCACATACCCCTAGTGGGTTAGGATCTTGTATAATTATTTTAATTTTGGGTGTACCTAACAAACCAAAATAATTTCGAAAGTTAGGTAACTCTTACCAATTACAATATTTTGTAATTCCTACATAATTAGGTATCAACTCTTTGATAACACATCTTATGTGACTCCTAACCTTTGCCTCAAATACATATAACCTTGAGTGTATCCAACAAATTATATGCCTCCATTAAATCATACCTATTATTCAGAAATCTCATCTTATAGTTCAAATATGTTCAACGTGGAGTAATTTTGGATTAGCCCAACAAGTTAAATCTTAGAAGGCAACTTATTTATTTACTTAATATCAATTTGAGGGATTTTCTTTTATTTATTTTATTAGGTCTCATCAAATTTGCATGTAATGTTATCATATAAACATATAATAAATAAAACATGTACAAAATCATAGATGATTATGGACTTTTACTAAATATAATTTTCCTTAATATACAAAGAAAACCACATGGTCAAATTCTAAGGGTAATCTTCAACTTTTGAAAATTTTCTTCGTAGTTGCACCTTTCCACCGTCTCCATCATCTTGTAAATTACAAAAACAATTCTATCTAAACATTTTAGATTCCTATCCCTAACCTTCCTCTATGTACATTACATGATTGGTTAAGAAATCTCGAGTCACATTCAAGAGGATTAACATTAGAAAAAAATTACATTCAGAATAATAGAGAAAGACAAGACACGCAGGCTCTATTTAATATTTATAACCATTGAATTTGAACCAAATAAATATACACAATCACATTGGTCTTAAGTCCACAATGATCCATCATGCTATTAAATAATTTAATAATTAAATAAAAGTTTAAATCTGTATTTAGTATCTAATCATGAATCACTATAAATCATAATTCCTATGTCATTGAAATTATCAACTTTTGAATTATTTAAGAAAATAATTTATAGAGAAATATTATTTAATCTAATATTTTCCAATCATCATTTAAATAATAGAATTCAAAAATTATATTAGAAACAATTTTTAAATTTTTTTTGAACATTTATTAAATTCCAATCTCATTGAAAAATAATAAATTTCTAAAATTTAAACAAATTACTTAATTCTATCTCATTAGAATTAAATAAATATTTTTAAAGGTTCCATACTTTCTAAATTTAATCAAATTAAAATAAAGAAAGTTTCTAAATATTAACAATTAATTTTAAATAACAATTATCAAAAATTAATTAGTGGTTTCAAAAACAAAATTGAAAAAACCTTTTATATGAAAATATTAAATTAAGTGTCACTAAAAATTGTTTAACTAATTAAATACTTTTAGTGACAAACATTAATAATGTTACTAAAAGTGACATTATTAATTAAGTCACCATGGCATGTCAATATTTAATATGGACAAGCTATATTGGCGTGAATTAAATTTACGGCAATGTGACATTTTTTTTTTCTCCAATATTTTCACAAATTAAATTTAAAAATTCATATAATTTAAAAAATTCAATATTTATGACAACTAAATACACCTTACATCATAGATTAATCAAGGGTGACTCTGATACCACTATAAGAAAGTAAATAACTAATAACGCAGCAGAATTTAAAATTTTTACTTTCACATCACCTTGATAAATTTATGCGTAGTACAAGAAAAGATAGAGATTATACATTAAAATTGCAGTAAAATCTCCAATATATTTGGGACGTTGATCCACAAGTTGTACAAGTGCCCAACGTCTAATGGTATCTACACAAATAATTAAATCAAAAATTTTTACAAGATTGACTGACCCAAACTACGGAATACTAGTTCCACAATTATTTTTTCCCTTTTTCTTAAACGTGACTTTCACGTTTTTTTGAGATTTTGTTCGCGGCCCTTTTTAATAAGTCGTATTAGTACTTCTCAAATCTATATGTATTTTAGTGCAAGTCATATATATATAATTCAAGTATCCCAATCTAATTGGGTTTAGAGATATTACAATAATTCTAATCAGTTTAGGTTAAGGCATATGAATAAGTATAAAACTATTAAGACTTTTAATATGTATTTCATATTAACTCATAAAATTTATAACTTATTACAATTAAGCCCAAAAGTTAATTTATCTCATAAATTAATCCATAAATATCTCATACTTATCAAATCCTTTTAATATGAATTAATTATCCTTAAGTGTGTGACCCTTTAACTTCCCAATCACGTTGACAATAAGTATAAATTATAATCCTAAATTAATTAGGTTCAGATAAATTAAAGACTTTTAATTTATCATTAATTATTCAATTAATTAATTTACACTTATAGATCAAGATTGGCTTCTAGCAAAGTAGCATGACTACCAAGTGTTGAGATATGTTAAAGTGATTTGACATTACCCATCCATGATTAGTTTTCCTGTAATTATTATCCTTTCACCAACCTATATCTCTATTAATTCGAGAGTACAGATATAATACCAACTCTTATTGAATTAATCAATTTATTTTTTTGTAAAATACAACTCACTTGAAATAGAATTTAGAATACTCTTAAGGACACGGAGGGGGTGAGAAGATTTTCGTATTTTAAAAATGAGATATTATAAGACTTAGTGATATTCTTAATTAATTCATATCTTATCTTATCATAATTCATATTATATCCGAAATCTACAATATGTGCTACTCATTGAGAATAATGACTAATAGAATCAAAGTATAATAATCCACAATCAAGATAAACTCATGATCTCAAGTTAAAGGATCATTACACTACTATCACAAAGAAATTAATCCACTGACAAATAATAATCAGTGTAGAATACTTTAGAGGGTTAATCCGATTCACTTATTCTCAATAAGCACCCACATACACTTATGTGCTAATCTATCAGTGTCATACATTATGATTAGGGTTATACACGAATAAAATATAATTACATCATAACTATTTATGATTTCACATATATATATTTTATTCAAAAAATATCATATTACAAAATAGATACATAAATACAAAAGTATAATTCATCCATAAAATAAATTAATTTTAAGGCATACACTATCAATAATTGTATAAGTGTAAGTGCTAAAAATTAATTTAGTCCTTTATTAGTTGTTTTGATGAACCATAACAAGAAGATTTTTCTTGTGGGGCTCGGTCTAGAAGGCTACAGATATTTGGTCACTAGATCAGTTTGCCAATTGTTAAATCTTGTTTATATACTTTTTCGATCTCGGATGTTGTTTGTTAATAAATGAACTTCTTTGGTCCTCTTGACAGTGATTTAAGGCTAACAATCAGTTACGATGCAAGGCAAGAAAATGAAGGAGAAAAGAGAAAAGAAAACATTTCTAAGAAAAGAAAAAAGGAGGGAGCAGTAGGACCTTAATTACCCAATAACATTGGACATTAATTGATCAATTAGAAATTGTAATAAAACAGCATAACTATGTAAACAGTTAAAAGAAAAAAAAAAAAAAACTTTGAACGAATAAACTTCATGTCAAAAACTTAGGTTGCATGGATTTGAATTATACGAAATAATTGAAATAAATGAATTTAAATTAACATGAAATTTAATGTTGTATTTGGATGATTGAATTTAAAATAATATAAAATTTAATTGAATTTAAAATTCACTTAATTAATTATTAAAATCTCACTATAATAGATGAATTTTAAATCTCCAATTAAATTCATTGACTTGTTATGGATAACTTGGGATAGATTTGGATTTCAAATCTAAACCCACCCTAATTCGATCATCCATCCAAACACAACATAGGTAAATTTCAAATTTACTTATTTAATCATTAAAATGACATTCTACACTTGTCAAATTTGACCCAAATGTCTCCATCCAAGCACAACCTTAGTTTATTTGGATTGTTCTCATTTACTCGCAGAAATATCTACTAAAAAAAGCCCCTTAGTAGGTTGATATTACCATTTGGAATTGTGTAACAAAATATTTTGCTTTCTAAACAAGAGATTGGAATAAGGGTTTGTACTACTCATTCTGCATTAGAATGGCTATTGAGTAATTGAAAAGCAAAATAGTTCCATTACTTTTTAGTCATTTAATAGCTTATGATACTCAATGCGGAGTGAGTAATAGAAAATTATGCAAAAGTTTTTTGGATTAATTACATTTACTTCCCCTGAAGTTTTACCCCTTACTACTGATGATGTTAAACACAACTAATTGATATACTAAAATGACAAGAATGCCTTCATCACATGTGGTTAATCTTCTCCACTTTCCAATTATACCATCTACCTCGCGCTTTCCTTGCAAGGCTACAATCTTTACACCCAACAGCACCAACCAAACTTCACACTTCCCACTTGAAGAAACCCAAAAAAATCACTTCATTGTCCCGCAAAAATCTTAAATCCATGGCTTTTGTCTTAATCTTAGTCATTTTGTAATCTGTTTTTTTTTTTTTTTTGTTAACCTTGAGGAGATATTTTCCCTACACCATCGCCTCCACCCGTTCCTCCTCCTCTACCATCGGTGTTGAGATATGCAAATCATTGGTTGCACTCTCCTCATCCTTGGTTGTGGCGCCACGAGTTCCAAACTCAGGGTTTCGTCCAACTCAAAATTTAGACATAGTTAAGAAACCCATGAAAATAAGTAGAAGATTCAACGGTAAAATATATTATTGGAAAAGTGCATTTCTTTGAGAAAATATTCTAACTCGACAACGAAGTATAATTCAGGTAGTAAGATATTTTCTCTATAATTTATTGATTATGAATTCGAGATTATTAAATAATATGTGATGTTCTATCCTACATCGGAAGTAGGGATACTATATTGTTTATAACATCTTAAATTCTGGATTACTAATAATTTAGTTTAAACATTTTGAATTCGTTGTTTCTACTCAAAAGTTGTTAGGTCTACTTAGGACCCGAGTTGTTACAGGTTAGGTGGGAAGGGTGGGTTTTTTTTTTTTTTTTTTTAAAACAAAAAAGAGCAAATGGCTAAAAAGGTCACTGTACTTTTAAAGTTTACAAGTTTTAGTCAATAAACTAATTTTGTGGTCAAAAAGATCACTAGACTTCTAAAAATATCGTTTTTTTGCTTAATTCATTAAATTGCTCTACTAGTTCTTCTGTTAGTGCGTGTCATGCATGTGCTTTCCACGTGACCCAATCAAGGATGAAATTGTCCAAACAAAAATAAAATGTTACTTAAAATATCAAAATAAAAGAAAATAAAAATTTTGATGTCAAAATTAAATTATTATAAAACTTTGTAAGAGCCCTAACCCCTTCCCTGACACACTCTATCCCTCAGCCCCATCCTTTTTCCCCACTAGCCACTACCCCTGCTACCTCTACCATCCTATCCACTCCCCTTTACCACCTCAGTACCATCCCATCCCCTATCCCGTTCTCTTCACCGTTTCTCTGCCACATACCAACACTCCATCCCCACTTCGCACCCCCAGATCCGCCATACCACCTCCTGCCATTAACTAGTTCCCCGCCATCCTTAATCACCCCCTCGTTCTCATCTTATTATCCCGACCACCACCTTGCATCTACCCCTTTCCTACCACTTGCCCGCCCACTCTCTCGCCCTTACCACTTCCTTCCTCATTGCCTCCCCATCCCTTACACCCTAGATACACTACCTTTGCAGTCCTACCGCTGTTCGCCACCTCTAATTAGCCACCCTAGACCCTTATCCAGCAATCCGCTATCATACATCCCTTGATCTATCATCCGTCATCCCCACACCCACTATTTGCTACCCTCAGGCCCTATTGTCCCCAATTGGAAGAAGATGATCAGCAAAACTAAGAGGCAGACTTTGATGGTGAATAACAACAATCTAGTAGTTGCATCAAGTACCTCTAATGCTGAAATCGATGGCGATGCTAACAATTACAAGCTTTCAGATGATGAGGTATCGAAAAAATAAACGGCGGTTCAAGTGGGTGATGGGATAATGCAACTATTTATAGTAGTGAATTCTTCGACAATGGACAACATTTTTTCATCCATTTAATGCTCAACCATGCTTCAAATTTGGACAATTTGCATGTCCCCTAGAAAAGACTTTGGAAATATATCACGTGGGAGGCACATGCCTAAGTTACCAATTTGCAACATTAAAATATAGAGGAACAAGAGCAAAATTTAACGGAATAGTCTACCTATTCTCCAAGCTCAATGATATTTTTACCAAGTTGTCTGCCATTTTCAAATCCAACTACTGTAGTCTTAGAATTCTAGAACTTTATAAATAGGTTTATTAGCAATTTTATTTGTGTGACATATTTCAAATCAATTTCACCGTAGACTTTAAAAGATAATTCACCTCAATATGCTTTGTTCTTGCGAATTTTTGCCCGTATTCTCAAAAAAAAATTGCTTGGTGTAAATTTCTATTTAACTAAGATTTGAGCAACAAAATTAGGAGAAAATGTTGGCAAATTTTAAAATTTTGGGTTGATTAGGTGAAATTTCACTTTATTCTTCTCCTTTCTTTAAAAATAGAATTTTCAATTTTGACATTCAATCTTAAGATGAATCGATGAAATTGATTTATGCAAAGTGAGATAGTAAATAAAAATGGTAGCATTCTCTAGATCTTTGCCTTGAAAAGCAAATGCATTGACCTCTTGGAGTTGAGATTATTACAATAAGCATGCCAAATTTCTCCAACGTAATCTTTAGTTATTCTTGTAAAAACAAACCTTCATAGTCCTGAATCAATTGTCAAAGACTAAGAAAGTGTTTCAATTTCCAAATGTTGTTGTGATTGTTTTTTAAAGGGCTTACTATAGATAAGGGGAAAAAATACCAAATCTGTTGCCTTCAATCCAAAGCTGCAGAAGCATGCCACAACATATCCCTTTGAGGGAGAATGAATTCAATCTTGCCATACCATGCTCTCGATGCTTGTTTTAATCCATAAATGAGCCTTTTTCAACTTATGTGAAGTTGACAGGGAGAATGTTCCAACCTGAAGTATAAGAATGAGTAATTTGGTTGTGGTAGGAAAAAATACTTTGCTAAGTTCTGATCGTTAGATTGACAATAAAATAGGAAAATTTTTATTTTATAGTTTAATGTAGCAGTTAGAAATGGGACTTTGCTAGCCGAGTATGACTATGTGTGGTAGATAGCCTGCTAATCATGATTGTATTGGATGATTTAGGGCAAAAAATGATTAAGAAGAAAATACTTGGAACCATGCTTAGTTTTGCGGTTAGATCACTAGGGGGTATTTTAGGAATTCTAGTGTAATCTTTTGCTGGCATCATTAACAGTTCAAATGGTCAACGTTAGTTGACTCACAGTAGGGGTCTGTTTGTTATAAGTTTTTGATAAGTAAGGGGGTAAACATAATTTTGCTAAACTTCAGGGTTTCTTTGATAGTTTAGCCAAATCTTAGGAAAGGTAAATGTAATTAACCCAAGATTTTACTTCATCTTTCTTGGCCATTTTTCCTTTTCTTAGGACACCCGATGGCTTGGTTGCATGTCGAGGCCCAAAAGATCCCAACTGCTATACACATTTATGAATGAGTTTATGAGTCCGCACAAGACAGCTAATGGGTGGATTAGCCCACTAATGGGTTATTGCCAGTTGGCACAGGCCATGAAAATTGTACGGTAACGGAAGTAAAGTTGATGTAAACTTGTTAAATTTTTTAAGGGAAAATAATTTTAATAATCTCCCGTATTTCACAGTTATATTTTTTTTATCCCTCATATTTAAAATGAAGAATTTTAATCCCTCACAAAATCAAAAATATACCATTCTAGTCCATCAATACAATTACATGCATGTTTTGACCTGCAATATTCACATGTGTATCGAATGTTACATTTTTAATGTGCAAAATTAGCAGCGGATAAATTTTAAATACTAAACGACACTATTTAAAACATCATTCACTGCCACTCTAAAATTCTCACCTATCATTGCCACTCTTATTCCCCTCCTTGCTGCTTTTCCTCCAGCACCCCTACTTCAGCAGCCCCAACCCTCTTCTTTTTGAGATAATTTAGTTTTAGAATTTAAAGTTAAGTATTGTCAAATTTGCCCTTAAATATGTTACATTCGATACACATGTGAATATTTCATGTCAAAATATATCTGTAATTATATCGAGAGACCAAAATGGTGCGTTTTGAACTTATAAAAGACTAAAATACATCATTTTAAATGTAAAAGATTAAAAAGTATAAATATAAAATATGATAAACTATTAAAATCATTTTCCTATACAATAAAATTTTATTTATTTTTACATTAAAAATCATTCTACTTTTTACCCGAAACCCCAAACAATGAAACCTAGACAATATTAAGATCTCTTTATCTTATTTTCTCTTTTAACTTAAAAGTCTTACCCTAAACTCGAAACTAGGCCTAAGGGCAACTACCACCCTTCCATTTGGAAAGGACTGCTTGGTTTATTTCAATTCTATATGTTTCCTTTCCAAAATAATAGGACCACTGCAGCGGTGTTGACATGGACCAAATAAACGATTGATTTCATACTCTATGAGAATAAGAAAAAAGTTACCTAACAACACTGAGTATTAGCTTGACATAACTGTCTTTTTCATGAATGACGACAAAGTTTATATTTATTTTATATTTTTTCGATCATCAAACATGAAAGAGATATTTAAAAAATAAAGTATTATAAAAAAATTTATAATGAATCGGTCTTCCATTCATTCAAGAATGTCATAATTTGTCCTTAATTGCTAAGCATATTTATGTAGTAATTTATTCTTAATCATCTATAAACATATTTATATAGTAAATTATCCTTAATTTTCTAAATATTTAGTCATTTAAACATTTTTTTTATTTTTTTATTTTTCCAGTTATTTAAATATATTTATGTAGCAATTTATTCTTAATTAATATTTAGAATATTTGTAAAATCAATGAAATCCATTAATAAAAATATTCTAACAACCACATCCAATCCACGAACCACAATATTGGGTCATGTGTTGGTATGTTATGCATCTTTACAATGGAATGTTCTACTATCTTTTATTCCATTCCTTTTCTCTCCTCATTAAAAATGTTCTCCAATTTTCTTTTCCTCCTAAAACTCACAAACTAGGCTTAAATAATTAAATGTTCACGTGAATGCTTATGCTGGTTCGTTAGAACTTGATTAATGGATGTGATTCATGTTATTAGGTAAGGTTAACCAAACACCACCCCCCCAAAAAAAAAAAAAAAACCCAAAATTTATCTTTTCTTAGAAATGATTTCTTTTCTCTTTTCTCCTTCATTTTCATTCTAGCATGGGTAGAAACAAACATGAAAGAGACAAATATTTCTCATTAATTAATTTAACGCTGAATTAAGACAACCAAACCTACATAACCGATTTATTAAAACATATAACTAATTTTTCATTCCACATAATTAAAGTTTAATCAACCTCATTGTTAAATAAAACCTGCAGAATTAAGCCACCCCACTGACCCACTTGAATACCTCCCCCAAACCTCTTATTTTTCAATACAACATAAAACTGGAAGACACAAAGGGAATCTATATTTTGAGTGCCATAGTTTTTGGAGTAGCGATATTGGTATTACAATTGTTAGTTATTGATATTCTAATTCCTTGTATTCATTTCTAAAATTATAAAATGATAAATTACTATTAACAAAAGTAAATTATTAATATTGTCACCCTCTCCTTTTTTTTTTTTATTTTAAAAGGACTAATTCCATTTTGCTCCTCTCTAACTTATACCCGATTGCCACTTTGCACCCCAAAATTCAGTTTTAGATACTTTGTACATTGAATTCTCAAATTTGTCCCATTTCACTCCTTTTTTTAACGTTGTCTAAAAAATTAACAAAAATTTTCTGTGTGTTCAATAAATTCAGTAGATGTACAACAATATTTTTGGGTGTAAAAACAAAAATTCAATCAACTTTTTTAACGGTATAAAAAAGGGGGTTAAAGTATGAGAAATTTGAGAATTGAAATTACAAATTGTTTAAAACTAAAATTCGAAGTGCAAAATGAGAATTAAGTATAAATTTAAGAGTGCAAAATCATCTCGTGAAAGAATCGAAAGATTAAAAAATTACCTCTGTTTTAGTGCCAATCGAGGGCACGGCACCGAGTAACCGAGTTTCCAACTATCAAGTCCTATTTTTCTCCGAAATTATTTGTGTGGGGTTTAGATGACAAAGTCGTTTTTCCTTTAAAGAGAAATTAGAATGAAGTCAATGACCAAAGTCGGTACGTAATATCACTAAAGGCCCACCAATTATTTTTCATTGGATTGGAGACTATTTATTTTTACTTTAATTTTGAACACCATGCACCTAAGAAAAATCAACCTTATAATGAGTCAAAACAAGAAAGTACCTCGGATTAATTTAATAGAAGTATTTTTATGAATAACAATAGATATTATATTTACCTCTTACTTTTCTGTCATCGTCAAACATGAAAGAGACATTTAAAAGATAAAAAATGTACGATATTTTTATTTAGAGATATTTCATATATTTTTTGTATTGACTAACCATCACTCTTTCTCGAAGAACCAATTCTCTAATCATTCATCCTATTATGCATTTTCAATTATTTCTTGTTTTCTAAAATGTCAAGGGCTTTGGAAATGATGGTGGCAATCCTTAACAGTGAGTGCAACTTCCCAATATACTTGATAATTATTTTCTTGGGAGTTGATTAATAATATTGCATTGGATAACAAAGAAGTGAAAGTTATGGACCTCTTCGTTTCCATAAAATGGACAAAATGATTGCCGAGTGGTGTAATTTTCTTAAGAAAGTTATATCCTTAATTCACATTTGTTTTTCGTTTTTAATTTTTAATTTTACTTTTTTGTGGTTGATCTTTAACCATTTGAATTGATAGTGATATTTTGTTTCACAACACGATTGTGAAACACGTTGTACTTGCCTAAACAAGATATCTATTTCTTTGTGGTGGTTCAAATGTGAAAATGTCATGTTTATACCATATGCATGATTGATTTTGAATTTATTATATTCGAAATTAGTAAAATGAAACCATACAAAATGGACACACTAAGAAAGTAAGTTCTTTTTTTGAAATGTTAATAATCTTGTTCTTCCATTGTAAATTGTATTTTGCTAATTTGAACTAAGAATTTTAAAAGCAATTTTAATTTAATTATTTCTTGTAATTTCATATTCCTTAATTACAAGAGCTATGGTGAAATGAGAAGACTATAATTATATATACACTATTATGACCTCAAATTCAACTATTCCTAAGCTATCAAGATTATAATTATAGAGTACTATTAGTTTATGTTTAACTTTTGAAACTTAACGCATATTATTTGATTCGTGTATTATTATTATAAAACACTTTCTCCGTTTCATATTATCTGTTTTCTTAGTTGGTTTGATCAAAATAACAACTTAAAAAAATTTAAATGTTCTTGAAATAAAAACACTTTTTATATGCTAAAAAGCAACGACTATTAGATACTATTTAAATTCCAATTAACTAATGTATCCGAAATCCTTCAATTTCTTAGTTATTGTATATATGTAGTGTACTTGCAATACTATAATTGTCAACATGGTGCATTTTAGATGGTAAGATATTTTTCTGATGATATATTAGTTATAAATTCGAATCACTAAAAAAGTAAAAAATAAATAATTTTAAAAAAAATACTATAATTTTTAATTCTATCTTATACATTAATTGGTACTAAATTAAACTATGATATCCGAATTAAAATGAATAAAATAGATATAAATACTATTTGATAGACTATCAATAAATTTTACAATAAATCGTTAAAATATAAATAAGTAACGTAATTTTGAGAAAAAGACAAACAATCTATTATAAGAAATTATTCAAAACAAAATGAATACACATGTAACATATGTTTCAGTGCCCAAAGAGATGTGCCTTTTGTGTTTTCTTCTTCTTCACCATGAGTGACTACGAGTCATGTTTTATTCTTGCCTTCATGAATGGTCACCCCGCATACTTTGAATAGATGTCCATGTCCCCACTGCCCCCACCCTTCACACGCACCCCACCCCACCCCAATAGATGACACGGGAAGAGATATAACGATAACGTGTCACTCTCGCTTTGAGATCCCGGTAAAATAAAGCCTAGTGGAAAACTTTTTTTTTTTTTTTCCAGAAATTACCACTCCTCTCACTATTTAGTGGCTTAAACCAATAATCAATAAATTATAAAAAAAATTTCTTATTACTTAAATTGTATTTTATTATCGAATCTGGACTTATTATCTTCATTTCTTAACTAATTTATCTAAATTTTTAAAATTATAAATTTTTGAATTTAGGTGTTAAAGATCAGATAAGTTATTACCGTTATTTTGAGAAAGGTAAAAAATGCGTGATTTTAAAAAAATATATATATATAAAGAGATATTAGTGTAATTTACACGTAATATTATGATAGATCAATAAAATTTGTCGAAAATATTATGAACAGTTGAGTTAATTCTATGTAGAAATTGCACTTTTTAATGTAAGTATTTTCTCATAAATTAGATGGTGCAAACAGGATGTGTTACTTATAGTAAATTTTTAAATTTTCATTAATTTTATAATGTTAAATTTTTTTACTGATTAACTGTAAAGCGTTTTATCTTACATTTACTTTATTTAATGTATTTGTTAATTCAATATTTCAGAAGACTCTTAATAATGGTCCAACTGCAAGACTTAAAATATGTTACCCATAGCCTTGGCAGTAGTGTTATGTCTCTTTCTTTACAAATGACAAATTTACTTGGAGTACTCTTAATAATGGGGCACTCCTCTTTTTTTGAATGAACCACCATGTTTTTGGTGTCTAAAATAAAATCAGGAAATGATTTCCTTAATTTTTTGTAATATTGGAAATGTTGGTGAAGTATGAAAATCGATTTTTCTATCAAATGCTTCTTTTTTTGGTCTCTAACCGAACTTCTGATCGCTTTTAACATTTGATAAAGGGAAAAAACCATTAATAAAATATTCAATATGACATACTTCTACATATGTTTACATTCCTATATAATTTTCTACATTGCGATTTATAGAAAATGTTATTTTTTAAAAAGAAGATTTTACATATTTTGTAACTCGTCATACATTGATTTTTGATAAGTTTTTCACAAACAATAAGGCAAGACAATTAATAAACAAAATGACCACCAAACAAATTCATCGCAATCGTCGTATTCTATATTTTTTCGCTATAAAATCTAACTCATAATTATGTAAATCTAGAACATAAATTCCTTACAACCAATTAACAAACTCCTTCAGAAATCGACAAATTATAATTGATACAACCGCATTTATCATTTTGTTTTCAGTTATTACATTCATATGGACAATATATTTTACGACAAAAAAAGTAATTTGTGACAGAATAACTTGCTATTGCTATCTTCTATTTTTAGTAGGTGAACTGCCAACGATTATCTCTAAATACTACAAAATAATACAATACGGTCGGTTCAATACTACGCTCGTCTCTCAACACAGATTCAATTTGATAAATATATCATAACCTTACAATAAAAAACGAGTCACAAGCAACCTACAACACCGTACCTTCACCATAATTTTGCCGCGAACATGAGTAAGTAACCTATAATACCGCACCTTCACCATAACTTTCCCGCAAAAAATACCGAAGAATTAACAAAATCCAATTTTATAAATCCCAACATAAATTTTTCATATTCTCATAAATTTACTTCACAAAAAAAACTTATTTAGTGAAACTCACCAAAAGTGATGTGCCCCCTCATAAAAACCACAGTTAGCAGCCTCACTGAGCCCACACACACCTTTCACCTAGTACTAACTTTTAAACGTTAAAGAGCAGTCAGCAGTTAGTTTTATTTCCTACCAAATTTTCTCTCTCTTCTTTCTTTATTTCTTTCTTTCTCTCTTTCTCTCTCGTTTGTTGTTTGTTTTATAGTACTATTTTGAGAATTTTAACGAAAGAAAGACCGAGTGGACTTTGCTTCTCCGGCATTGACTCGGTCTCAATGGGGGCAACATATCACTGCTCAAGATCGGTTAGCTAAGCTGCTATTAATCTGATAAATATTTTTCTATTTTTTTTATCTGTTGCATTTTTAACTTAATTTTCCCATGCTTTTTTTTTTTCTTTTCTTTTTTTGGTGTAGAAATTAAAAAGATTAAAGAACCTGTTTAAATAGGCGAATGAATTGCATTTACCAATTAATCACCTGAAAAAGATTCTTTATCCAGATTGCTTGCCGGGTTTTGTTCCTTTTTGCTGCATTTCATTTATTTCCCATTTTAAATTTGGAATTGAATTTTGATAATTTCCCATGATCTCTCTGATTTGCTTGCCTAGATTAATTCTTTATTCTTGTTTGTTTGATTTCCTTTGGTTTTTGTTAGCAAATTAGTGACCAATTTACAAATGGGGCATATCTTTTTCTTGTTTCTTTCCTGTTTTCTCTCTTTTTTTATGGGTTATTTATTTTTTTCCCAAAAAAAAAAAAAAAAAAAAAGTAAGTCTTGGAGACTGAATTTTCTGTTTTTGGGTGAAAAAAGGGAAAAAAAAAAATTAGCCTTCTTTTAAATCAGACACTTAATGTTTAATTGAATTAAATGTTTATCATGTGTTTCTCATGTTAGGTGAGATTGTTTGGATTGTGAAAATGTTAGTGTCTGATTTGGCAGGTTAGGTTCAGACAGTGAACACATGACTGGATAAGGATTGTGGGAAAAAAAATCAGAAAAATGTATGGATTTTTACTGAGGAAGTTTCACATTCTCAACAGTCAAAAGTGAAATTTTGAGACTCAGGAATCCATACATTGGAGTACAAATAGGAGGAAGTTTCAAAATTTTCGCGGTTTTCATATATTTTCAAGATGAACTTGGGGAATGGTTTTCCGATTCCCCAAGAGAATGGAGTCACCAACAATGGGGATCCTTGGATTCCTTTGACTCCAGACAAGCCAGTAATGCGAGCAGCCAATCCGGTTTCGGCTGAAATGCAAGGGAGCCTGTCAAAGAACACAAATTGGCAGGAACGGCTTGGAATGCAAAGTCAAATTTCGGCAGAAAAGCCACTAATGCGTGCAGCCACAGACCATCTGGTTCCGGATGAAATGCAAGGGAGCCTGTCAAAGAACACAAATTGGCTTTTCTGAACAGCTTGGAATGCAGAGTCGATTTTTGACAGAAAAGCCAGTAATGCATGCAGCCAATCCAGTTCCGGCTGAAATGAAAGGGTGCCTGTCAAAGAACGCAAATTTGCAGGAAGTGCTTGGAATGCAGAGTCGATTTTCGACAGAAAAACCAGTTATGCAAACAACTTATCCAATGGCTGGTGAAACGCAAGGTGATCAGATAGAGGGGACCAATTGGATGGAATTGCTTGGACTTTACAGTGGATTTTTACAAGAGACACCAAAGAATGAGGCACTTCAGAATCTCAATGGTGCTGGATTGTTGCGTCATGGTGAGCATAACATGCCGGATGGTGCTGCTGCCCAGGCGAATGGATGCTTCAATCAAAATGCTGGTTCTTATACACAACATAATACAAAAGATGATCCTGTTAGGAATAATACTATAGAGTTACTTGGGATCAAGGCAATGCACCAGCCATTCTCCCCATTGATGGAACACCAAACACAGGCCTTCATGGCACTGACAAGCTCCCTTTTACCAGTTCACATTCCCCGGTTGGAAACAAATGGGCAAATTATCAATCAAGTTCAATGTTCCTGCAGCAAAAGAAGGCCCTGCACCCACATCAAGGGTTCGTCAGTTCCAGCCTACAAAAGATGACAAGTGGTTAGTGACTGAATCATTTCACAACTTTCAGTAAATGTAATGGAAACAAATCAACTGCCTGGTCCTAAAACTTATTATCTTCATTGTACATGAATGTTGTATCAGCAAAAGAGATTAAGATGCATGTTAGAACTCAGAAAACAGAATCATGTAAGAACTCGACTTTTGACCCATACATTTATTTTTAAGTGCTGGAGCAACTACATTTTTACTTGACTAATATAGAAATTTGCCTTTCAACAAAAACAGAAAATCAAGAAGTTCATAATCTCTCATTGTTTTGGTTATTCATTAGTACAGTACATGTATATGATCTTGTCATACATTTACAGAAAGCTGTAAATTTATGTTTTAAGGAAAAACATAACAAAAAAAGGCATTACATAGCATGCACTTGTAACACTATTAGAACAGAAAGCTTGATTTCTTTTTTCAAAAAGAGAATTATTGTATAATGGCGCATATTATTGAATTTCACCAATGACTTTACACGGGAATAATTCTAATTTTGACGGACCCTAATCATATATACTCACAGATGGGTTTCCTGACCCTTACCGGCCCATGTACAACCCAAACTCATCACAAAGGGAAGAAACTGCTGCAGTGTCATGTGCAACCGATTGCTTTCAGTTTGCACCAGTAACTCCAGATCAGGGAAAGCAGTTGAAAAAACACCAACATTCTGATATACAGAATTTCTCAGTAGATGAAAGCCAAAAGCAAGGAAGAGATCAGCAAGAGATCATATTTACAAACAGCCAAGTTGGGAACCAGTGTAACGAACTCTTGCACAGTGTGATTTTACATCACCTTCTGCTTCCAATTCAACAACATTGAAGCAAAAGAATATTTCTGAAGATGGAAGTCCCCAAGAGAGAGCCCTTAAAAGGAAAAAGCACCGGCCAAAGGTGGTGGTTGAAGGAAAACCCAAAAGGACCCCAAAGCCTACTGCCTCAAAAGCAAACGTCTCCAATGAAAATCCATCAGGAAAAAGGAGGTATGTTCGCAGAAAAGGACTTGAAGCCTCAACTTCTGTGAAAGAAAATGAAACAAATGGGATTGCGACTTCTGCTGTAAGTTCTGCGGCAAAATCATGCCGTAGAGTGCTGAACTTTGACTTAGAAGACAAGGCGCATAACAGCTGGATTGGTGATAGTCAAGCGGAAGCACATCTGAAGATGAAGCCCTTTGATTTGAACTTGAATTGTCAAGACACAACATGCTCTACAGGACTCAACACAGTAGCCGAAATATCATCTACAAAGGAAGGGCAACAGGATGGACACGGTGCAGAGGAACAGCATGGCAAAAGCACATGTAATCTGATTTATTCCAACAATCAAAAACTTGCTGAGAAATCATTGCCACTTACCCCTACAGGACAATCACCCACAGCCAGGGACTATACTTTGAATCTCATTGCAAGGAGTCTAAACTTGCAAAATGCTGCATGCCAAAACAATGACCAGTCTAGGTACAGTCAAGGCCATCAACACATTGGAGAAGGAACAGGTCAGATGATCCTTCAAGTAAATACTGCTTCAGCTAAGTTTAGTGCAGCTCGGCAGCTGATGTTGCAGACATTGGCTAGATCTTTCAAGGAAACGGCCAAGATCAACGAAAAAAGGGGATCCAAAAGAGATTTTTGCCATATTTCTGAGCTGATGAATCCCCAGTCAGTTGACCTAATGAATTCTCAATTCTTAAGTCAAGAAATATCAAAGACTAGTGAGCAGAAGAAGGATAGCAGCAAAAGTGGTGTAGGTACTTTGGAAGCTCACAAGAGGAAGAAATTAGAAGATAAACATTACGTGTCATGGAGTTGCATCCAATATTTTTTCTTCTGTGGCATCTTTTCAAGATTGTTCGAGACGAGTTGAATCCAGAGTCAGCAATGATATCCATGCAAGCAGTTCTTCATCATGTCAATTTGGTAGATTGCTAAATTGTGACCTTGAAATGCAGAACACCTTCAGGAAGCAAAACAGTGGTGGCAATGGGATTGCTGATGACCGATGCAATACTAACAAAGCTGTTGAAAATGTTTACCAGGAGCAAAATTCTTTATTAAGAGTGAAACATCTTAGCCTTTGGAAGGTAAGACCAACGTTTCAAGAAAACACAGAAGCCAACAGCCTCAACGTCACAAGTGGAACAACTGACTGTCTGCCGTCTCCAACTCAAGGAGTCTACGCAACCACTCCAAGAAATGAAACTAGAACTTCTCTAGTTGATTTCTCAGTAAAAAGACAGACTGTGGTAATGCCATCATCCATCCAAGCATTCAGAAAGCAAAAAGTGCATCCAGAAGAGACTGAGTACGAAAGACGTAGGTTCTCAGCGTCCCTCCAGGAAAGCAAAAGGTATTACCTGTTTTATCGAGCTTGACATATTCTCAAAGATTTCCGTACAATTGAACTCTAGACTAACAAGAATATCTCTGAAATCTGGTGCAGGCAAAAAGGAAGAACAGAAGCGTGCAGTTACAGTTGAGGAAATCACATATCGACTCAAAGGGCTAGCAATCGGTAACGGTAGTAAAGAAATAGTTGCAAAAGACCAAAATGCCATTATTCCCTATAAAGGAGATGGTGCAATTGTTAGTTATGAAGGATTTGATCCAATGAAAAGGCACAGGCCACGGCCAAAAGTGGATCTTGACCCAGAAACACATAGACTTTGGAACCTCCTCATGGGAAAGGCCGGAAGTGAAAGCGCAGAAACAAGATGGACAAGGACAAGGAAAAATGGTGGGAAGAAGAAAGGAAAGTGGTCCGTGGTCGAGTAGACTCATTCATCGCACGAATGCATCTAGTTCAAGGTACGATAGTTTTCCAAGCTTTTTGCTCTAAAATCGCACATATCCTCATAACTGCTGAAATCAAATGAGTCATGTTCATTCTCCACTTGCTTCTTCAAATGGTTCTCCGATCCAGGACAGATGCTGTAGCGTATCCCTAACACTTGTTAGTCGAAGAAAACTAAATATGTCTAATTTGACATTACGAGATGCCAAAGCAACATACTGGCAAGAGAAAAAATTGACTTCAGTACAAAGATTACCAATAGGAACAAGAAAAAGGCTGTAACTTATGTAACTATTTCTAACATCGAATTCGTTCTGCATTGTACTTTTCGTTACTTGATTGAGATTACAAGACCTGTTACTACATCTTAGAGCACAGCCAACAGGGAGGATCCATCTTAAAGATACATGTAGATGTAGTATACAGGTCCACCAATTCAGTTAATATTTTGTGTGGTATCACTCGGTGCATTTTAACATCTTGTGGTTGTTGCATTAGTCAAGGATGAAAACATGACGTTTACCTTACCTGTCTGCAAAGTTATGATAATAAGATGTGAGACACAAGAATGTTTTTCACAGGAGATCGGCGATTCTCGCAATGGAAAGGATCAGTTGTTGATTCAGTAATTGGTGTATTCCTCACACAGAATGTCTCTGACCATCTTTCAAGGTAAGCCAAAATCCTAAGGTATCTGAGAGACCATAAGAATAAAACCTGAGACAGGAAGAATGAACAGTAATTCCTTGTCAATTTCTGCAGCTCGGCTTTCATGTCTCTAGCAGCCAAATTCCCTCTCCCATTGACAACCTCTAACACAAACTGCTGTCAGAATGCCACAATTATGTGGACTGAAGAACCAGAGGTTCAAATAATAGATCCAGATGGCACCATCACATATCATGGGAGAATGTTTAGGCAGCCCGTTAACCAGCAAAACTCTATGAGATTGAGTGAGTCTTCTGAACGAAGACCAGATAATTTCAGTTCACAAACAGCAAGTCATTTGGCAAATGACAAACTGTAATTTGGTCGCAGTAATATTAGTGGAACAGAGGAAGAGGTGGTTTCTTCACAAAATTCTTCCAACTCTTTTCTTCAAGCGACTGAAGATGTACGATCCAGTTCAGAGTCAGAAGTTGAAGATAGAATATTCATGTGCAACTCCAGCAAGAACTGTAGTTCAGCAACTGTTTCAAAAACTGAAAGTGCTTCTATGTTCAAGCAATATCAATGTCATGGAATGATAAGTCCATTGCTGGATAAGAGCTCCATGCCTGAGTACCAGCAACAAGAAGATCCAATGTTTATCAGGCAAAATCCTAGTTCAAATAATAGCGGGAATGCACACGCTTACCCTGTCATTTCTGATGTCTCGTGGCAGCAAGGATCCCTTTCTCCTTCTAGCGGTTCCTGGTTGAACAAGACATCCGATATTGGAGTTCAGGCACCTTACTTGTTTGGATCTTCCGGACATCATAACATGTCTTACTTTCTCCATGGATCTGTTGAAATCACCAAGAATGGAGGTGTGGCCCAGTTTACCTAAAAATATAGCAGCTATGGAAGGAAGTATAAGTAGCTCAACTACCCAAGAAACTGGAATGCCAATTAAGCATGCAATAACAATGGGCCAACCAGTGTATCGGAACCAGCACCCAAAAGACAATTTGCAGTCGGGATCTCACTTTGGAAGCAGCGAACAGTCAATCAGAAGTAATCAAGTAGAAAGATCCAAGAGCTTTGAGCTGGAAGGTAGGTCTGTGCTAGAGCCCAAAAGACGTAATGAAGCAGATGCCATAAGGCAAACTGGTAAAGTCCATAAAATTCCTAATTCCCCTTGATTTACTGGAGTACCTTTTTATGTTTGTGAAAAACATGGAATTTCATTGCACTTAACAAGAGAATCAATGTTGCAGGGCATTTATATTCTTCAAGCGAACAGTTCAGCAGTATTGACACCAATGTCCAAAGTGCAAGAAAGAAAAAACCTGGAGTGGATGAGACGAAGGCATTTGATTGGGATAGCTTGAGAAAGAAGGTACTGAGGTCAAGGGGTGGAAAAAAAGAAAGAAGCAAGGACAACATGGACTCGCTGGACTATGAAGCCCTAAGGCATGCTGATGTTAGCACAATTTCTGAGACTATCAAGGAAAGAGGAATGAACAACATGCTGGCTTAGAGAATCAAGGTGTGGAAGAATCCAACATATTCATGTTGGTCACATGATCAGAACTAGTTTACTTAATTCTTCCATAATAGAGGTGCATAGAACAAAGCTGACATTGTGTCCATATGTTGCAGGATTTCCTCAATAGACTGGTTACAGAACATGAAAGCACTGACCTGGAATGGTTGAGGGATGTTCCGGGGGACCAAGCAAAGTAAGTTCTTCAATGAAATTGATAACAGCATGATGGGGGGGAGCACATTTAATCTGATAGCTTCAGTATTTTGAGTTATTGATCTGCATAATCCTGTTTTTCAACTTTCTTAACTGTTCCAAACTTCAGGGATTATCTATTAAGTATCCGAGGCCTGGGTCTAAAGAGTGTGGAATAATAGACATCTAGTGCGTGCGATTACTAACACTTCATCAACTTGCTTTCCCGGTAAGGTTCATTTAGCAACAATTGGTAGCTTTTACCTCTAATGTCTGCATTAGAGCCATAAACCTAGATCTTGTGTTTTAGGTTGATACGAATGTTGGACGAATTGCTGTGCGTCTAGGGTGGGTCCCTCTCCAACCACTCCCCGAGTCACTACAGCTGCATCTCCTTGAGCTGTAAGTGGTACTGCCCAATGAATAATGGAATATCGATGATTATATAGGATACCAACTGCATTTTTGTGCAGGTACCCAGTACTAGAGTCAATTCAGAAATATCTTTGGCCCAGACTCTGTAAGCTGGATCAGAGAACCTTGTAAGTACCTCAATCTTCTACAGACATTAGTCAATTTGAAAGCATTTTTTTACCTTAAATGGGTGAAACAATTCCTGGAACTTCCCCTGCAGATTTCACTTGATTAATATACTCTTTCTTCAACCTGCAGGTACGAATTACACTATCAGTACCTTGATGATTACATTTGGAAAGGTATGATGAGACATTTACTTCAATCTATTAGAGTCTAACCTTTGAAAAGACTAAGTGTCTGCTGTTTCAATTCTGACACAGGTTTTCTGCACAAAGAGCAAGCCCAACTGCAATGCATGTCCATTAAGAGCAGAATGCAGGCACTTTGCAAGCGCTTTTGCAAGGTCAGTTGTCAAGTTTTTCCAATAATGATCACCTACTAGGAAAACTTTAACTAAGAAAATAATATGGGCTACAATTTAAGAATGAAGAGAAAAAGGAGAAACAGTAAATACCTCAATGGCTATGTTTTATTGAGGGTTGGAACCCCTCAACCGATGCTCTGTATTATTCGCACTTGTACTTAAATATATGACAGAATTACTGTCACTGCAGTGCAAGGCTATCCCTCCCAGGGCCAGAAGAAAGAAGCATGGTCAGTTCAACTACTTCTGTTGCCAATGAAAATGCACCTGTTTTGGTGAAGCCTATGCCATTGCCTCATCTGCTGAAACCAGTGAGTGCTGGGAATCACAGTACATTAGGACTGACTGTGAACCAATTATTGAAGAACCAAAGACACCAGAACCATCTCCAGAAGTGCTAGAAAGTGACATTGAAGACATGTTCTATGAAGACCCTGATGAAATCCCCACAATCAAACTCAGCTTTGATGAATTAAAAACAAATGTGGAGAGTATAATGCAAGAACAGAACATGCAATTGCAACCGGGTGACCTGTCCAGAGCTTTAGTTGCTTTGGATCCATCAGCAGCTTCAATCCCTGCACCAAAATTAAAAAGTGTGACTCGACTGCGAACAGAACACCGAGTGTAAGTTTCTAACTTCTGTTTCTCAGAAATAAAACCTAGCTCTGGAAGAACCAAATCATTTTTTTTTAATTCAGTTGATGCTATACATGCTTAATATCTCTTACCCCTAAACTATGATAAATCAACACAAAGTAGACCAATTTCACTTTACACTTAAAGAAATCTCTTGTTCCATGGAAACTAGTAGTTAATAGAACAAGAAATTCTTTGATGAATTCCATATTCATTATAACCCTTCCAATTTTCTGCAGTTATGAGCTACCAGATTCACATCCACTACTAAAAGGAGTTAGTAACTATCTCAATTACATCTTCATTTTTATATTGCCCAGCAGCACCTAAACTTGATTCCCACTGACCCACTCTCTTAAAACTTCAGATGGATAGACGAGAACGTGATGATCCAAGTCCATACCTTCTAGCAATATGGGCTCCAGGTAGATTATACCTAACTGACAAAATTTAACTTAGACTCTGGTGGTTGTAAAGAATATCCAGGGAGACACCTGATATTTATACAGGAAAGATACTAAAGCTAATCCTTAATATCTAAATGTAAGAAGATGCAATGGCAAAACCAAAAGGACAAGAGAACAGGAAGCAAGGAGTCATTTGGACCAAATTGATGTTAAAATTGATCTTTTAGTGTCCTTTCAGATTTCATGATATGATTTTTCAATTAGGTGAAACTGCAAATTCAACTCAACCTCCTGAAGGTCATAGCAGCCTCCAAGGATCAGGCAGACTTTGCACCGAGGAAACATGCTTTTCATGCAATAACATAAAGGAGGCAAATTCGGGGACAGTGAGAGGCACACTTCTGGTGAGCAACCAAAGTGTTACATAAGTAACAAGAGTATCTACAATGAAAAAAGTTATTTGATCCCAAATTTTTGCTAAAGCTACCTGCCTTTTTACAGATACCATGCAGGACAGCTATGAGGGGGAGCTTCCCACTGAATGGAACATACTTCCAAGTTAATGAGGTTGAACTCCTGCTATTGCATAACTATAGTTGTTGCAAATCATTGCCTGGAAATCAAGATCCCCATATCCCACTGCATCTTTATTTCTTACCTGCATATGAAATCATTTTTACTTGTTGATTCCTAACTAAGGCACACAAACATTTTCAGGACCAGGTTTATTACCATCACTGAATTATATTACTCTATTTACATGATTTATTATTGTTCAGATGTTTGCCGATCATGAATCCAGTGAGAATCCGATTGACGTTCCTAGAGATTGGCTATGGCAACTTCAAAGGCGCACTGTGTTCTTTGGGACATCTGTCACGAGCATTTTTAGAGGTATAATGAGACATTATGATCAGAAACTAATTAGTCACTTTTCCAGTACCAAGCTTTAGAAAAGTGAAGTGTAAAATGACTCACAAAAGGATATTTATCGTGTTTGCCAGGCTTGTCAACTGATGGAATTCGATACTGCTTCTGGAAAGGTACTACTGCTCTCAACAGATAAAATCAGATACATTAAGCCTCAGAATTTCTTTGACTGTCTAGTAAACTATAATTTGACGATATGAAAGATGCTAGACAAATATAAGTGAGAACTTGGCTTATGGTGATGTGATGAATATTGGTATATTCTCTCATGTAGAGATAGTTTTAGCCATCCTTTAACATGTAGAATTATACATGTTCATGTCTGTGATTTTCTAGATGTTAATGGTTTAAGTCGGAAGAACTTAACAAATGTTATGTCGCACGCATTTTCATCAAGAATAGATGCCATTTGCTCATTGATTACCTCAGAGGGAAGAGATAGGGCCCTTTCATAATCCTCTTTGCTAATATCATTCGAACGTCATTTTGCAGGATTTGTTTGTGTCAGGGGATTTGATCGGAAATCAAGAGCACCTCGGCCTCTCCAGCCTAGATTGCATGCCCCTGCAAGTAAGCTCATCAAGAACAAGAATAAAGCGAAATAAAAGGAATGGCACTCCTGAAGAAACCAGTTTGGAAACTAACCAAAACCTGTCCATACACACAAGAGAAATACAGCTATAGGTGTAGGATAACAATCCATAACCATTGTTGTAAATTCAATTGTTTCATCTCTTTTATGAGAGATGCAATTCAGATGTAACTCGGGCAATTTTCCAAACTTGGTGAGATCCCTTGATTGAAGCAGGGGTATTAGATGTAGTTACATAATTCAATTTTCAATAATAATGCTCAAAAAGTGAGCCATTTGTTCCAAAAAGATCTCAGTGGGAATGGATTCAATACTTAACTTCTTATTTGCATAGAATATATAGTCATATACACATCAATCCTCACACAATTTGCCATCAAATAATTTTGGGGTAAATTCGAATTTAATTTTTGCCAAAAAAAAAATTTTTTTCTCACCCTGCAGATCCAGCACCACAGTATCGACCAATTAAAACTTTTATACGTGCACCTTATGTAGAAATTCTTCGAGGTTTTTTAACAAAGAGTATAGGATTTGTAACTTCAAAAAAAAAAAAAAAAAAATTTTTGTTAGATATATGAGAAAAAAATTA
Organism: Cinchona pubescens; assembly: GCA_025175665.1. Classification (NCBI taxonomy): domain Eukaryota; kingdom Viridiplantae; phylum Streptophyta; class Magnoliopsida; order Gentianales; family Rubiaceae; genus Cinchona; species Cinchona pubescens. Next base: position 1,770,322 of record JANKKI010000258.1, on the reverse strand, counting down.
GTTAAAATTAGAATTATAAATTGTTTGCCTAAACGGCTAAAATTGATCGAGGCTAGCTTGTTAAAATTGCAATTGTTATTTCTTAATTTTTTTTTTAATCTTTAAATTTGATGGGACTATAATTTCTACTTGATATAAAACATATAACAGTGTGGGGCTGGAAATTCACCATGAACAATTGCTTAACAAAATCTTAGGAGTCTGTTCCAAAAAAATAAATAAATATTATAATATATTGGAAAATGCTACAGGCACTATAAAATAGTACTAATATCACGTAAATGACATAAATTTGAAATTTACCCAGTAATTTTGCGCTCCAAGAACTCGCAACAGAAATTTTTCCTCCAATTTTGTTTATTCTTTTTTATTTTTTTGTTATTTTTCTGTTAGTTGGAGGTATAATCCTGTCTCTTAGGCCCTTCTGTTGTTATCCTTACCCCCCTTTGTTCCTTGCCCCTCGAAATTGTATGCTATGGTGTTTAGCTTTAATAGATAATGCAGGTCAGGTTCTATCACTACAATTTGGATTTCCTACATTTCGAACTGACCATTAATTTCATTACAGTGTAACCATATATCTCGTCTTTATCAGATGTGAAAATTTTTAGGTAACTCCCTAATGCGGTTTTACCGCGATTACTTTTTAATTATTTAATAATTTAAAATATTTATCCCGTATTACATAATGAATAACAAAACCTTTTTTATTAAGTCCACTCTAAATACGAAACGAATAACAAAATCTTTTTCCCAACTAAGACCAGTCGAAGCTTATTCTATGGTACATTAAGTGCTTGCATATATTTTGTAGGTACAACCGTTAACTCATAAATACACCAGAAGGACTTAATTTCGAGAAGGAAAAATGACCCTATCTCTTTTACATTTAACGTTTGTATTTTTTTAATTACTTATATTTAAAATGATGTATTTTTATTCCTCACTAATTCAAAATATATCATTTGGTATGAGTGTTCATCCTAATTTGTTGACTCAAAAAATCTGTCAAACCAATTCGACCCGAACTAGAAAAAAAGGTACTCGAAATGCATTTTGAAACCGAGTCGGGTACAAGGTAATTACAAAATTTGCAATACCAGACCATATTTTGTGATATAATTCAAACCCGAACTAGATCTATTTCAGAATTAATCATGGGAAAATTTAATTAATAGAGTTTCATACTCAAAAATTAATACTTACTAGGGTTATTGATAGTCTCTCACCTATTCTTCTTCAGTTCCTTGTATTCCCTCCCCCTTCTTCATCTTCCCTTCCTCTTCCTCCTCAATCACTTCTTCATCTTCCCTTTCTCTTCCTCGCGTTCTCATTTCTCACACTCGCGTATGTTTTGGATGTATTTTGTGACTTAATTATTATTGTTATTGGCATGTTGCTACTAGCTAGTTTGTTGTTGTCAGGATGTATTTTGTGACTTTGACTTAATTATTGTTGATTTAGTTGTCAAATTAACTTGCCTAACTATCATTATTTAAAATTTTCATGTTTTGTTGCCATGAGGGTCGGGTACCCGCTCAAACCGACATTTTTTATGGGTACCCGGGTAGGTTTGTGTGGACTGGGTAGACAATTGAAATTTTTTTGATCCAATCAGTAAGGGTCAAATACTTTTTTTTTGCTTATGGACCGAATACCCGGTCCATGAACACCGCTATCATTTGATCTCTCGATATAATTATAGATCAAATCGAATATATTTTGGCTTGAAATAATTGCATATGTATTACATGTCACATTTTTTTCAGAGCCAAAATTGGAAATACAAAAATTCTAAACACTAAATTGGGCAGAGGGATCGGGTAGACTGATTTGATGATGGATGATTATATTTAGTTTTTCTTTTTTTTTTTGGAAAATTTAGTGTCTAAGGTTTATGTGTTGACAATTTAGGTAGGTGATTATATGTAGTTTTTTTTTTTTTTTTGACAGTTGAGTATTTTGGGTTCATGTATGGTTAATTTTATACTTAAAAATGTGAAATGTGATAAACATGTAATTATTTTACGACAAAATATATCCGTAATTCTGTTAAGGAATCAATATAGTACGTTTTAATTTTATGAGATATGAAAATATATCATTTTAAATGCGACAAACTAAAAAAATATTAATATAAAATATTAGGACTATTAATGTTATTTTCCCTTTTGATAATGAATTCTAGATTTGGATTCTTTCTAAAAGGAAATGTCATTCAATTAAGGATAGTAGTCAAGTTGAGGTGGCATAGTTATCTTGACAGGCATTGATATGCAAATCTAGGAACTCACTATTAATGATGTGTTTAATTTATGGTTATAAGGATATGAATATAAGGAATAAAAATCAAAATTAATGATTTTTATATATGTTTTGATTGAATATTATGAGAATTATTTTATGCGTAGAAATACTCTTATTTTATTCTTCACTAGTGACTTTGATTTTAAATTAATTGCTCAATAATATTATGAAATTCATCTATATTTAAAACCAAACAAGTAATTGGTAATAGCACAAACTTATGCCGATAGTAAGTTTTATAATTCACATTTTATTTTCGATTTTCAAATACAAACTGAACCAATAAAACCCCATCCCACATTATAAAGGGGAGAGGAAATAGTATTAGATATAATATCTTAAGTTGTGGAATACAAATAATTTAGTTTAAACATTTTGACCCTGTAGTTTGCACTCAAAAGTTGTTGGGCTAACCTGTTAGACTTAGGGGTGTTATAATTGGTATCAGAGTGAATGCGTTTACATATGGATAAGACTAGATCAGTGATATTGGATCGTTCTATATAGGTGTTGGACCCCGACTTTTCGAGAACGCAAAGCTAAAAAGGGGCATTTTGATCTCGTGTATTAGAACGAATTAGTTTGTGTATGGGTAAGATTGGGCTAATAGTATTGGATTGCACTATGTAGGTATTGAACCCTGGCTTTGCAACAATGCAAAGCCAAAAAAGGGTATTTTAACCCTGTGCGTTACGCTCAAAAGTTTTTGGGGCTTTTGAGGTATAAACCCCAAGTGTTGCAATTAGTACTAGAACGAATTGATTTAGGCACAGGCGAGACTGGATTAGTGGTATTGAATCGCGTTGTGCGAATATTTGACTCCGACTTTGTGAGGATGGAGAGTTGAAAGAGGGCATTTTGAACTCATGATTTACGATCAAAGTTATTGGGACAACCCAAACAAAGGCGTTACAAATCAATCCTACCTATGAGATTCCTAAGTGCAAAATCAGCTGCAAAGTTTGAAGCCATTTTCATAAGTTAGGATGCCCGAACATTTCTTTTTAATTTAAATTTTACCCTCAGCACGATTTTAAGAGAAAACATTTACTACACATATCCAAGTTCGCTATTCCATGTGTAGATTTCAAATCCGGAACTCTTTTATGAACAGTTTGGTAAGCAAAGCATTATTGTGAATTTATTTGGATTATACACTAAAATGCTTCCCGTGCAAAATTTTAATTCGCATCTAACTTTTGAATTCATTGTTACACAATATAGAGCAAATGTATATGAATAGTTGAAATAATGAGTAAATGGTATAGTTAATAATACAAATAATGAATTATTGAAGGGAAAAGTGAATGAAACAAATAAAGCATAATATAAATAATAAATTGGTGTTATATTTGGTACGGATTAAGACTAATAATGAAACAAACCAACAGACTTTTTTCTTGACCAAATAATTTTTGCAAATAAGGGTAAAAAATTAAAAATAAAAAACCAAACGGAGCCATGATTTTTCTAATAGAATAACTATTAAAAAACGGATATTATATAACAAAAAAGAAAAATTCGATCTTAAATTAATGTAATTACTTGTAAAATACTACTATACTACTAGTAGAATAAAACCTGTTAAAAAAAAAAAGGAAGGAAAACAGCAGAAATCGTGGGCCTATGAGGCGGGCCCACATTTATAATTCAATAACCTTTAACACTCCCATTCGAATCTAAAACCTTGCAGCCTAAGCCCTAACCTCCTCGAATCTCGCTGCTGCTGAGACCTGTCGCTGCGGCCGCCACCACCACTCCGCGCCGCTCCGCCCAGCTCCGCTCCGCCCTCCGTCAAAGTTACACCCCGGGAAAAAGCTAAGGTAATTGAAAATCTATACGCGCTAAATTAACCGTTTTTTATACATATCCATTTATTACTGGTATGAAAATCAATTAGAATTTTAGGGCTTTTTTTTTTTTTTTGGTTGGTTGAGTCTTGATCATCAACCACTGGTTTTGTTGGGTGTTTTTACAGTAAGATGGGGGCAAAGGCAGCAAAGAAGAAAGCTGTCTCTGAAGAAATTGAAGAGATGTTCAGCTCAATTAGCTGCTCCTTCAATCTCCAATGATGAAACTCCTGATTTCTTGGTATAATATTTTTCTTTTTCTTTTTATCTTCTCTTAACAATGTATAGTTATTTTTGTAATTATGTGTGGTTTATTTATATATGCATATGGATGGTTTTGTATGTATGGCAAATAGCCATTAGAAGGTGGTCCGGGGCGGAAGATTCCGCAAAATGAAGCAAGGGAAGATAAAGCGACAGTGTTGTATATTGGTAGAATTCCACATGGATTCTATGAGAATGAAATGGAAGGTATGTAATGTATATGGTTTCGGGGTACATATAGGTGTGTTACTTTAAAGCATATATGTTCTTGCACCAAGGGGTAGGTGGAGATCCACTCTAGATCCTCTTAAATAAGAAGGGAAAAAAATATGTTCTTGCATATGCTACGAAATATTACTGTTTGAAAAAATGTGAAGGAATTAATATGCTGCAGGTTTTTTTAAGCAATTTGGTTCAATCAAGAGGTTGAGAATTGCTCGAAATAAGAAGGTCAGGCTTCTAAGTTCCTTGGTATTTGTTATGTCCTTGTGTGTTTTGGGTGGAATTGGATGTTCTATTTGGGTTTTGTGCTTTGTGCATTGATGTGCATTCATAACTCATGCATCATACTGTGCTTCTATTTTTTTTACCTAGAAAGTTACAAACTTGATGTTACCTTTTAATTTCTTGGAAAAATAGTTCCAATTGTAAACAGTTTTGTCCACACACAAGGCATTTGAAATCAGATGCTTCTCTTTTTCGTTTTCTTCTTGTTTTGATTGATTTTGCTGATCTGAGTGTCTATGGTTTTGCTTGACAGACAGGAAAATCCAAGCATTTTGGGTTCATAGAGTTTGAGTCCCCAGAGGTTGTACTCTTTTCAGTTGATTTGTTAATAATGAAACCAAGGCATTGTCTCATAATGTTTTTTCCCCCATTTGGCCAAATTCTTATGAAAGCAGGTTGCTAAGGTTGTGGCAGATTGTATGCATAATTATCTTTTGTTCGAGCACTTGCTACAAGTTCATCTCATTCCTCCAGAGCGAGTTCATGCCCAGCTGTAAGCAACCTACTTTTGTACTAGTGTTGTAATCCTTCGACAACAGTGGATTCTCTTTAGGTGCCCGTTATTTCCATATAGTTCTACTTGTTGGTTTTATGGCCTGAGAACATGAACTGTTTGAAACCTGTATTCTCTTATTGTTTGATCATTCTCAAGATGAGAGAGAACATAAGAGTGACCATCTTAGTGCTGGGTCCAAATAGACACTACTATACGGAGCTTTTTCGACTGAATTCATGATTGTAATTAGCAATAAGAGTGAACATCTTAGTGCTGGGTCCAAATAGACACTACTATATGTGGCTTTTTTGACAGAATTCATGATTGTAATTAGCAATAATTGGACCAAAAAGAATTCTATCACTTGTAAAATTTTTTGCTGCAGCAAACCTTTTGTAAAAGGAAGTAGTCAAGCGAAGAGTATTTGAAGCAAACATAGGCATGAAGTAGACATGTTGCTTTAACTTAGAACATGATCCCTGATGGGTGATAAAGGTCTTCTGATTTTAGGTGGAAAGGTGTCAACCGCTGGTACAAGCCCTTGGATTGGGTTAGAGTTGAGCGGAAGCGTCATGACAAGGTAATGCATGGATGGGTATAAGGTTAATGGAATGTGCTTGAAATCTTTGGTAAATGAGTAAAATGATGTGGTAATTCTCTATTAATTTGTATTTCAGTTTCATTGACCCCATATAACTATTATCTATATTCAGGAAAGAACATTATCAGAGCACAGGAAATTGGTTGAAGGTATAATGAAACGGGACCAGAAGAGGAGGAAAAGAATTGAAGCAGCTGGTATTGATTATGAGTGCCCAGAAATCGTAAGAATACACATCCATTTGTTTTTTTGTGTGCTGACCAGCTGATTATCTTTAATGCTTTCCCACAAATAGGAATTAAGTTCTGGGAAATTGTTAAAATAACCTTTATAGATTTAAACTTCCATGCCTTTGTGGAAATGCCATATGATAAAGTAGGTTGTGTTTTATGTATTATCTTTGGCCACATTTCATGCATTTTTCCTAATATGGGATTTTGTTGGCAGCAAGCCTCCTCGAGTCTGCATTTTAAACCTGAACAAAGCATGTCTTTTATTGCCAAGATTTATCTCTCACACTTCCCTTTGATTCTGTGTTCATTGAAGGTGGGTGGCAACCAGCCGGCTCCTAAAAAGATTAAGTTTGACGTAGAGTAGGGATTTCTGGAGATTGAGGAGTGCCTTGTGCAAGTATAGTATGTGTTTTCATACACTGGTATTTGAACATGATGCCTTGAGCTTTGAGGTGGTTGATTTGCTTCTCAATGTTGGCATGGTCTGCCGAAAGCCTGAGAACCATTGCTGGTTTTAACTTTTAATTGAATCCCAGGCTGCATGCTGATGTGGAGTTTGTGAATCTGTTCATTACTTATTGTTTGAAATTAAGAGAGTAACAAAATTATGTTTCTCATGTAAGGACCGGAGGCAGAATTGGTTAGTGTTGATTTTATTATTATAAGACTACCTGTATGTTGTCTTTTGGTAACTGAATCTGAGCACCAAGATTTTGGTAAATGTATCTCTGTTTTGGATGTTGCTACTTTAAATACTGGGATATCTCCATATTCTGAAAATGGCTTAGAAAACCACAATTTCACATCAGGGTACAGGGAAACCTGTAAATGTTGTTTGACGCAGTAAACCTTAAATAGAGGGTCCATGAGCATTCAATGTTGATTTTCCTCAAATATTGTTTTTGTTTTAGAGATAAATGCATTAATATCACCAAATTATTAAATTGTTGTATATAAGGTTATTGAATTATTTATTTTACAAATTTAGTTATTAAATTATTTTAAATATGTGTTTGGAGTTATGTTGTTAGTAAATTTAGTCACTGAATTATCTTAAGTGAGTGTGTGCATGCAGTCATGAAGAAATATACAATTAAGATAGTTTAGTGACTAAATTTGTAAAATAAATAGTTCAGTAACTTCAGATAAACACTTTAGATAGTTTAATGACTAACTTTGTAAAACAAACAATTCAGTATAAATAATAACCTAATTAAGTTAACATTGGCTCATTTTGTTCTTTTTTTTATTTAATTTGTCCAACGAAAGGCAGACACTTTAATTTACTCCGAAATTAATGCTAAGAGGAAAATAAGTGGGTTGTCCTGAGACGGGAAATTGCTGAAAATCAAATCTGCCTTTTTGCCAGGTCAAGAAAGTCTGCTTATGAATACACAACGTTGCGGCACGTGAAAACATGGCCACATAGCCACTCCTTTGACCATTTGAATTCTAGATTTATATTTTTCTACTCTTCTAGGAGACTTGACTCCAATATCTTTTACCAGAAAAAAAAAAATTAAATCTGGAAATTATTACATTCTAAACCAGTGCTAATAATTATAATCCTCATGTTGGGATTTTGCATGCACTAAATGAAGGGAAAAAATAAAAGACAGATAGTAGTGTACCTAAACCGTTTTGCTTCTACTTCATGTACTTTCTGTAGATTTTCCTTAATTCATTTTTCTTCTATCGTGTTTTTCTAATGAAGACTTTTCAAAACCGTCGTAAACTCAACAGCAACAACGACTTTTATTTGGTCAACTGTAAGTTTTGTTTCTTCTCTGAACTAAATAAATTAGAAAGAACAGTAATCCATTCGAGCCAAGAAAGTTAAGAGAGCACAGAAGCATGTTATTGCACCAGTTTTAGTAGTCATTATATTTTCTTGTACACTACTTGATGCTTTAAAAAAGAGACAGCTGAAGATAAAATATTCTAGATGTGTATTTATTAGTTATAGATTTGTATCATTTAAGATAATAGGAAAAGTCCAAAAAAAAAAAAAAACTAATTACTGGGCTTTCTCTATATTCCGAAAAAAGCTTAGAAAACCGCAACTTCAGTAAGCCTTTAAATATTGTTTGATGCCTTATAAAATTAAGGAAAATTCTCACGTAAATCCGGTTTTGGATCTTATTGATCAGAATTAAATTTTATAAAATTTTATTTATATCAAATGATATTATAGATTCTATGACATTTAATCCAAATTATGTTTACAAATAAAATCAAAGATCCAGTCTACCTATAACTACCTTTAATAGAGAAAAAATTCTTTACTACTCATTCCGTATTTGTGGAGTGAATATTATAGATCGTTGAATGATTCAAAAATAATGAAACCTACTTGTTTTTCAATCACCTTAATGATTATCATACCACCCTGCAAATCAAGACTTACTCTTCACATAGGGTCCATGGGCATTCAATGTTGATTTTTTCACATATATTATTGATATTTTGTTTATAATTTTTTCGACTAAAGGCGAATTGTTAAACTTACTCCTGAACTAGTGCTAAGAGGAAAATAAGTGGGTTGTACTGAGAATGGACAATTGCAGAAAATCATATCTGCCTTTATGCCAGGTCAAGAAAGTTTGCTTATAAGTAGAGAATATTGCTGCACGCCAAAAACCATTTGGCCTCTTTGACCATTTGAGTTCTATATATAGATTTCTCTACTTTTCTAGGTTAATTTGACTTCAATCTATTTTACCCAAAAAAAAATAAAAAAAAAATCTGGGAATTCATCCTAAACGAGTGCTAATAATTCAGATTATGTGTTAGTTAAATAAAATTACTTCTTCGCGTACTTTCTGTAGATTTTCCTCCTCTATTTGTTTCATCATTATTTTTCTCTTCTTTTTCCTAGTGAAGACTTTTCAAAACAAACTGTTCTTGTCTGATGTAAACTCAAAACAGCTACGACGACTTTAATTAGCTGGGTCAACTGTACTTTGAGCTCTAAACTGGAGCAGAAAGTAGATTGATTGTACAGCAACTGATATGATCGAGAAAGAAAGGACAAGAAAATATCCTCCTTTCTCAGTAATCACCGGAGATTAAATCTTGTGTTCAGTTCCAGGCTTTCAGCATATTTAGGAGACACTGCATAGAAGCATGTATATTGCACCAGGTTTAGTGGTCACTATATTTTCTTGTACGGCCTTGATGTTCTCACGTTGTCTTGAATTTTGTGAGCAGTGGAAATACTCCAGGCAGCCCAGCAGCTTCATCATCTTATATAGGTGATCAAGTTGCTATTAACTGTGGCTGTATTGGAAGCTCGAGCGCCTTTGATGGGCGTGAATGGATTGGAGATGCTGGCTCAAAGTTCACGTCTTCACTACAACCAAAAGGCAATTCAAGAAGCTCAACTTGTGCTCAAAAATCAATCTCTGCAGATCCTGTTCCGTATTTGACTGCAAGAATATCTGCCAATGACTTCCACTATACATTTCGTGTCAATCCAGGTCAGAAATTCATCCGACTACATTTTTACCCCTCTTCTTATCGTGGTTTTGAGAAGTCACAAGATTTTTTCACTGTCAAAGCTGGTCCTTTCACGAAGCACCTTGCTACAGAATTTTAGTGCTTCTATTGCTGCTGAAAGTTCTGGTGTAAAGTTTTTAGTTAAGGAATATATTTTGAATGTAGAAGAAAATACTGAATTGGATATAGCATTTTCCCCCTGTCAGAGTAGTTTGTCAAGGAAAACATACGCTTTTGTGAATGGAATTGAAATCGTTTCCATGCCAACTGGACTTTATTACACGTCTCGTGGTGGTTTAGGCGCCCAGATTGTTGGCCAGGATAATCGATTCATAGTTGTTGACAATAGCACTACACTTGAACTGATACAAAGGTTGAACACTGGTGGAGGGTGTTCTATCTCCTCGATAGAAGATTTTGGCATGTTTCGCAGATGGAGTAGGGATACTAATTACTTCTTAGGAACCAGAGTTCATCAAGTGGATAATCCCGTGGATAGGATTAAGTATGCAAATGTGCCAACATATGTTACACCGCCGAAAGTTCGCCAGACATCTAGGAAAACAGACAACGATTTAAGAGCCCATGAGACGTATAATTTTCGGTGGAAAATACCAGTAGATGCAGGATTCGGATACTTAGTCAGGCTTCATTTCTGTGAATTTGACACAAAAATGTCAGAAGTTGGGGAAAGGGAGTTTAGAGTCCTCATAAATGATCAGATTGTTAAGATTGACATTGATATAATCAGTTGGAATGGTGGCAATGGGGTATCAGTATATAGAGATTACCTGGTGATGATGAAAGGAGACAAAGAAAGCGGAAAACGTGATCTCTTGATTACCCTGGGTACTGCCGATGAGTCAGGATGTGGACTCGGTGGATTAGAGATCTTCAAATTGAGCAACCCTGACAACAGTCTGGCAACTCCAAATCCTGTATTACCAAAAAGAGTGTCCAAATCTTGGATTCAGAAAATCCATTATTTGTTGGAAACTTTTGGCCGAAGGAATGTTATTGCAACTGGCATTACAATCCTACTTATTGCACTGAACATAATGGTCTATAACTATCGGCAAACTTGGGAAGCGAGTATCCTTGAAGAGGAAGACACTCCGCCTGTATCGGTTAACCCTTCTTTTCGTCGCTTCTCACTTGCTGAGATTATATCAGCAACCCAAAACTTCAGTGAGGCATCTGTCCTTGGGAGGGGCGGATTTGGTAAAGTTTACAAAGGGTTCATCAGTGACACTTTAGAGGTTGTTGCAGTAAAAAGGTTGAACTGGACCTCCAAGCAAGGAGCTCGTGAGTTTTGGGCTGAAATTGAAACACTATCCAAGTTCCAGCACAGTCATCTCGTCTCCTTGATAGGATATTGCAATGAGTGCCATGAGATGATCCTTGTGTATGAATACATGTCGCGTGGCACACTTGCTGATAATGTGTACCGATTTGGCAGAAATAGGAAGGATTGTGTTCCTCTTAGTTGGGAGCAAAGGCTTAGGATCTGCATTGGTGCTGCTCGCGGACTCGAATACCTTCATAATGGCACTGAACACGGAGTCATACACCGTGATGTGAAAGATGTCCATGAATAACCCAAACATCCTATTGGATGAGAATTTCATTGCGAAGATCTCAGATTTTGGGCTATCCAAACTGGAAAACATTAGTCAATCAAAGAGCCACATTAGCACAAAAGTCAAAGGCACATTTGGTTATTTGGATCCAGAATATTGTAAGACTCAGAAGTTGACTAAGAAAAGTGATGTATATGCCTTTGGAGTTGTGTTGTTGGTTGTTTTAAGTGGAAGACCTGCAGTGGACAGGAGGAACTTAGAGGAACCACAGAGTCTACTATCATGCTTCCGAGAATCCATGTCAGAAGAAGGGGGAGTTGACGGGATAGTTGATCCTAGTCTACAGGGGATGATTTTGCCAAACAGTTTAATAGAATTCGTGAAATCTGTTGAAAACTGCTTGCAAGACCAGCCCAAGAAACGACCTACGATGACTCAGGTGGTGACCAGCCTGGAGCTTGCATTAGAGCAACAGGAGAACAAAATGTTTTCCGTACCTGAGGATGTTGTTGAACTTAGCCAGCCTTTCGAGCATGGAACTGTCGAGTCAATGCAATTCGCCCAGAGTCCTCCACCACCAACAATGGAAGAGAGTGTCATTTCCTCTCCAAAGGAAGGAATCATGAGCAAGCCAACTGAGGATCCTTCCTTACAAGCACCTAGAGAGAAAGACTCGCATATACAGGAGAACAAGATGTCAATCAGAAAACCATTTTGGGGTTGGCCATGGAAATCAGTTTGGAGTAGAGGGAAGCCAATGAAGCAATCATCAGATTCGGTTTTACCAAACGGTTATAGTCTTCAAACCTCAATCAGTGAACAGCAAAATGTTTCTAGTCCTCGTTCCTCTGTAGATGGACAACCAAATAATTCTGGGCCTCTCTTTTCATTGGAGGATATTCGAGCAGCCACAGACAATTTCAGTCATGACTTTCTTGTAGATGGTGGACGCATGAAGGCTTGTAGAGGATTTATACAGCATCTTAACATGTCTGTTACAATTTACAATATTGATGTTGACAGAAACATGGCAAGGCAGTTACAGAAATCTGCCGTAAGATTAAGAGGTTATCACAACTGAGACATCCGAACTTGCAGTCCTTAATTGGATACTGTCATAACGAGCCTGAGAATCAGATGTTCATCATCTATGATCACATTGGCTTCGATACCCTTCACAGCCATCTCTATGGCAACAGAAATGCTACCGTCTCGTGGAAGCACAGGCTTCATATTTGCATTGGCGTAGCACAGGGTCTAGATTACCTTCAAAAATCTTCCAGGCTAAAACTAAACCACTACGACATGAGGTCCAAAAACATTTTGTTGGATGAGAGTTTGACGCCAAAGATTTCTAATTTTGGCTTGTCAGAACTGTACCATGTCGATTATGATGTGCAGACGCCAATGATTACTAAGGCTTTCGGCTTGCCTACTGAAAAACCAGAAGAATCTGATGCGAGCTCATTAGGCTTGGTGTTGTTGGAAGTTTTGTGTTCAAGGCGAACGGATCTATTTGACTTAGAGTGGAGGGACTATAATTCGTTCGTTAAAGAGAAGTATTGAACGCAAGATCTTCCATCTCATGATTGACTCGACTTTGAAAGGGGAAATTGCAGCAACATGTTTATCTGAGTTTCTGAATATCCTTTTCAGCTGCTTGCTAGTGAAGGAAAACGAGCGGCCATCTTTGGGTGATGTTGTGAAGAAACTCAAGTTTTCTTTAGAGTTGCAGGAGAAAGCAGAAGAAAAAAAGCAAGATATCAACGGTAAAGGCAGCGATATTGGTTTCAGATTGGAGGATATTTACGAGGAGATACACTATCTGGCTTCTGCAGATCTTGAGGCCATGTACGGATGGAAATATTTGTAGATAGCAATGGTGCAAGCTGACATTCCTCTGGCAGTTTCAGTTGAAAATATATCATCTTCAGTTCAGCTAGACGCAATGGTTTTGTTTGATCAGTTCAAATGTTCAAGAATTGTAGTAGTAATACATATCAGATTCTGGTGTAATCATTTCCAATTTCATCATTCTCATTCATGTAGTGTAATTATTGTAGTAGCAGCATACCCATTATTTAGAATTTAGTGAAGGAACACGGATTCAGACGTTGGATCAACTTTCCTAATATATGTATATATTAATGCAAAATTTATCAGATTTTTATTATACAACTTATATAGTTATATTCATTGACGACAGAGTATAATTTAATTGTAATAAGTTTTCTCTGTAATCTATTAATTATGGGTTTGAGTCAATAAAAAATAAGAAGAGAGGTGATTTTTTTTTTTTTTTAAATACTCATTTTTTAGGATTTCCCTCTACATTCATTAAGCACCACAATTATGGCTCGTGAGCACGCCGTTTAAACCGTTAAAAGATTTTATAGGTTGATTATTGATGTAGTCAGTCTAATGTGTTAGAATGGTAAAGTGGATTGAGAGAAACTACATCTATACTACAGTGATTTAGATATATATTTTTTAAAAATTATTCTTGTATAAAATTTAATTACTTTGTTATGTCTCCTTGAATGTCTTTTTTAATAATTATTTAGGTTGTTTATGTAAATATTTCTCAAAGAGTAAAAAATTACTTTCAAGGTTTCATATTAGAAAATAAATTTGATTGAAATAAATTTTCTTATGTAATAGAATATTAGGAATGAATTTTAGAATTAAAGAAAAGTATGAAATAATTTTATTAAGGATAGGTTTTATAAATCAAGAATAATAAAAAATAAAATTTACTTGAAAAATAAATTTACATATTTCATTTAAATTTTTGGACCCTCAACAACAAATAATTATAAAAAGTAAACAGGAAATAAAATTAAATTTTTTATACTTATATTTAGAATTAAATCTAATAGAAGCAAATTTTCTCATAGAGTATAATTTTTAGATAGACTTAAAAATAAAAGATGAATATTAAATATAGTTATTAAAAAAATTAATTGAATATAGACTTTAATAAATGAAGAAGTTTGATTTAGTTTTAAATTTTTTTTCTCAAGTCACTCTTACTAAATGACTTTGTCAATATTCCCAACTTGGATGTCTTTTTTATGCTATTTATGTAAATACTCCTCAAAAAGTAAAAAAATAAATAAATACTTTTAAGAGTTCATATTAGGAAATAAATTTTCTTATATAATAGAATATTAAGAACGAATTTTAGAAATTAAAGAAGAGTAGGAAAATTTTTTAGGAATGGGTTTTAGAAATTAAGTAATAATAAAAATATATAATTTACTTGAAAAATAAATTTACACGTTTCACCAATACTTTTGAATCCTTAAAGAGGAAAAAAAATCCTGAAAAGGTATACATGAAATCAAAACTAATTTTGTGAGACTTTATTTAGAATTAAATTTAATTGAAGTAAATTTTCTCATAGAGTAGAATATTGAGATATATTTAGAAATTGAAAATAAATATTAAATAAAGTTATCAAAAAAAAACTTAATAGAATAAAATTTCCCATCAAATAGAATTATACATATGATTATCATCAACATATATAAGTTGTGGATACAAATTAATAAACTAGATAACATTTACGTGCAATTAAAGAAACCAATAATTAATTAAAAACTATTAGAAGCAAAAGAAAAATTCGTTTGGCAAATAAAGGAAAAGAAGGAAAATAAGTTATTTTAATTTCAAAGAGTTAAATACTATTTTGGGCAAAAAACTTTATTATAGAATGGTCTACCAAATAACATGTTAAGTGATATTTCCAAACCAATGAAATTCTAGTATTTTAAATAGTGATCCCCTAAATTTATTTTATTTTTAGGCCCACCGTTTTAAATAGCAGAATCTCATTGGTTTATAGATATCATATAGCATGGCACTTAGTAGGACCTTCCCATAGTATTGTCAACATTTTCACCTTTCTTGTGCCAATGCCATTTTTTTTTTTTTTTTTTTTGTGTATCTAACATTATTGTCTAAACTTTGTAAGGATGAAAGATTCATTGTCCAAAATATTAAAAAAAAAAAAAAATTGACTCCTATATGGTGTACTAAATAAATATAATGTAAAACTTATCTTTTTTTTTATTATCGTTAAACTGATTGGATGCGTAGGAAAGGGAGTGAAAAATGTGATCTACACCTATTTTATTTTTCTTAAAAGATCATAATTTTTATCTTGTAATTCTTACTTCACTTTTAGTTCCCTTTATATATATTGAATAATTAGCACATATTTAATCTAAGTTATGCTTTTCCTATAATAAAAAATTAGTTTTAAATTATATTAGCTAAAATCCTTGATAGATAATTATTGTTCTCCCACAAAACATTAGATAATATCTAATGTTGAATATTAGTGATGTAGGAAAAGTTAAATTAACCTATTCACAACTTTCCACTAATTCCCGCAAGTGCACGGTATCAGTGTAGTAGGGTGAATATGGATCATTCCCACGGAGACTGTGTAGACAAGTAGCGAAAGTATTCGACAATTTCTATTTAGACGATCACAAATGAGTATTTTTGGATTTTTAAAATAAACTAAACTAAATCTATAACTAAAATAAGAATTAAATGTATCTGCTTATCAATGCAATTAAATAATGCTAAATTAAAAATGAGTGTTTTCAAATAATAGAAAAGATAGATTAGGTGCTAGGCTAGTAATTTTCGAAGATTACTCAAATGACCAATCAATCTGTTTAATTATATTTAATGGAAGTTCAATTCTCAATTATCAACCCAACTTCGATTCCTCGTGCAATTGGATCCTATCAAATTAATTAATTTAGGGACAGATTCCTTTTTGACCTAAATCAATTAAATTGAGTTGTATTTGTATGGAATTTATAATGAACTAACCAAGTAATTCTCACAGTCATGATCTCAAATTAACCTAATTTAATAATTAACACAGGTCTATGACGGCGGATCGACTTCCGTGTCACCTCGGCCAACCTAACCAAAACAAGAATTAGCTAAGTTCTTGAATTGTCAATTTTATGTTAATTATTACCCACAAATATATTTTTTCCGATTAATGGTTTCTTGAGTTAATCCGTCACCCGTCCCAATCCTAATTAATTTAGTGCATCACAATTGAATTAAACATGCAAGAATTAATTAAATCACAAAAATTCATAATCAAAATAAAACTAGGATTGTTACTAAAATTAATATTGCAAGAAAATTAAAACAAGAAATAAAAAAAAATTTAAGAATAATAATAATTAAAACGAACGAAATTACCTAAAATATTCTTGGAATAATTAAAACTGAGATTGAAATGTTGATTCACCCCAAGAAATAATTGTCTAATTTTGGATCGAACCTTTTTTTTTAATTAAAAATCTAAAAAAAAAAACTCGAATATTTATTGTGTGAAAAAATAATAATTAAAAAGAGTTCCTAAGTCTTCTTAAACTAATAAGCACCCCACGGCAATTTAAAGTAACAAGCCTATAAAGACTCAAGTCCATTCACAATAAAATCCTAATGGCAGTGGACTTCTAAGGGTTGAAATTACACTTGCTCCTTGCTTCTACCTGAGCTCGCGTGAGGCGAGCTGTTTTCACTGTTTGACTCTCTCTCTCTCTCTCTTCTATGTATATTTTCACATTTGAATGTTAAATGATAATCTTGCCCTTCTAAACTTATGCACATAAAATTAAAGCAAACTAAATAACTATATTTATACATTCAACACACCAAATAAACCATTAACACAACAAAAATCTATTAATCACTAACATACTAACTAACTAATGCTAAACCACAAAAATCGGGATTAGAATCTAGAAAAAATTAAACACAATTAAAGCATAAATTGACTCTAATTACAAAGTTATCAACTAGTAACCATATAAATTATACACTAAAAAATAGAATATCAGATTAGTTACTAATTAGATTTTAATTAGAGTTTACTTTGTCTAATCAAATCTAAATACTAAATGTTTATTGTTACTTTTGAATTATTATTATACAAATTGATAGCTACTAGAACAACTATATATTGTTGATCTTATATCAAATAAAATTTATAATGTTGAATATATAACTTTTAATTTACTACTATTTAGACTGCTAGTTTTAATGCAATGACATTAATTACTAAATTTCAGACCATAAATTGCTAAATGATGATAAACTATTTTTCATTATTTTTTTTTCTATTTTCAATATATAATTCCTATAGTTGTGTCTCTTATACAAAATTGGTTGAACTATTAAACTAAAGAAAATTTATAAAATCATGTATGATCAAATATTTCACTAAATTTATACGAAGTATAAAAAATTCTTTAACTTAGTTAAACATTGAAAAAGAAATTATATAAGTAGAAAATTAAGTGAATTAAAAAAATCAAATAGTTAATATCACCAAACATAATTTACTTTTTAATTTATAACAATAAAAATCAAATAATTAGTATTTTCAAACGTACAAATCACGTACTCCCATACTAGTATTGATAAAATGGTATTCAAGTATTTAAGTAAAATAAATCTATATTTACAGATATATAAATACAATTAGTATAGACTATATGATGAACATAAAAAATAATTAACATCGTAACCAAATAATCTAAACTAAGAAAAATATTATACATAATTGATTGTGTTTAACATTAATTGATGAACATTAACATAGTGGATGATCGGTAAATAGCACTATAAGGAGCTCAAGCCTGTTGATCGGCTCCTCCTCTCTCCCAAAAAAAAAAAAAAATTGAACATTAACATAGTGGATGATCGGTAAATAGCACTGTAAGGAGCTCAAGCCTGTCCGCTACCCCTCTCTCCCAAAAAAAAAAAAAAAAAAAAATCTTCTTCCTTTAAAAAGAAAAAAACATTTTGGTAGGTTTTTGTTTGTCGTGCGCCTCAGCCCTCGATACACAAGTCATTGTTGGGTGAACTCTACGCTTAGAACTGACTTCATTTAAAAATTTGCCCTTATTGCACACATGCGACTATGTAAAATTCTTAAACATAGCCGATTTAAGGAATAGTGTCTTAGGATCCAGACTCGAAATTAATATATACAAGTTGGAGAAACACATTTTTTGTGCGTACAATTTTAAAAGATAAAAAAAAAAAGTAATTATTATGTAATGGTGGTTATTTAAAAATGACATTAATGAAAAATTATTACACTAATAAAGGTAAATTTGACAAATTAAATAATGACATTACACTAAATGACCCCTCATGCTTTATATAGAGTATAGATAAGTGAGAAAGGCATACTTTATGAGCGTGAGATTTTTTTTTTTTTAATTACACAAATTTCTTTTTTTTTTTATTAAAAAAGTAGTGAAATTTTTTTAAAACTAATAAGAAAAATTAGAAGAAATATAAGTTACGGGTGGTGGAGAATAGAAAAGAAGTTATTAGTATATGTTGAAGTGAGAGTTGGTATAATGAAAAAATAAAAAAAAATGACGCACATCAAACCTACCACCACCACCACTTCCACCTTCACCCCTCCTCCCTCCTCCGCATCTCCGTCCTCGACTCCTCTTCCACCACTACCACCGCCACCCCCACATTTAACCGCCAACACGACTGGACCTTCTCTACTAAAGCCGGCCACCTCCAACTCCTCCTCTCCTTCCCCCACTCTCCCGTGGTCCTCATCTTCATCTCCAATCATTGCACTGTGGAAAAAAAAACCCATCTCAAATTGAAGAAAATCTATTGCCCTTATTGCTTGCTTTGGCACCCAAATCGGCCTTTCAACAAAACAATCCAAATGGATTTCCCGACATACCCTTCTTGAGCTACGAAGATGAGGTGATAACTAGTGTAATTTTAGAAATATGTGATGGCAATTGCGTTGGTTCAAGAATCATTTGTTGTGAAGATATCCTTTTGAAGCTTCTTAGCAGTCCTTCATCTTGTCTTCCATCTGTGGATATCTTGAATGATGTCTTTCAAGTACTATTGGGATTTCGATATCAACAACTCGAAACTCAACAACTCGAAAAAAATTAATTTAAATCAAATAAATTTGGAGTTAAATAAGTTAGATTATCGGTTTCTAATTAGTTAGATGGGATGATTTGAATTTAATTGAGTTAGGTTAGGTTTATATTTTAAAATAAAAAATAACCCAAAATTATTTAATAAAGTATAATTATATTTTGGGTTAAATATATTAAATCTCCTTAAGATTTAGTTTGTTTTGTACTTAAAATTTTTAACGTTATATTTTTTTTTCACGTATTTTTTGACTAACGGTCAAATGTAACTTTGATGTTATTTTTTTTGCAAAAAAAATAAATTTATTATAAAGATCTAGATGTGTATAAAGACAGTTAGATTTATCAGAAATTTCACTTTACCGTCTCAGTTAAGTTTTGAAACATTTAATATATTAAGATAAAAATAAAATTCAATAATTTTATTAACATTGATAAAAATATAAATATGCTTCAAATTAATTACTAATATTCTAATTCTTGAATTATACTTTATTTAATATTTAAAATTTAAAAACACGATTAAATAATTAATTTTAAAAATTTAATTAATTCTTAAGTAGGTATTTTATCTAAATTATTTTAATTTAAGTTTTTATTTGTATGATAAATTTCTTTCGTATAATTTAAGTATTAGGTAAATTATACTGTCCTCTTAACAAAGGAAAAAAAGTAAGAAGAAAATCATTTTAAATAAATATAAATGTCGTAAAAGGAAAATAGACTTATATAACTTTAATATATGGTTATAAGTTTTGTATATTTAATAATTTATTTTTACATAAAAATAAAATTAATAAAAAGGCCAAAAAATACCAAAAGTGTTAGGAAATTTTTATATTTAATTTTTTTACACAAGTATTTTTAAAGAATCACTGGTATTAGTAGACATTATTATATTTGTAGTTGTTTTAATAATATTTTTATATTGATTAATGACTAAAGTAGGTTAATTAATACAAAACTTGAATTAGGGACTAAAATGACAAATAGAATAAACTTTAGGGGTTAATTTTATATATATTCTATAAGTGTCTAGGGGTAAAAATATCTTTTTTGACTTTTTAATGGTAAAAGTACTGACGAAAGGTATAAAGTGAGAAAAAGATAACGTTTAGAGGTTTAGTGCAAAACAACCCAAGGCTTAAGGGGTTTAATGTATTTAACCCTTATATTTTTTTTAATTCTTATTTTTGTCATAATTATTTCATTTAATTTATATTTTTTCCTTTCATTCTCGAAATAACCTCTAATTTATCATATTGTATATTTTTTCTTTTAATTCATGACCTAATTATTTTATTTTATCTAAACAAATATATATATTTGTTATAGATAATCTTCTAATTTTAATTTTTTTTATTAATTTAAAATTTTAATCTAAATGATCTAAATAATTCTCCCAATTAATACTTGAGTTGGGTTTCATTAAATTACTATATAATTAGTTAGGTTAGCTTAAATTTTATTCTTTTAGACTCAAAAATTTAAAAATTCGAATTCGAGAACCCGTGAATCCAATTCATAAACATTTTTAGTGTCATAGAGTTGACATGTTTCCGCGTGTAAATTATTCAGCATAAGTCACCGGCGGCCTCACTGTCCACATTGGCCCACCTTTGATTTCTTATGGTGTTTCTTTGCATTTTCTGGCCGAGCTGACGAAAGGCATCCTTGAAGGTTCGAAAAAGGAGGATGAATAGAAAAAACCTGATTTGTTAGGAGGGTAAATTTGATAATTCAATAAAAAATTGCTGTGGCAATATCAAATTACTCTCCTTCACCTACTACTTTCTGTGGATCTTCCTCCTGTCCTGTCCTCCATTTATTCCACCATTTCTCCTCTTTTCTCTTTCCTAATTCAGTGTTGACGACGACTTTAATTGACTGTTCATTGGATCGACTGTTACTTTTTGTTTTCTGTGTCTGAACTCTAAAACTGGAGCAGGAAGTAGTAGCTCAAAAGGAATAACAACTCATATCAGCAAGAAAGAAAATATCCACCTTTTTTAGTAATCACCTGAGTAAATCTTGTGTTCAGTTTCAGCCTATTATAGCAGGCACTGCACAGAAGCATGCATGTCACCCAGATTTTAGCAGTCACTATATTTTCTTGTACGGCCTTGATGTTCTTTCATCATGTTTTCTTGAATTTTGTGAGCAGTGGAGCCAATACTCCAGGCAGCCCAGCAGCTTCATCATCATATATAGGTGATCAAGTTGCTATTAACTGTGGCTCTATTGGAAGCTCCAACGCCTTTGATGGGCGTGAATGGATTGGAGATGCAGGCTCAAAGTTCACGTCTGCACTGCAACCAAAAGGCAATTCAAGAAGCTCAACTTGTGCTCAAAAATCACTCTCTGCAGATCCTGTTCCGTATATGACTGCAAGAATATCTGCCAATGACTTCCACTATACATTTCGTGTCAATCCAGGTCAGAAATTCATTCGACTACATTTTTACCCCGCTTCTTATCGTGGTTTTAAGAAATCACAAGATTTTTTCACTGTCAAAGCTGGTCCTTTCACCTTCCTACAGAATTTTAGTGCTTCTATTGCTGCTGAAAGTTCTGGTGTAAAGTTTTTAGTTAAGGAATATATTTTGAATGTAGAAGAAAATGCTGAATTGGACATCGCATTCTTCCCTTGTCAGAATAGTAATTCAAGGAAAAAGCATATGCTTTTGTGAATGGAATTGAGATAATTTCCATGCCAACTGGTCTTTATTACACGCCTGATGGTGGTTTAGGTGCCCAGATTGTTGGCCAGGATAATCGATTCATTCTTGTCGACAATAGCACTGCACTTGAATTGATACAAAGGTTGAACACTGGTGGAGGGTGCTCTATCTCCTCGGTAGAAGATTTTGGCATGTTTCGCAGATGGAGTAGGGATACTAACTACTTCTTCGATACCAGATTTCATCAAGTGGATAATCCCGCGAATAGGGTTAAGTATGCGAATGTGCCAACATATGTTGCACAAGCAAAATCCAGGAAAACAGACAATGATCTAAGAGCCCACGAGATGTATAATTTTAGGTGGAAAATACCAGTAGATGTAGGATTTGGATACTTAGTCAGGCTTCATTTCTGTGAGTTTGACCCCAGGACAGCAGAAGGTGGGCAAAGGGAGTTTAGAGCCCTCATAAATGATCAGATTGTTAAGACTCACCACACTGATATAATCAGTTGGAGTGGTGGCAATGGGATTTCAGTATATAGAGACTACCTGGTGATGATGAAAGGAGACAAAGAAAGCAGAAAATGTGATCTCTTGATTGCCCTGCGTTCAGCTGATGAGTTAGGGTGTGGACTCGGCGGATTAGAGATCTTCAAATTGAGCAATCTTGACAACACTCTGGCAACTCAAAACCCTGTATTACTGAAAAGAGTGTCAACATCTTGGATTCAGAAAATCCATGATTTGTTAGAAGCTTTTGGCCAAAGGAATATTATTGCAACTGGCATTACAATCCTACTTATTGCACTGAGCATAATGGTCTATAACTTTCGGCAAAATTGGGAAGCGAGTATCCTTGAGGTGGAAGACACTCCGCCTGTATCAGTTAACCCTTCTTTTCGTCGCTTCTCACTTGCTGAGATTATATCAGCAACCCAAAACTTCAGTGAGGCATCTGTCCTTGGGAGGGGCGGATTTGGTAAAGTTTACAAAGGACTTAAAAGTGTTCATCAGTGACACTTCAGAGGTTGTTGCAGTAAAAAGGTTGAACTGGACCTCCAAGCAAGGAGCTCGTGAGTTTTGGGCTGAAATTGAAACACTATCCAAGTTCCAGCACATTCATCTCGTCTCCTTGATAGGATATTGCAATGAGTGCCATGAGATGATCCTTGTGTATGAGTACATGTCGCGCGGCACACTTGCTGACAATCTCTACCGATTTGGCAGAAAAGGGAAGGATTGTGTTCCTCTTAGTTGGGAGCAAAGGCTTAGGATCTGCATTGGTGCTGCTCGCGGACTCGC
Source organism: Cinchona pubescens (assembly GCA_025175665.1). Taxonomy (NCBI): domain Eukaryota; kingdom Viridiplantae; phylum Streptophyta; class Magnoliopsida; order Gentianales; family Rubiaceae; genus Cinchona; species Cinchona pubescens. Next base: position 1,747,025 of record JANKKI010000258.1, on the reverse strand, counting down.
ATACCTTCATAATGGCGCTGAACACGGAGTCATACACCGTGATGTGAAAGATTCAAACATCCTATTGGATGAGAATTTCATTGCGAAGATCTCAGATTTTGGGCTATCCAAACTGGAAAACATTAGTCAATCAAAGAGTCACATTAGCACAAAAGTCAAAGGCACATTTGGTTATTTGGATCCAGAATATTGTAAGACTCAGAATTGTTGACTAAAAAAACTGATGTATATGCCTTTGGAGTTGTGTTGTTGGTTGTTTTAAGTGGAAGACCTGCAGTGGACAGGCGAAACTTAGAGGAACCACAGAGTCTACTATCATGGTTCCGAGAATGCATGTTAGAAGAAGGGGGAGTTGATGGGATAGTTGATCCTAGTCTACAGGGGATGATTTTGCCAAACCGTTTAATAGAATTTGTGAAATCTGTTGAAAACTGCTTGCATGACCAGCCCAAGAAACGACCTACGATGACTCAGGTGGTGACCAGCCTGGAGCTGGCATTGGCACAACAGGAGATCCCTGTGATCCCTGCATTAGGGGAAACCGCAGTAGTAGGCCATCCTTTTGAGGGAGCAACTACGGAATCACTACAACTTAGCCAGTGTCAGGAAGCCCCAGCACTTGAGGAGACTGACATGTCTCCTCCAACTGACAGAATGACAAGCAAACCAGTTGGGAATCCTGCCTCCTCGGACTTGCAGTCAAGAGAGGATCTCTGTTCCAGTCCAAAAATCATTATGGTTTTGGTGGCAATGGAAATCAGTTAGGAGCCGAGTCAAGCCAACAAAAAGAACAGATTTGGAATTACCCAATAGTTCAGGTTCTCGCACATCAGTTGATAAACCATATAAGCTCGCTCATCAATTACTGTTGAAGGATATCAGACACAATTTCGTGGATGGTTTCTATATCATAGATGGTGGTGGCAGGGAAGCATGTGCAGGATATATAGCTGAGCATCCAAATGTTTGCATATACAAGTATGATTTTGCTACCCTCCGTAAAGAGGTTTCAGTACTTCGCTATGAGATGGAGAGGTTATCACAACTGAGACACCCAACCTTGCTGTCCTTGATTGGGTACTGTGACAACTGTGATGATAGTTTTCAGGACTGGATTTACCTCGTGTACGATAGTATTGGCTTTGGCACCCTCCATAGCTATCTCTACGGTAGAAATCGTACTTGCCGCCCTCCTGTGGAAGAACTGGCTCCCAGATTGGCATTGGGATAGCACAGGGACTCGATTTCCTCCACAAGGGAAACGGGAAGACAATCATCCATGGTGAGGTCAGCCCGATAAATATTGTGTTGGACGAGGATTTGTCTCCTAAGATTTTGAACTCAGGGTTGTCCAAATTAAGGCCTGTTGAACGGCTTGAATATTTGTCTCCTGAAGAAATGATCTCTGCTTTGCAATCATCAGATAAGTCTGATGTCTACTCATTTGGTTTGGTGTTGTTGGAACTTCTATGCAGTCAAAGAAGAGGGGATTTTGATCTGCATCTTGGTGACAATAAAAGGTACCTAAAAAATATGGTAAAAAATAACATCATAACCAAGAAATTCCATCAGCTTCTAGACTCGGGGGTGCAAAGGGAAATTGCATCAACATGTTTAACTGAATATCTGAAGATTGCTTTTAGCTGCTTGCATTTCTCGCGTGAAAAGCGGCCGTCAATGGATTACGTTATTGACAAGCTGAAGTTTGCACTGCAATTGACCACATACAGGAGGAAGCAGAAGCAGCAAGAAAGCAGGATTTCAAGGGAAAAGGGGTTGATGATGGCTTCAATTTGGAGGATATTTACGAGGACACATCATATCTTTCCATCTCTGGAGTAGCTAGTGGATAAAAATCTACTATATACTCGAGCAACAAAGTCGATCTTCGGCCATGGCTCTGGGTTTCTGGAGTATCTTGTGGATTTTCGTTCCATATTGCTCGAGCCTAATTTTGTATTACGGATCTGTTTCGTTCATTATTTTCTTGCATGCGGTGTGCTATGTTAATTAGTTGTACTTTTAAAAGTTTTTCTAGTATGGTTGTACGAGTTTTATTCATCACCAGACAATGCATATTTTAGATATAGAAGGGGAACATCTGATGCGAGGTTACAAGGTTTGCTGGTGTTGTTAATGTTCAAGACCAATGAACATTTTTGTTTGATGAGATCAAATGTTCAAGAATTGTAGTGCAAATTAATATCAATTCTTATTTAATTTGATAACGTATATTAGTATTTATACTCATTCTTGAGTTGCAAATGGAACTGTCTGATAATTGTGCCGAGTTACTTTTGAGAAAAAACGAGCTGAATAGTAATCAATCCGATCTGAATAAGTATTTATTTTTATATTAAGGAGTTCAGTAGATGCTGTCACGTGTCCCTTATCCAAACTGAATTACTTTGGGTAGTATCACAAGAAATGTTAATATTTTCTCAAATATCTATCATTCTCTTTCATGATTAATATCCATAGATATAAACTTATCATGGTTTGATGATCATATATTTATTTGGACTTGGTAATATAATTGTAAAATATAATAAAAATGAAAATCATATATTTTGCAAGGGGATATTGCATTTAAGATTTAGTTTACCGATGTTGATATATCTTTTATATCACTGGTAGGGTCAATTTTAATGGTCTAATTCCTCATAAAACCAATTTTAAATGTTTAGGATGCAGTTTGATTACATGGCATATGAGTATGGAGTTTGAATAAATTAATATATAAAACTCCTCATAAAATTGAAAGTCTCATTCACTTGCCATATTTAGATCTAATAATTGATCAAACTTTAACAACAATTAAAATAAATAATTTCAAGTTTATTAATGAGTATAAAGGTAAAGATAAAATTGAAAATCAATCAAATTTAACATAATAATAATAAAGAACAATGCCATTTAGTTTATGCTTAAAATATTTCATAAAAAAAAAGATATATATATATAATATTCATTTGTTTGTAAATTGTAAATTCATTTACCCTAATTAAATATAACTCGTTAACATTAATAGGTGTCATCTTGTTATTTAATATATATATATATATATATATAACATATCAATTAAACTTTTTTCGACCCGTATAATCGGGTCGGGTCGAGTTGAATACTTCCCCCTACTCAAGAGGGAGGCCCTCGGACTTGGAGACTCAACCTGAGTACAACGTCTCTCTGCATAGAATAGAAATGTCTGTGGATCCAACCACCTTCGAAATAGTGGTCTATAATTCCTTCCCGCTACATAACCTTCACTTTTCCCAATCCCTATCACGACGACCACCTTCTCCCCTCCTCTCTCCTCCGCATCTCCGTCCTCGACTCCCCTTCCACCACTCCCACCGCCACCCCCAAAATCGCCGCCATGTTGGTTCCATTCAACCGCCAACACGACTGGACCTTCTCTACTAAAACCGGCCACCTCCAACTCCTCCTCTCCTTCCCTCATCTCTCTCGCCTCATCTTAATCTCCAATCATTCCACTTCAACAACCCTCGAAAAAAACCCATCTCAAATTGAAGAAAACTTTTTGCCCTTATTGCTTGCTCTGACTCCCAAATCGGCCTTTCAACAAAACAATCCAAATGGGTTTCCCGAAATACCCTTCTTGAGCTACGAGGATGAGGTGATAAGTAGTGTAGTTTTAGAAATATGTGATGGCAATTGTGTTGGCGAAATGCTTGTGGAAAATGTTGAGCTGCAGGAATTGGGGAATAGTAATAATAATCGGTAGGGAGTTCAGGAGGAGGTTGAGGTTTAAGAGAATGCCGAATTTGATTCAAACCCAGGTCAGGATTCATCCGGTTAGTGCAATGGATGATGGGTTTTTGGAAAGGGTTGAGTTTAGGGTGGATAATGGGGTATTGGTTCAACCTTATTTGAGTCCCATGGTGGCTGGTTTGGTGGTGATTAGTTCGTATTTGAATGAGCGAATTCGTTGCGGGTTTAGGCCTAAAGCTCTGTGTTTGGGGGTGGGAGGCGGGGCTTTGGTTAGATTCTTGAGTGATGAATTGGGTTTAGAAGTTGTAGGTGTGGAAGAGGATGAGGTTGTTTTGAGGGTCGGAAAGAAGTATTTTGATTTGAGAGAGAGTGATTTGGTTCGTTTATGCGTTGGTGATGGGATTGAATTGATTCAGAAACTCGCATTTAAAGGAAAAGATTGTGATGGCGAGCGGTCGAGAGGCTGTGGCTCTAGGAATAGTTGTTGTTTGGATAATGTAGATGGTAGTGAAAGTTTGATGTGGTTATGGTTGATCTGGATTCGAGTGATGCTAGTATGGGCACGAGTGCACCTCCTTTGGAGTTCGTTAAAAGGTCTGTTCTTTTGGCAGCTAGAGAAGTTATTTGTGATCATGGTGTTGTCATTGTTAATGTGATTCCATTGAGTATGTCATTTTATGAGATGGTGGTTACTGAGTTTCAGGAGGTTTTTGAGGAGTTATGCGAAATTGATGTTGGTAATGAAGAGAATATGGTTCTTGTTGCCTCTGCTTCGAAACTTGGGAGGACAGCGTCTGGTGATTATGAAAATTCTTTTCACCAGAAGCTGAAGGCAAGTATTCAGGGATCTTATGTGAATTCAGTGAGGAAAATCTCAAGGGATTCGGTAGCTAAATGATCAGAGATATATTTTGACAATCTTAAGATTGCGGTTGAGGACAGTGAGGTTCAAGAATTAATTGTGAAAGGTCGTGGTCATTTGTTGTGAAGATATCCTTTTGAAGCTTCTTATTGCAGTCCTTCATAGTAAGCCGGCCTTAAAAGAACTGACTTGGGAATTTAATAAGTCTAGAAAATTAGGTATAATTTATTTATTATGAATTTTAATTTGATATTTTGTAATTCTAATTTTACGTATTTTGTGTGTGATTTAGGGTTAATAGATTAAAATTAGATTTTGTGTATTTTAATTTATTTTAGTAATTTTTAATGTAAAGTTTGTGTTAAAGTTATGTTAATAATGTTAGTTAGTTTGTGTTACGCTGGAAAGGATAATTTTGAAAGTAAAAAAAAGTAGATGTTTACGTTCCTAAATAAAGAAGCAGAAATAAAAAGAGAAAGAGCCTGGCCGAACTTTGACAGAGGAATTCTTCGCTGCAGCAAGGATTTCACTCGCTGCAGCAAAGGCGGCAAGGAATCAGAAAGAAAAGTCTAACGCGTGGGCTACAGCAAGGAATTCAAAGGAGCAAAGGATTGTGCAAGGCTACACACGTGGACCACAATATGGAATTAAACGTTCAAAATAAAACAAACTAATCTCATTTTGAACACCAAATTTTTAATAATTTTTAGATGTGACAAGTTGATTAACATTTTATTATATAATAAATTGAGATCTTATACACATCTAGGGTGTCTCTTATACAAGATTAGATGTGTATAAGAGACAGATTCCTTTAATTTTTAGTATCACATAATTTCTTCAAACTAAAAAGAAAAATAAAACTAACATAAAATTTATTCGAAAAAAGTTAGATAAAATCATTATCACTAAAAATTATTTATACTAAAAATTATAGGAAACATTAAATATGAGGGTCGGAGCGAGTACCCGCGAAATTTTTAAAATCCTCCCTTATTCGACCCTCACAGAAGCGGGTATCCGACCCTCACAGAAGTGGGTATCCGACCCTTAGTTGACCCGATCAATAGATGAGAGTTGGATACCCTCATTTTTCGGAGCGGGGCGGAGTGGGCGGGATAGACCCCTAGCCGCAATTGAGTTTATTCTTAAAAAAATCACATACTTTTATAAATAATTCTTTTTTCTCGTAAGTTGAGAATTAGAATTAGATTTTAAATATTTTTTAGAGTAGTCGTTAGGATTCTCTGTGGACAATTTTATGCTTCTAACATTAATTTCATTAGCAATTTTCATATTTCGATTTGAATCCAATTCGTGGATTTCTTAAAATTCGTGATTTTACATTCGTGGATTCTTAAAGAACTTATGACAATTTTCGGAGGGTCCGAGGTTATAGTTAATTTTAATTTAGTGATAATTCTTAGTTTAATTTTGTTATTTATTTTAATTTGCTTTCGTTAGATTTTCAATTAATTTTAGTTAGATTTTTTTAATTAGTTATTTTGTAGTTAAATTAGTTTGTCGTTCAATTCATGTAAATTTATTTTCAATAATTTTCTAGGGTTAGTTAGTTAGGTAATTTATTTTTAAAAAAAAATCTCACAATTTTTTTTTTTCAATTTGAGATTGTCTAAATATTGATACTAAATATTCGATAATTGACCAATTTGATTCTCTTGAAAACAATCCTTATTACCTATATGCTACTACCTCACCCATACACTTGCATGGACGTTTATTAGTACGTAGTTAATTTGTGAATTTAAGATTTGACACATATCAGAATTCCACTTCTTTGATTACAATTCTACAGAACGACTTGGTCAATTTATTCGCTTAGGATCTGTTTGGTTCACGAACTGGATGACATAAGATGTCTCATCCTTGGATTATTATTCCTCGGATGAGGCAACTTGGGATGATTAGTCTATATCATCCAATGTTTGGTTCATAGTTGACTTTCATGAGATATCCTAGAGATAGTCCTGTACTGTATTTGATTGGAGATCAGATTAGACCAATTTCCTATTTTACTGGCGATAATACCCACAAACTTACAGTATTATTTTTCATTTGTAAATTAAACAAATTGAAGTTTTAAAATGCTTTACTTAATATAATATATTAAAAATGCGAGAAATATATAAGTTATTATCACAAATTAATAAAAAATAAAAAATTTCAATTTTTATTTTTACAAAAGTGTCTCAACAAGTATCATTTCTCAGTGTTGAAAAATAAATGCACACTTATTAGATAGGATTACTATTTTGTAGACCAAAATATCATTGAATTTATAATATTAATTTTTTGTAGTGAAAATCCGACATATATATTTAAATTATACTCTAGTAATTATATAAACTAAAAAATAAATATAAAAGCAGATAAATTATATCACAAATATGAATGAAAGTTATTAAAAAAAAACTAATCCTTATTAAAAATATTCGGTGGAGTATTTTTGTTTCATGGTGAAACTTTGTTAGAAAAATAATATCTATTACAATAAAAAAGTATAATCTGTCATGACAAAAAAATACAGTCATGACCTAAAAATAACATAACAAACCACCAAACAAAAATATTATATTAAAATCAATAATTATTCAAAGATATCGTCACATAGTGCCATCATGGTATGAAATGAAAATATAAAATATCATCTAAAAAACATTTATTTACTTCGACGACACTTATTAATTAAATAAACTTCGCACTCATATTCTTCCACCAAGTATCATATCCACCTTCTATATTTTATCTTCATCTGGAACGTTAAAGAATAAGTCAAGATTTTTATTAGTTTTGGTTATCCATGTAGCAGCAATTAGTTTGTCTTCAACAAACAACCAAGTCATTGGAGTCAAAGAAGCATAAACATTCTTTCATCTATCATCCCCAATCTAGCCTCTCTGTTTTCTCTGTAAAATTTCTTAAAGCATCGGCTACTGCAATCAAGACACTATTTTCATGATCAGAACATAATTTCCTTTTTTTCCCATTTTGTTTTTTCCCAGAGCAGTATAATTCTGTGAATCAAGAATAGCATCATCCATACATTCTGCATGCTCTCCTGTAACTCTATCTTTATCAAATATTTCTATCCAATCTTCAAAATAAGGCTAGGACTTATACCTCATGCTTTTGCATCGGGATCAACCTGATTTAAAAAAAAAAAATCTTGTTGTTAACTAAAATTACAAAAAATATAAAATAAAAACAAAAAATATATAATACCTTAACAGAGTTTTCACAAACATCATCTAGTGATTCGATGGTCCATATGATTCCAACCAAAATCACTCTTTCCTAACATAGAAGCTAATGAACCATAATTCTTCTTCCACATTTTTATTTTTGATTCAGTGTGTGGAGTCGAGATATATTTAAACAAAGAGTGTAACCAGATCGAAATGTTAAACCATTTTCACACTTCCAACTTGTTGCGCAAAGCTCCTTCAAAGCAATTATTAGTTCTTCTTCTTTAGGCGTCCATACCCACCTACTTTTGTTTTCACTTTGCCTTTGTTTTGGGCAGTTGAAAGGAACTCCATGACTATATTTAGGTGGATATTTGTGCAATAATCACCCTCCTGTGCCAAGATAAACTAATAAATTTTAGAGTAGAAATCAAGCATCTTGATAGTTGATGAGAAGCTGTACACTAGTTGTGCAAAAAGTAAGTATCTGTTGAGGAACAACAACATAAGTATAAGCAATGATTTGGAAAAAACTCAGGAAAAGAACACCAAGTATCAGAGTTTGTCATATAAGAGTCCAATTTATCACTCTTTCTGCATCTTTAAAACAGGAGATTTGCAGTAAGAAAATGACATAAATAATTCACAAAATTAAAGATTATTGGCATAACAAGCTTACTAAAGTAGATGTAGTAGATGCAAGCAGTCAGCAAGTTCCGCAACAATGATGCAAAATATGGTGGAAACCAAATACACATACAGCCTTCACATATGACTTTTATAACCTCCAATGACAATAAAACATCCTTCTGGTAATAATAATGTATCTAATGAGATCCTAGAGCTCCAATAAATCCAAATCCAGAAGGCTTCCCATAACCAAGTTTAGGAAAAATTCTTCTATCCAGGAAAATGAAAGTATTATATTTTTTTGGCTTTAAAACCCTGAAAGGCCAAAAGTTTTTTTTTTTTTTTTTTTTTCTTCCTACAACCGAGAAGATACCCAAAGTTAAATTAGAAGGGAAAAAAACATCCTATGCACAATAACTGGACAAACAATTTTGAAAATTATTTGCATAAGAGACAGAAACGCCACAATTAAAAAATATCTGACAAGCTATACTAAGAAAATGAATACAATTCATATTCCTTTTCAAATTAAAAACTGAAAAAAATAAAAGACAAAACAACCAAAATTGTACACATCTAGAGACCTGAGAATCACTTATTTCAGCTTCAAATTGAAAACTCAGCAAAAGAACAAACTTCAAACGCCTTCAAGCAAATAAAGATTAGTCCAATAATCTACCTTTCGAATGTAACCCAAGATCCCGCCTTTAAAACGAAGGAAATTTTCCCCAAAGAAGAAAATCAACGCGAAAAAAAAAAAAACTGTGATTAAAAAAAAGAGAGAGGCAGGAATCAATACATGGCAAAACAAATATAGACAAAAAGAGAAGAAGATAGGGGAAAAAATCAATGTTTTGAAAACCGGACCGGTCATTGAACCGGTGGCCTGTCCGGTTCGCCGTTCAACCGGTTCGCCGTTCAATCGGTCCGATCAGTTGAATCGGTCGGTTCACTAATTAAGATTTTTTTTTTTTACCAAAGTGTGATATAATTTTAAATGACCTAAAATATATTTATATAAAATCTAAAATATAAGTGAAACACTATTTTTAGATAATTATAGTCATAATACCCAAAATTACTAATCAAATTTCTAATAAGAAAAGTGAAATTTATTACAAAAATAAGTATAAAAAAGATGAAAAAAATAATAATTTAATAGTTTAGTTTTTGGTATATTCAATATTTTGCTATTTTGGAGTTTATTTTCATGATTTTTTAATTTTTTTCTTTATTTAAATCATTTTTTATTTTAAAATTTAAAAAACCGATTTTTACCTATTCTTGATTTTTACCGGTTTCTGATTTTTTATCGGTTCTGTCCGATTTTTTAGACAGACCGGATAGGTAGTTAGACCGGACCGGTAATTTTTTCGATTCGTGTTCCGACCGGCGGTCCGATCCGGCTTTCAAAACACTGGAAAAACAACGAGGATAAAGGAAAAAGGTGTCATACTTGATGGTTGAAGGGAGGATTTGCTTGGAAGAAAGATAATGATGGTGGCAAGGAGCAAACGATTGTTAGAAAGGCACAGTCGATAGAGAGAAATAGTGTTAGGTTTTCTATTTTAATAGGGTATACTTGTCTAAATTTTATTATTCATTTAAGAGTCATCTACATATAAATGATTACACTATCTCCTTTCAAAATTATTTTATTCTTTGAATAAGTTATTAAATCAGTTATATAAGAACTCATTCTATTCTAAAAAATCAACCAAATATAGAATGAGTAAATTATTTATTTAATCTCGTAATCATTTCACGAATTAAACGGACTCTTCGTGTTCATTTTGTCTTCCATGCGTGGATATCTTGAATGAATGATGTCACTATTGGGACTTGGATACTAACTCTTCGTGTTCATTTTGTCTTCCATCCGTGGATATCTTCAATGAATGACATCACTATTGGGACTTGGATTCTAAAGAATATAAAAAATATTTAAATAGATTCGATTTTTATAAGAGACAAATTTTATAATTAAAATTATAATTTAAAAAATTTTATTTAGATATCAAAAATTCTTTAAAATTTAATTCATATTACACGATTTATAAATGGAGTTAAATATCAAGTTTTCATAAGTATTTGCCAAATAATATAGTTGTCTTGATTTCATGTATAAATTATTCTAAAAAATTCTTTTTTCCAAATTTGACTACTTATGGTCTGTCTTCGAATTTTCCTTTCCTTGTCTCACTTGTTTATCTTTTCGTTTCTTTATAGTGTTTTCTGTTTATGATTATGACGGCTTAGTTGCTTTGCTGTCCCTTGAGGTCTACTAAACACCATTGCAAGTCTAAGATGGCGTTAATCAATTCTTCATCTGGCCAATTATGCTATGCTATTTTCTCTCTTTTAAGCCCAAACCCCAAACTACAGCAAAATTATAGAATTATCTAAATAAGAAGAAACAGAAAAAAGTACAATAGTAGCACGAATTTCCTTTTTATTTTGGGCAAAGTAAAGAGAAAGGCTAACAAGCTATGCATTTCAATCTAGTTTTAGCAGTCAGTTCACTTTTATTCATCACATTCTGCCACCATGATTTTATACCTTTTGTTAATGGTGGTAATCCTCCAGAAGCTGCTCAGGATAACATGCATGATGCTGCTATCAACTGTGGCTCTATTGAGGGCAACTCAATCGCACTTGATGGCCGTGAATGGATTGGAGATGCGCCCTCAAGATTCCTGTCCGGCCATTCAGGAAGCTCAACAGCAGCCCAAAACTCATTCTCAGTCGACCCTGTTCCCTATAGAACTTCAAGAATCTCTGATACTGGATTTAGCTACACATTTGAAGTCAACCCAGGTCAGAAATTCATTCGCTTCCATTTTTACCCTGCCTCCTATAGCGGTTTCGAAAATTCTGTGGACTTTTTCACTGTTAAAGCTGGTCCTTTTACTCTCCTCAGGGATTTCAGCGCTTCACTTGCTGCTGAAATCTTCGGTGTGAAATACCTTGTTAAAGAATTTTGTTTGAACGTACAAGAAAATACAAAATTAAACATATCATTTTCTCCTTCTCACAATAGCAAGTCCAAGGAGAACATATATGCTTTTGTGAATGGCATTGAGATCATTTCCATGCCAGCTGGCCTTTATTACACACATGATGGTGATTTAGGTGCTCGATCATCGTAAGTCAGAGAAATCGTTTCTACAGTATTGACAACAGCACTGCACTTGAGGTGATACAGAGGTTGAACATTGGAGGGAGTTCTATATCATCAGTAGAAGATTTTGGCATGTTTCGGAGATGGAGTGAGGATGTTAATTACTTGCTAGAATCAGGAGTTCATCGAGTGAATCATCCGCCGCTTAGTATCAAATATACAAATATGCCAGCATTCATTGCACCACCAAAACTTTACCAAACGGCGTGGAAAATAGGAGGAAACATAAGAGTAAACCAGACGTATAACTTTACATGGAAAATACCCGTAGAATTGGGCTTTGGATACTTAATAAGGCTTCACTTCTGCAAGCTCGATGATGGGATGGCAGAAAGTGAGTTGAGCTTATTTACTATCTTCCTGTAAATATCAGATAGCATTACTCAGGCTGATGTGACCATACGGAGCGGTGGCAATGGAATTCCAATATACAGGAACTACATGGTCAAAATGATTATCACTCTAATCATATAACTCCAAAAAGATTTTCTACCTCTTCCACCCTCAACGCTCCAAACTTGTCCTTAGCTATGTCTCATATCAATGTTATTTTGACTAGTACAATAGTTCTTGTTATTTTAGTCAATGCAATAGCTTATTACTTGAGGCAAATTCGGGATTTAGCCCGGAAAAATAACACAGAAGCAACCACAACCGAGCCATCTTACCATCGCTTCTCACTTGCTGAGATAATCTCGTCAACCCAAAATTTTAGTGAAGCATTTTGCATTGGAAGGGGGGGATTTGGTAAAGTGTATAAAGCCTACATTCCTGCCATTCAAGAAATTGTTGCCATCAAAAGATTGAGTTCCTACTCCAGGCAAGGAGCTCATGAGTTTTGGACTGAAATCAAAACACTATCCAAGCTCCGGCACGTTCATCTTCTCTCTTTGATCGGCTATTGCAATGAGGGCGAGGAGATGATCCTAGTGTATGCCTATATGCCTCATGGCACACTTGCTGAAAATATCCACAAAAGGAGCAGAATGGGAAAGGATATTGCTCCTCTTAGTTGGGAGCAAAGGCTTACAATCTGCATTGGTGCTGCTCGTGGACTTGACTATCTTCACACGGGCTCTGAATGCGGAGTCATTCACCGTGATGTGAAGGACACAAACATCCTCTTGGATGAAAATCTTGTGGCTAAGATTTCAGATTTTGGGCTATCCAAATTGGAAAACTTAACCCAATCAAGGAGCTATCTTAGCACAAAAGTTAAAGGAACTTTTGGTTATTTGGATCCAGACTATTTGAGAACTCATAGATTGACAAGGAAAAGTGATGTATATGCTTTTGGTGTTGTCTTATTGGTAGTTTTGGCTGGGAAACCTGCGGTGGACACTCAGAACTCCAGAAGAACCACAGAGTCTTTTGTCATGTTTCCGAGAATGTATTGCAAAAGGGGATATCGAAAGAATTGTTGATCCTAGTCTACAGGGGAAATTTTCATCAAACAGTTTAAGAGAGTTTTTGAAGTCTGTTGAAAACAGCTTGCACCACCTGCCGAAGAAACGGCCTACAATGGCTCAAGTGGTGGCAAGTCTCGAGCAGGCATTGCAGTATCAGGAGAGCACTATGATTTCTGCATCCGGGGATACCACAGTGGATGGCCAGCATTTCGAAGAAAGAACCCTTGAGTCAATGCAGGTACTTGAAGAGAGTGTCATATATCCATCATCAGGAGGAATCACAAGCAAACCAATCCAGGATCTTGTCTCGCCGACTAGTAGAGTGAAGGACTATGTTTCAGTCCGAAAGTCATTATGGGCTTGGCCAAGGAAGGCGGCTTGCAACATAGGCAAAACAATGAAAATAACATGTCTAGCAGTAGCAAATAATCCTGGTGCCCTTGCACCTCAACTGAGGAACAAGCAAATAAACCCAGTCATTGCTACTCCTTTGGTGAACAATACAGTCCTCGTTTCTCATTTGCTACTCATTTAAGGATTTTTTCTTTTTCGGAGCTCAAGGCTGCAACCAGAAATTTCAGAGGTGATACGGTGGTGGGAGATGGTGGATTTGGGAAAGTTTACAAAGGCTTTCTTGATGAGAAATCCACCTCCAAGAATGTTAGTGAAACAGTAATTGCAGTTAAGAAGTTGGAATCTGACAGAATGCAAGGATTTAATCAATGGCAGGTGATTCTAACTTCCAACTCTTTTATCTGCGGGACAGTCTTTTTCAAGTTCGTCAATTCCTAATTTCTACTTCTACCATCCGTGTGTGGCTCCATGTACTTTCGTTTTTGACATTTGCGTGCTCGTGATTTTTATTGGCATATGAATTTAGATATTGAGTTTTCAGCAGAAGGGTAAAAAGTTTCCGTAGATCCAACTTTTCTTATCCTTCTTGCTTATGAATTAAGATGAGGGAAAGTGATTAGTTATTGTGGGTGTTATAATTACATTTATTGTTTGATTAAGATCCTAGTGCAAACGAGTTATATTTGCTTCATGCTAAAAATCTTCTGAATTTTCTGAATGATTGTTTCACCTTTTTTTATGCAGTCTGAGGTACACTTCCTTGGAAGAGTTTCTCATCCAAACCTTGTTAAACTACTCGGATACTGTCGGAAGGAGAAAAAGCTACTCCTTGTGTATGAGTTTATGCAAAAGGGCAGCTTGTATAACCATCTCTTTGAAAGTAAGAGACTGCATTGATTCGAATTTAGATGGTCTAGCTCCATAATAAGCTTCAAGCAATTTACTTCATTGTGCGTTTATGACTTCAGGGGATTTTGCTGTTCAGCCACTTCCATGGGAAATGAGGCTCAAGATCTCAATTGGAGCAGCTCGAGGTCTGGCATTCTTGCACGCTCAAGAGAGACAAATCATCCATCGAGATTTCAAGAGATAGCTCTAACATATTGCTTGATGGTGTAAGTTAAGATACATCTAACTAACTATGCTAAACAATAATTCACCAGACAATGCTAAACGATAATTCACCAGAATTCACCAGACAAGTTTACTTGTATGGAATTTGGTCGTTTAATAGCAATGCTAAATCGTGAGGATTTTGCTTGAACTTAATCTTAGTCATTACTTATCAATTTTATGGAACTAAGAAAATGTAGATGAGCTAGTTTACTATCAAAATGACTGACAGGAAGATGTAATTTAATGGAAGCTTCATTCTTTTAACAATGGCCAACCTTTTTCTTTACAGTCGTACAATGCCAAAATAGCAGACTTTGGCTTGACCATCTATGGTCCTACAGCAAATCAATCGCATGTGAGTTCACATGTTGCGGGAACTTATGGCTATATTGCTCCTGAGTATGTAGCAACAGGTAATATTACTAGATTTGTAGACTGTAGAGTTTCCAATATGCAAGGTTCATGAGTTGTACTGACCAAACTCAGAACTTCAGTAAACGTGCTTAGGAGAACTTTAAGCAAGAGGCCAACAGATGTACGAGGTCCTCATTTTTTTTTTAATTCATGTTCAACAGGGCACTTGTACGTGAAGAGTGATGTGTATGGTTTTGGTGTTGTATTGGTCGAAATGCTAACAGGTTTACCGGCAATGGACAATAAGCGTCCAAAAGGGAAACGTAACTTGATTGATTGGAAGAAGCCTCATTTATGTGACAGAAATAAGTTAAAGAAGATGATGGATTCCCGGTTAGAAGGCAGATATCCTTCCGAAGCAGCTGTACAGATAGCTCAGCTTGCTCTAAAATGTCTTGAGCCTGTACCTAAAAATAGACCATCAATGAAAGAAGTTGTGGAGATGCTAGAACGGATTGAATCTGCTAGTGAGAAACCAACAGATCCTCTGGCGGGTACCATGGGCTCGGCAGTTTATCAACAATGTTAGCAACCTTTGCACCACCATGCTGCATCTCATCCAAGGAGAACAGAGGACAGCCATCTGCTCCAATACCACAGCGTGCATAATAGGTGATACAACTGTTTCCTGATATCTTAGAATTCCATCTCTTAAAATATGTAAGGAGTTCATTATTAATGTAGCAGTATAAATCACAAAAGAGATGAGAAAAAATTTGGGCTAAGCCTGTATCAGTTTTTATTAATGTAGTGAAATTGTGCTCCGAGTATTTTTAGGAAACATACTTATGTGCATTGAGAAGATTTCATATGTGTGCTTGATGATAATATATGATGAGCCCAGGCTTTTCAATTGCGGTGCCGGAAGATATACAGCCAGCACATAAATCTTAGTTTTGTTCATTTGCTTTTGCCGTCTGATCTGTTGGCACTAACCTGTTACGGATGTACTACCACACTTGGCAATCCCAGTTGTAGTATTCATGTCATGTCCCGATTGCCAGAACTGTAACACGCGGCCCCTTAGTTACCCCGAGCATGCAAGGCGACGAACAATTAGGTACTATTACCACCAAGTAAACATTCAACTCATTCATCATATCGATGTCAATTATCCCTGAGAATTCAAGATATGATATTGAAATCCAAGCTAAAGAACGTCAATAAGCATATGTTTGATAAGAGGCCTCATTTTATCTGACAGAATTCATGAGTTTTTTTTTTGGGTAGCGCATCACTCATACAATACAAGGTAGAGGGGAGGATATGAAGTTTATGTGGACAAGTAGATTTTCTTTGTTTTCTGATATCCCATCTTTCTAAAGAATTGTACAACTATTTATCCACAAAAGTACAAAAAGCTGAAGCGAGCTGAGAAATTAGTACTAAAGTAAGGTAATGAGGATGAAGATGAGGAGGGCTGCAACGAAAGAGTACTTGAGAGCTGCCAACAAAATAGCTATTGAAATCACAAACAGCTGCCACAGCACCTGCACGCTTGCAGATGTAATTTTATACCCCCGTCAAGATGTGTATAACCACAGGACTCCGGGTCTGGGTCCAACAATAGATCGATCCCACTTCAGATTGAATCTCGGCCGCTCATTTCCATTCCCATTTTCACGGCCATTTTCTCTGATTTCTTTCTCCTTGTTCTCATCCTTCCTCAATGGATCCCTGTCACCATCCTCCCCGTTGTTATTACTGTTGTTATTGTTGTCATCCGAAAACGAGGATTTGTTGCGGTGGTTGAGAAATTGAATAGGGGTTTTGGATTTGAGAGGAAAGTGGTGGTAAAAGTGGGGGAAATTGAAGGGAAGAATGGTAGTAGAATGAGAAGATGGTCGAAATCGACCGTCGGTAAATGATGGTTTGGTAATGGTGGCGGATTGTGTGAGAGAGGTGAAGTTGAGCCCTAGAATTGATTTCATCTGCTATTCAGTTCCGACTGTTCCTCCTCCCAGTCGGCCGTCACATCATATTGAATTATTTATAATGATATTATAGTTATTTTTTAAAATATGATGAATATAAAATAAAAAAAATACGTTTGATTAATGATTGAATAATAAATTATAATCATATATTGATTGATTATTTTTTTAATGCGTGTTTTTTCACCACTTCTTATTTCATATATTACGTTTCGAAAAGTTATTATAATGTTTATTTTAAATAATGTACTACAAACAATACAATTATTAAGGATTTAAAATATGAGAAATCTAGATAATTTAGACTAACAAAAGTAAAAGATGACATAAGTGCTCATAAATGCTTAGTTTTTGTTGTTTTTAACTCGATCCGATGTATGAAGAATTATCAATTGAAATATTAGAATTCCTACAATTATGTTTTAGCTAGAGGCATGTTGGATAAAAGAATAAAATCTAAAATTGAAGGTTGAATTATGATATATTGAAGTGTACAAAATATTAACTTGTTAAAAAAAGGGTTACATGCAAAATATTCATCTTAGATGCAATTGAACCCTTCAAATCTATTTAATAAGTACTTAACCCTATTTCATGTTTTAAGGCAAAATTACTTTCTACTTTTCAATTATTTTGTACTTCTTTTTTCTTTTTAGTTTCTTTTTTCTCCTCTTTTATTAATTTCTCTCTTTTCTTTTTCCTTTTATGTTTCTCCATCCTATTTTGCCAATACTAAACAATTATACTACTGTTATTACTATTAGGGTACTATACTAAATTCACGTAAGATATATTGATGACTTTTATTTTTTATAATTTTATTGTAAATCTGACCATTATTAATGATGTAATGTGACAACAACTCGTGAATTTTAAATAAGTGAATACTACCTAAACCGTATTGTAGCATTAGTGACCTTATTATACAAAGGTTACCTGTCAAAAATTGGAAAAAAAAACAGGTTAAAATGCTTTTTGTTGTTGTTGTTGTTTTTTCTTTCTTGAGAAGGCAACTAGACTTGTATAATTTGCTATTGTTCTTGAACAAAAATCTTCTTAGGTGACGAACTCTTTGTACAATAGCTCGGAAAGTCTCGTAGCGTTGCACATTTGACCAGGACGTGTACAATTATTAACAATAGAGTACGAAAAGTCCAAGAACCTAAACATGTACAAATTAATAGTACATCTCTTATACTCATCTACAGTTGTGGTCTAAGATTTACATCATACTCCTTTAAGAGATGACTTTTCATTTAAAGATTTTTTTTTTTTTTTGAAAAAATGATCTTTTTTTTTTTTTTTTGAAAAAATGATCTTAATAGTTCGTAATATTTTATATTTATATATTTTAGTTTTTCACATTTAAAATAAAATATTTTAATTCTTCAAAAATGTAAAACATACTATTTAGTTTTTCGACACAAATATGGACATATTTTAACTTGAAATACTTACATTTAAAATGACTTTTCATCTTCTTGATTTTTTTTTTTTTTGGGTAAAATGACCTTAATAATCTCTCACATCTCATATTTGTATTATGGACCTTAATAATACGTCCATAATTGTGTCAGAAACTAAAATAATGTATTTTAAATTTGTGAGAAATTAAAATACTATTGTTTTGAGTACGAGAGACTTAAAAAAAATATAAAAGTGAAATACGTGGGACTATTATTTTACAGTTAACAGTTTGTCAACGATTGTCCTTCAAGTCGAGTAGAAACTAGAAACCAATACGGGTATAAGATGGCATTGGCAGATTGTTTACGGTGGTTCGCTGGTGGTATTTTGCCTCTAAAAGTCTAAAGAACTAAAACTTCCTTCTTTAGTGATCATTCTTAGCATAATCACCAGCCAAGAAACAGCTTACAGTTGTTCGTGTAATAATAATCAGCAGAGCTAAGAAAGCCATGTATTCTGAGCCTGCAATTTTAGTCATCACTATACTTTCATACATCTTACTCGGTATAAGTCATCATCATTTAATAGCTTTTGTTGATGGTGGTAATTCCCCATATTATATAGGCGATGTTGCTATTAACTGTGGCTCTATAGGCAACTCAACTGCACTTGATGGCCGTGAATGGATCGGAGAAGCAGCCTCAAAATTCATGTATTCTTCATTGCAACCAAAAGGCAAATCAAAAAGCTCAACTTCACTGGAAAGTTGAGAAAACTTTTTACGCCGACCCGATTCCTTCCATGACTTCAAGAATCTCTGCCACCCCATTCCACTACACATTTCAAGTCACCCCAGGTCAGAAATTCATCCGCCTGCATTTTTACCCTGCTTCCTATCGCGGTTTTGAAAACTCTGTAGACCTTTTCACTGTTAAAGCTGGCCCTTTCACCCTCCTCAGGGACTTCAGTGCTTCAGTTACTGCTGGTGTATCTGGAGAAAAATATATTGTTAAGGAATTTTGTTTGAATGTTGAAGAGAATAGAAAATTGAACATAACTTTTTCACCCTCCCTGATCACCAATTCAAAGGATAAAATATATGCTTTTGTAAATGGAATTGAGATCATTTCCATGCCTACTGGTCTTTATTACACTCCTGATGATGATTTAGGTTCTCGTATTGTTGGTCAGAGAAATCGATTCTATAGTATTGATAATAGGACGGCGCTTGAAGTGATATATAGGTTGAATGTTGGAGGGAACTTTATCTCAGTGTATCGGTGGAAGATTTTGGAATGTTTCGGAGATGGAATGAGGATAGTGATTACTTGCTAGAATCCAGAGTTCATCGCGTGAACTATCCGGTCTCTTAGTATTAAGTACCCAAACATGGCAGCATTCATTGCACCACCAAAACTTTACCAGACATCCTGGAAAACAGAGGGAAATTTAAGAGTAAATCAGATGTATAAAATTACATGGAAACTACCCATATATATGGGCTTTGGATATTTAGTCAGGCTTCATTTCAGTGAGCTTGATGCTGGGATGGTAGATAGAAAGCCAATGGAGTTCACTATCATCATGAATGATCAGATTGCAGAAACTCAAGCTGATGTGATCAGATGGAGTGGTGGCACTGGTATTCCGGTATTCAGGGACTATGTGGTGATAATGAAAGGAGACAATGAAGGCAGCAAGTGTGATGTCTTGATTACTCTACAGTCAGTTAATGAGAGAGTTTTTGGACTCCTTAGGGGATTGGAGATCTTCAAGTTAAAGAGCAACCTTGAGAACAGTCTTGCAATTCCAAATCCTACAATTCCAAGAAAAGTTTCTAGCTCTTCATACCTTGAGAATCGAAATATGTCCTTCGCTTTTTGTCAAGGCAGTGTTAGCATGACTGGTATGACAATTCTCATCATTCTAGCCAGTGTAATAGTCTGTAAGTCGAGGCAAATTTGGGAAGAGAAATTCCATGTGGGAAAAGAGACAGAAGTAGCCACAACTGAATCATCTTGCCGTCGATTCTCATTTGCTGAGATCATGTTAGCTACCCAAAACTTTAGTGATGCACTAGTGATTGGAAAGGGTGGCTTTGGTAAAGTGTATAAAGGGTTCATTCATGGCATTCCAGAGATTGTTGCCGTAAAAAGGTTGAAGTCTGACTCCAAACAAGGAGCTCAAGAGTTTAGGGCTGAAATAAAAACACTGTCCAAGATCCGGCACATTCATCTTGTCTCTTTGATTGGCTACTGTGATGAGTACCAGGAGATGATACTTCATAGTGTACGAGTATATGCCGCGTGGCGCACTTGCTAGTAATTTGTACAAATTTGGCAATAAAGAAATGGATTATACTCCTCTTAGTTGGGAGCAAAGGCTTAGAATCTGCATTGGTGCTGCTCGTGGACTGGAATACCTTCACACTAGCAGTGAAACTGGAGTCATACACCGTGATGTAAAGGATTCAAACATCCTGTTGGACGAGAACTTTGTGGCAAAGATTGCAGACTTTGGACTATCCAGACTTGAAAGGAACAAATCGAAGAGTTATATTAGCACAAATGTTAAAGGCACCGCTGGATATTTGGATCCAGACTACTGTATGACTCAGAGATTGACAAGAAAAAGTGATGTATACTCTTTTGGTGTTGTCTTGTTGGTAGTTTTATCTGGGAGACGTGCAGTGAGCATTGGAAGTCCGGAGGAACAACGAAGTCTTTTGTCATCCTTCCGAGAATGTATTGAAGCAGGGGCTATTGATAGGATGGTTGATCCTAGTCTGTATCAGGGGAAAATTCCATCGAACAGCCTTACAGAATTTGTTAAACGTGTTAAAAAATGCTTGCAGTATGAGCCCAAGAAACGACCTACGATGGCTCAAGTGGTAGCAAGCCTCGAGTACGCACTGGAGCAGCAAGAGAGCCCTATTTTTACTCCAATGTTTTGTGTGTCAGAAGATGCTATAACAGTTGGCCGGCCTTTAGAGACTATTGAGTCATATCAAGTTCTTCAGAATGAGTATCCTCCAACACTGGAGGCGAGTGTCATTTCTCATCCAAAGCAAGTTATCACAAGCAAACCAATTCAAAATATAGCCTCAACATCTGATGGAAAAAACTTGCAACTGAGGGACAAATACTCTGGTGCTCAAATACGAAAGCCATCCATGGGTTGGCTATGGAAAGCAGGCTGGAACATAGGTAAGCAAACCAAGATAACACCTTTTATTTCACCAAATGGTTCTGGTCCTCGTTTCTCAGTTGAGGATATCCAAGCACCTATGGACACCGAGTCTCCAGCAATCATCATTTCATAATAGACGGGGAATTCAGGAAGGTGTCTATCGGTCACATGAAGCAGCACCCTGAACTTGCATTCTCCATTTACCAGTTTGCATTTGGTGGTAGACGCCATAAGGAGGTTTTAGACGCCTGCAGCGAGATTGAGAGGCTCTCACAACTAAGACATCCAAACTTGCTGTCTTTGATGGGATATTGTCATGATAAACCTCAGGATCAGATCTTGCTCGTGTATGAACACATTGGGTTCGGCACCCTTCACAGCTATCTCTATGGCAGCAAAACCACTAATCATCTCCAGTGGAAGCACAGGCTCCAGATTGGCATTGGTGTAGCACAGGGACTAGATTACCTTCATAAAGGTACCAAGAAAACTATTGTCCATTACAACATAAGGCTGGAAAATATTATACTGAATGAGAACTTATGTCCCAAGATGTTGAATTCCGGGTTGTCTAAATTGGGCCCTGTTGATCTTGAAAAGGTTGAAGCCGCTTATACCAAGACTGAATCGGCATGGCTAGAGTATTTGTCCCCTGAAGCAATGAACCCTGGATTCCAATCATCAGAAAAATCAGATATTTACTCATTCGGCTTGGTGTTATTGGAGCTTCTGTGCAGTCAAAAAACCAAGAATTTTCATCTCTATTGTGGAAATGATGAGAGGTATCTCAAACATTGGGTTAAAAATCACATCAAAACCAAGAAACTTGAAGAGGTTATTGATCCTAGTGTGGAGTGGGAAATTGCATCAACATGTTTGACTGAATTCTTGAAGATTGCATTTAGTTGCTTGCGTTTTCAAAAAACAGAACGCCCCTCGATGATTTATGTCATTGAAAAGCTCAAGTTTGCAATGCAATTACAAGAGAAAGCAGAAGCAAGATTTCAAGATTTTAAGGACAAAGGACTTGATGGTGGTTTCAATTTGGAGGATGTTTACCAGTGCATTACACCATATCTTGAGCATACTAGAAGAATTGTTTCAGCACAATTTAGTTTCTTCATATACACTTTCTTGATGGATATTACTAATATAAGTACACATATAACTGTTTATTTCAGCCCGTAAATGCTGTGAATTCTCATTTTGTAGTGTGAAGTTGTAGCCTTGCTTCTTTGTTGTGCATGTTTTCATGACTTTCCTCGTGTAAATACTAAAAGCTTATTACCATCAGCTATGCTGCTGGTTTGTTCTTTGAGAGTTTGGTTGAACAAATAATGTTATGTCTTGTTCAGCTTTTTACTTTTCCCTTCTTGGTCCCAAAAAAAAAAAAAAGCTTAAGAACTGAAATGTAAGAACTTTTAGTTTTCAATTACACAGTAGAAAACAAAGGCGAGAATAGCATAGGAAGAGGGTTGGAAAAAAAGAAGGGATGGCTTGGAGTGAGTGTCGCACCCTAAATTCGGCATAATTAAAATAACCTGTAATTTAGAGTATGGTACTGACATACCCTCCCAAGAGGATACAAAGCCGTCTATCACATTTATAAGTAACAATTGCCGAAACATACATACACACTGTCACCTATATAAACACAAGTCCAAATATTTACATAAGTTCAAACCATGAACGCAACAAATCTTCAACCTAGAAGAAAAGTATAACCATAACATCCCACTAGAATCACCATAGCCTTATATATATCTACAACTACACAAAACTTTCTATACAAAGTGCAACATAACAAAACTAATTCTACTCGACAGTATATCAAAATTCCGCTAGAAAGTGATCTAAACATGATCACCTGCAAGGGCATAAGGTAAGTGGGATGAGCTTTCATTTGCTCAGTAAGTAACTCACTCATATCTCCACTAAATTGAGCACGTTAAAAGTATATATTACATTTCATGAAAATTATTTCACAACAATCCAACAGCAATCACGCATCATATATGCATGGCATACACAACTATAATAGACACATTTTCTCATATTTTGTTCTATTTAATTCTTACAATCTATTTCTTTTTCATTTGCTTTCAACTAAAGAATATGCTATGGTCACTACTATAACCCGTGGGTCAGGGCTGTAGCCCACTATTCTTACCCGTGGTAGGGCCATATGTCCGTTAAACGTAGTTCAGGATATCATACTACGGTCATTATTATAACCCGTGACAGGGCCGTTTGTCCACTATTGTATCCCGTGGAAGGGCTATACCGACATTTTAACATAGCAATTCAATATTCTTTCCCATTCCTTTACTAGTTTAATGAATCCAATGATACCAAAGATAGCATAATAAACAATCATTCACAGACATATAATCACCAAACAAATTATCCATATGCTTAATCCAATTTCATACACAAATAGATTTCAAAGCATTAACAATCATTTAGTATAAAAGTACTTAAGAAATCAGTTTTTAAAAAATAATAGAAATATGAAAAAGGCACTTACCGAATAATCAAAATGTTTCCAATTCGAAATCCAAGCTACTTGAACTCCCGTTAATCCTTCCTAAATAATAAAATCAGAACATAAACCATCTCCTCATAACCTAAAAGGTAATCTACAATAATATTTTTAGCCTCATTAAATTCTAATAAGGCATGATCTATAGCATAACAAGGCTAGCGATGATATTTTCAGAATTGACAGTGCTGAACAAAAATGACCATAACTCAAGTTATATTCGTCCAAAAGCCACAAAACTGATTCCCATAGAAATTGGACTCAATTTACTAGATGTTTCAAGAGACAATATTTCCCATTTCAAAACACAACTTGCTCAAAAACGGCTCACAAT
The DNA here is from genome assembly GCA_025175665.1 of Cinchona pubescens. Lineage (NCBI taxonomy): Eukaryota > Viridiplantae > Streptophyta > Magnoliopsida > Gentianales > Rubiaceae > Cinchona > Cinchona pubescens. Next base: position 1,722,712 of record JANKKI010000258.1, on the reverse strand, counting down.
TCAGAAAATACTTTGCTGCAGAATCAGATTTTCAGTCCAATTTATGGATGAACTGCTGTTAATATGCTGAGAAACAGAACAACATCTTCATACCGTTTCGAAGGGCTGCGAGTCTAGTTTCCAACGCAACAAACGGTGTGCAATTTTGATATTCCTACGCTGAGATATGACCAATTTTCTAAAGTTACGCAGTGCTGCTATCTGCGAATTTCCAGCTACGAATTTAGCATATTTCTTGCCTTTTTCTTGGTTATTAAACCATCCAAATCCTTTAAATTTATCAACACATACATCCATAGGTTTAACTTTAACAACAAAGAGCAAGAAAATAAATCCAATTACACCAATTCTAACCATTAAATCATCACCACAAGCTAAGATTTTGAAACCCACAATATTCTTGAAAAATTCCTAAACCCCATCTCTTAATCTTTCAAATTAGCTAATTGAACTCAAGAAAGAATGAATTTCTGACCTCAATTATGGAAATTTGTGGTTGAATTTGTTGTTTCTCATCCTCTCTCAAGCTCTTGGAAGTGAAACCCTTGTTCTATGTGGAAGAATTGGGAAAAATAGAAGAAGAAAATTGTTTAGTAGTATATAAACTAGTTTAATTATTTAGATTTGACTCCCAACCTTTGCTCTAATTATAAATTGACCCCAAAAATTTCTAATCCTCAATATTAACATGGCTAAAGTATGACAAGGATATTTTGGATATCACAGTGAGTAACTGGAGTTTACTAGCTGTGGTCCTCATAATGTAATTATGTAATGAGGTAATAGTTTTTTTTTTTTTTTTTTTTGGGTTAATAACACATTGTCCCTAAACTAGGCGAGTAATTACACTTTGCTCTCTTAAATTAAAAAGATATACACTTTACTTGCTGTACAATGTTCGTGTTAACAACTTTAACATCACCAAGAAAAATCTTGTTAAATGATTGAAATGGCCTTAGTACTACTTAATTTTTTAGGTTTGATAGTTATGAAAAATGGGAAAAATTAAATTATAATAAATAATTGATACACTTGTCTTTAGAGAGTGAAAATATGAAAAAAAAAAAATGAATCAAATTGTATATGACATTACAATTCATATAGGTTTAACACAAATTTTAAAAATGTAAAATATTAAGAAATATAAAAAAATTACAAAAATTTAGTAAAAAATCAATTGTCTCACAAGACGGTTAAAAAAAATTAGCAGAAAATAAGTACACTTTAAGAAACATGCTACTAAACACTCAAATTCAAAATAATATCAAGTGTAATTTCAGAAATTACAGAAAATTAGTGGTGAACACAATAAAATATTCTTAAGTGGATTATACTGAGATATGTTATAATTTATTTTTCTTTATTTTTTATAGTTGTCATAGCACTATCAAAAATTAAATACAGAATAATCAAAATATAATAATAAGGGCATTTTAGTTGTTTAACAAAATTGTTTGATAGTGTTAAAGTTGTTAATGGAAAAATAGTGTCAATAAAGGGTCAAGGTATATATATATATTTTTTAGTTTAGGTGGGCAAAGTGTAATTACCCACCTAGTTCAGGGAGGGGCAAATTGTTATTAACCCTAGTTTTTTTCCGTCACTGATAGAGTCAAAGAAAATAAATTATTGTAGGGTTGTTCATAGGTTAGATTATTAGGTTGATGGGTTTTCGAATTTGGATTTTTGGGTTAAAAAAAATAAAACCTAACCTATTTCAAGTAATATTGAAACCTAAATAAGTCCAACCCAAGTATTACTTGAACAGGTTACTCAGTTTTCGAGTTACTTGGGTTTTTTTTTTTTAAATTATTACAAAAAAGTATAAGATCAATGCTTTGTCAAAAATTAAATGGTTAACTCAAGAATGAAAAGGAAAAAAATTATAGAACATATTAAATGAATGTTAGGTGAAAAATGAAAAGAAATTAAAGTATATGTTACATGAAATTGTTAGGAAAATAATAAAAATAAATAAATTATATTGGTTTATGGGGTTATTACGTTAGGTTGGGTTTTGAAAAATAAAACCCAACCCAACCTGACATGTATATCCAACCAAAATAACCCGATAACCCAATCCATTTAACTACAAATTCATTTGAAATGGGTTGATTTTTTGGGTTGAGTTGCGTTTAGAGACCCCTAGATTCTCGCTCCTCTTGATTTAAATAATTGAATTTTGAATTGATAAAATTGGATTTACAAGTTAAAAAATATAGGATTGAAAAATATTGGTCTCAGCGTAGCGGATGATATGTTAATTTATAGATAAAAAATGTCTTTAAAAGAATATAAGAAACTTTTTAAAAATATGTAAAAGACTAAATATACAAAAATATGAAATAAAATATATGTTTAAGAAAAATATTTATTCTGATCTCAACTCTAAGTAACGTGACTACATAGTTGTTTTGCTAATAGGTACTATGCCAATAAGTCTCTTATACATTAAATTTCCAACAGATTTTTCTATCAATAACATATTTTCATAATTTTTCAAAACAATCTTTAGCTATCCACCATCATTCTGAACATTTTTTTAATAAAAAAGTTATCTAAATGTTATTAATACTATAGATATCCGGTGAAATCATTTTGTTGCTATCAACTATCAGGCCCAACATCGTCAATGTATAACACATACTAAAAATGAAGCCATTATTGTTACGAATTACAATTCTAGAATAAATGATATTTATTGAACTTATTTTGATGTTAATCAAACTTAAATAAAATCTAATTAAGGATAATTGAACTTTTAAAATTGTTCAGGGGTCAAAATATAATAAAGAATAAAAATACAGGGTAAGAACTAAAGGATTCAGAAATATCACAATAGGAATTCACTGAGAGTAGACTGAGACTTGGGATTTGTTAAGCAATTATAGGACATCCATTCATCATCTTCTTCGATCAGTCATTGGAAATCCAACCGAAACCTTAAACCTGTTACCCCAATTCAAAATCTTTAACATACCTTAGTGAAAAACGATCTACTCAAACTTCCTAAAAACTATCAAATATAAAGAATAAAAAACTCAAAAACTCCTCAAACTTCTTGAAGATCTACTGCTACCTTGGAAAAAAAGAAATAAAGTCTCAAAATATTGTGTCTCAAACAGATATGTCGGCTCTTTCCATTGTAAATTTTACATTTGACTCTAGCGATCGCTGTCTATGAATCACAATGCAAGGAAATAGAAGACATAGGCTTTGGCCACAAAGGAATGTCAGTCAATAAATTACGAAACTATTCTACTTCTGACCATACCAAATCTAAAGCAATAAATTTAGATTCTATAGATTTATTGTTGGCCCAAAAAGCAACCTAAGAGGGGGGTGATGTATTAGGTTGTTTCTAAAACAAACCTTTTTATGTGCTTAATAGAAATTCAAACTTTATGCACCAAATAAAAACTTAAGCACAAATGAATACAATAGATATTCAACAATTTAAACTTAAAGAACAAATAAGAATATTGAGATTAAGAGAATCAAACCAAACTCCCAAGCTTCTCAAGCTTGGAACTTACAACTACAAAGAGTTTCTTACAAGGCAACTACCAAATTTACAACTTGAAGTTTAGCCACTAAAAGTCTCTTCAAAGTAGGTGAGACAATAACCTCTTGTACACAAATGAGAATCACTCTTGCTCACACTAATTTCCTTTAGTTGAGCCAAGAGTTTTACACTCACAGCCTCCCTTTGTTACAATTGTTATCTCTCCACTCTTACACTTGAAAAACTTTTACACTTCTAAGCTCTTTTCACAAAATTACATACACTATTACAACACTTGTACCCACTATTTCTCCCAAATAGCTCAAGTATTACTTGTAATCAATGTACAAGAAGTCTCTATTTAATTAATTCAGGTTTAGCGGTATTTATAATTGCCAAAAATCTGCTTCCAATAACTTTCCAACGGCTATTTTCTGTTTACTGAAAAACTAGCCGTTGGACCTTTTGGACGGCCGATGCAGCAAGTGTGCGTCCAAACGAACTAGCCGTTGGACCGTTCGGACAGCTGCTGCTAAACCCTGCGTCGGTTCTCTGAGGGTATTCGTTCGAACGTCCGAGAATGCGTCCGAACCTGGGTCCGATAAAAGCAAAGTCTTCTGGAAATATGATCTGACCCTGTGAAGTCCGAGACTTGCTTCAAATTCTTTGTGTCGCACGATGCATTTATAATTTTATTTTCTTAGATGATTTTCAAGAAATAGCACCTCTAGTAAGAGTAAAAACATAACCACTTGTGGAGTTAGTCTCATCACTATCAGATACCCAATTAGCATCACAGTAAACTTCTAGCATAGAATGACTCCTAGAAAAATAAAATTATAAATGCATGGTGCTTTTTAAATAACTAAGCAATCTAGATAATGTATTTCTATGACTTTTATCAGGATTATGCGTGTATCTACTCAATATTCCCACAGTATATGCAATATCAGGACGAGTATAATTCATCAAATACATCATACTCCCAATAATTTTGGCATATTCAATTTGTGACACACTATCACATTTATTCTTTCTCAAATGCACACTAGGATTATAAGGTGTACTCACAGAATCCAAATCAAAGTAACTAAACTTTTTAAGGATTTTTTTGACACAGTGTGACTGAGAAAGTATGAAATCATTGTTAAATTTAGTCAACTTAAGACCCAAAATAACATCAGTGAGGAAAATCTCAAGGGATTCGGTAGCTAAATGATCAGAGATATAGTTTTGACAATCTTAAGATTGAGGTTGAGGACAGTGAGGTTCAAGAATTAATTGTGAAAGGTTGTGGTCATTTGTTGTGAAGATATCCTTTTGAAGCTTCTTAGCAGTCCTTCATAGTAAGCCGGCCTTAAAAGAACTGACTTGGGAATTTAATAAGTCCAGAAAATTAGGTATAATTTATTTATTATGAATTTTAATTTGATATTTTGTAATTCTAATTTTACGTATTTTGTGTGTGATTTAGGGTTAATAGATTAAAATTAGATTTTGTGTATTTTAATTTATTTTAGTAATTTTTAATGTTAAATTTGTGTTAAAGTTATGTTAATAATGTTAGTTTGTTTGTGTTAGGCTGGAAAGGATAATTTTGAAAGTAAAAAAAAGTAGATATTTACGTTCCTAAATAAACAAGCAGAAATAAAAAGAGAGAGCCTGGCCGAACTTTGACAGAGGAATTCTTCGCTGCAGCAAGCCCCGATTTCACTCGCTGCACCAAAGGCAGCAAGGAATCAGAAAGAAAAGTCTAACGCGGGGGCCACAGCAAGGAATTCAAAGGAGCAAAGGATTGTGCAAGGCTACACACGTGGACCACAATATGGAATTAAACGTGAAGAAAAATTCATTATGGGCCGCAATTAGGGGTGGGCGCGGCGCGGGGCGGGGCGGGTCCGGTACCGCCTCTCAAGGGATTTTTTTGATCCGACATTCACTTGTTGGGTCAGTCATTTTTTTGACCCTATTTCGACTCTCATATCACCGGATATTTGGAGTGCGGGTACCCGGTAAAGAGGATCGGGTACCCGACCCTATCCTATCATCATTAACTCTAAACAAAATAAAATAAAACTAAACTAATCTCATTTTGAACACCAAATTTTTAATAATTTTTAGAAGTGACAAGTTGATTAACAAATATTTTATATAAATTGAGAAGAATAAAGGGAAAAAAAATCCAATATTAGGCTGTCAAAAAAAAATCTTAACAAAATTAGTAATTTAAGAAATCACATAATTTCTTCAAACTAAAAAGAAAAATAAAACTAACATAAAATTTATCCGAGAAAAGTTAGATAAAATCATTATCACTAAAAATTATTTATACTAAAAATTATAGGAAACATTATATATGAGGGTCGGAGCGAGGACCCGCGGATTTTTAAAACCCTCCCTTATAGACCCTCTAGATTGGTATCCGACCCTCAGTCCCGATCTGTAGATACACATCTAGATACCCTCATTTTTCGGAGCGGGGTGAAGTGGGCGGGTCAGAGGATATTTTTGCCCACCCCTAGCCGCAATTGAGTTTATTCTTAAAAAAATCACATACTTTTATCAATAATTCTTTTTATCGTAAGTTGAGAATTAGAATTAGATTTTAAATATTTTTTAGATTAGTCGTTAGGATTCTCTGTGGACAATTTTATGCTTCTAACATTAATTTCATTAGCAATTTTCATATTTCGAAAAATGATAATTTGTTCGTGGCATTAGAGTTTTGATAATTGCACGAATCACGAATAGGGGTGGGCAAATCCACGAACTCTGACCCGCAAACTTCGAAATATGCTCCGAAACTGTCTCTTATACACATCTAGAAAATTAAACTAAGAGACAGCACTAAATTAAAATTAACTAAACTAGGCAAAAAGTAATTAAATAATTAAATGACAAAATTGAAACTAAGAATTATCACTTATTTTAATTTGCTTTCGTTAGACTTTCAATTAATTTTAGTTAGAATTTTTGCCAATTAGTTATTTTGTAGTTAAATTACTTCGTCGTTCAATTCATGTAAATTTAGCTTTCAATAATTTTCTTAGGGTTAGATGTGTATAAGAGAATTCATTTATAAAAAAAAAATCTCAGAATTTTTTTCAATTTGAGATTGTCTAAATATTGATACTAAATATTCGATAATTGACCAATTTGATTCTCATGAAAACAATCCTTATTACCTATATGCTACTACCCCACCCATACACTTGCATGGACGTTTATTAGTATATAATTAATTTGTGAATAAAACGGTTTATGATTTGACAAATATCAGAATTCCACTTCTTTGATTACAATTCTGCAGAATGACTTGGTAAATTTATTCGCTTAGGATCCGTTTGGTTCACGAAAATGAAATAAGATGTTTCATCCTTGGATTATTATCCTCGGATGAGGCAACTTGGGATGATTAGTCTATATCATCCCATGTTTGGTTCATAGTTGACTTTCATGAGATATCCTAGAGATAGTCCTGTACTGTATTTGATTGGAGATCAGATTAGACCAAATTACTATTTTACTGGCGATAATACCCACAAACTTACAGTATTATTTTTCATTTGTAAATTAAACAAATTGATGTTTTAAAATGCTTTACTTAATATAATATATTAAAAATGCGAGAAATATATAAGTTATTATCACAAATTAATAAAAAATAAAAAATTTTATTTTTTTATTTTTTATTTTTACAAAACTGTCTCAAAAAGTATCATTTCTCAGTGTTGAAAATAAATGCATACTTATTAGATAGGATATTTTACTATTTTGTAGACTCAAAATATCCATTGAATTTATAATATTATTTTTTGTAGTGAAAATCCGACATATATATTTAAATTATACTCTAGTAATTATATTAACTAAAAATCAATGATATTTTGGTTACTACCAAATAGTGAATCCTATCTAAAAAAAACCTAATCCTTGTATTAAAAATATTCGGTGGAGTATTTTTGTTTCATGGTGAAACTTTGTTAGAAAAAGAATATCTATTACAATAAAAAAGTATAATCTGTCATGACAAAAAATACATTCATGACCTAAAAATAACATAACAAACAACCAAACAAAAATATTATATTAAAATCAATAATTATTGAAAGATATCGTCACATAGTGCCATCATGGTATGAAATGAAAATATAAAATATCATCTAAAAAACATTTATTTACTTCGGCGACACTTATTAATTAAATAAACTTTCCACTCATATTCTTCCACCAGGTATCATATCCACCATCTATATTTTATCTTCATCCGGAACGCTTAAAGAATAAGTCAAGATTTTTATTAGTTTTGGTTATCCATGTAGCAGGAATTAGTTTGTCTTCAACAAACAACCAAGTCATTGGAGTCAAAGAAGCATAAACATTCTTTCATCTTCATCCCCAATCTAGCCTCTGTTTTCTCTGTAAAATGATATCTTAAAGCATCGGCTACTGCAATCAAGACACAAATATATGTCAGAACATAATTTCCTTTTTTTCCCATTTTGTTTTTTCCCAGAGCAGTATAATTCTGTGAATCAAGAATAGCATCATCCATACATTCTACATGCTCTCCTGTAACTCTATCTTTACCAAATATTTCTATCCAATCTTCATAATAAGGCCAGGACTTATACCTCATAGATTTGCATAAGGATCAATCTGATTTAAAAAAAAAAAAAAATCATTTTGTTAACTAAAATTACAAAAAATATAAAATAAAAACAAAATATATATTATACCTTAACATAGTTTTCCCAAACATCATCTAGTGATTTGATGGTCCATATGTGAAGTTTCTGATTCCAACCAAAATCACTCTTTCCTAACATAGAAGCTAATGAACCATAATTCTTCTTCCACATTTATAATTCTTCTTCCACATTTTTATTTTTGATTCAGTATTTTTATTTTTGATTCAGTGTGTGGAGTCGCTCTGAGATATATTTAAACAAAGAGTGTAACCAGATCGAAATGTACCATTTTCACACTTCCAACTTGTTGCGCAAAGCTCCTTCAAAGCAATTATTAGTTCTTCTTCTTTAGGCATCCATACCCACCTACTTTTGTTTTCACTTTGCCTTTGTTTTGGGCAGTTGAAAGGAACTCCATGACTATATTTAGGTGGATATTTGTGCAATAATCACCCTCCTGTGCCAAGATAAACTAATAAATTTTAGAGTAGAAATCAAGCATCTTGATAGTTGATGAGAAGCTGTACACTAGTTGTGCAAAAAGTGTGCAAAATAAGTATATGTTGAGGATAACATAAGCATGAGCAATGATTTGGAAAAAACTCAGGAAAAGAACACCAAGTATCAGAGTTTGTCATATAAGAGTCCAATTTATCACTCTTTCTGCATCTTTAAAACAGGAGAATTGCAGTAAGAAAATGAGATAAATAATTCACAAAATTAAAGATTATTGGCATAACAAGCTTACTAAAGTAGATGTAAGATGCAAGTCAGCAAGTTCCGCAATGATGCAAAATATGGTGGAAACCAAATACACATACAGCATTCACATATGACTTTTAGAACCTCTTTTCAACATATTTAGGAAACCAATGACAATAAAAAATCCTTCTGGTAAAAATATGTATCTAATGAGATCCTAGAACTCCAAGAAATCCAAATCCAGAAGGCTTCCCATAACCAAGTTTAGGAAAAATCTTCTATTCAGAAAAATGAAAGTATTTTTTTGGCTTTAAAACCCTGAAAGGCCAAAAGTTTTTTTTTCCTTGCTGCAACCGAGAAGATACCCAAAGTTCAATTAGAATGGGAAAAATATATTCTATGTGCACAATAACTGGACAAACAATTTTGAAAATTATTTGCATACCAATCTTAAACGCCACAATTAAAAAATATCTGACAAGCTATACTAAGAAAATCAATACAATTCATATTCCTTCTCAAATTAAAGGGTTAAATACATTTAAACTCCTTTAAGATTAGGGTTATTTTGCATTAAATCTCTTAACGTTATTTTTTTTCTCACTTTGTCCTTTCTGCCAGCAATTTGACTACTAAAAGTTAAAAAAAAAGACATTTTTACTCCTAAACACTACAAGAATATCCCTCAAAGTTTATTATATTTGTGTATTTAGTTCCTAATTCAAGTTTTGCATCAATTAACTTACTTTAATCATTAATCAATATAAAAATATTGTTAAAATAATTAAAAATATAATGATGTCCACCAACATCAATGATTCTTTAAAAATACTTGTGAAAAAAATTTAAATATAAAAATTTTCTAGCACTTTAAGTTTTTTTATTATATTTTATTTTTATGTAAAAATATGATTTTTTAAATATATAAGACTTATAACTATATATTAAAATGATAAAGACAGTCTATTTGTTTTTATCCATTCTTTAATTTATTTAAAATAATTTTCTAGATACTTTTTCCATTGTCAGTATAATTTAACTAATACCTAAATTATATAAAAGAACTTTATCATATAAATTAAAAAATAAATTAAAATAATTTAGATTAAATACATCTAATAATTTTTAAAAAATAGATACATTAATTATTTGATCGTATTTTTATATTTTAAATAATTTGGTCTAATATAATACGAGAATTAGAATATTAGTAATTAATTTAGAACATATTTATATTTTTAATAATATTGATAACATTATTGAATTTTATTTTTATCTCAATGTATTAAACGCTACAAAACTTAATTGAGGAGGTAAAGTAAAGTTTAGTTTAAACTTTAGGGGATTTGCCGCAATTGAACTTTAGGGATAAATTTATCTTTTCGAAAAAACTGGTGAAGTTACATTTGACCCTCAGTTAAAATCGCAAAAGGATAAAGTGAGAAAAGATGTAAAATATTTTCCAATTTTCCTTCCTCTGGCTGAAAATAACTTATGAAATTTTTGAATGTAAGTTATTTTCCGAATAATTCAAGAGTGACATTAAATTTCAAATACTTACTTTTATAATTTCGTTTGCTAAACTTATTTTTGTTTTTAATTCTTTTTCATTCGTTTTTCTCTCAAAATATAACTATCATTATGCATATTTTACTACTATATTGTACTATCATTTAATTTTGAACAAAATCAATTTTTTATTAATCACAATTACTTGTAAGGTATTTATTATCATTGTTATAAGTTTTTTTAACTTGTATCCATAAAATTAAAGATAAAACCGTTAAATTTTTTTATTTCAAAATATTTTCATTTTGTCAACCGAACACCGGAAAATTATATGAAAAATATACTTTTCATGTAAAATATTTTCCAATCTAAACATTTTCCTCGATAAAATATTTTCAATCCAAACGATGACACCCTTAGTGACAAAATAACCTTTAAGAGGATTTAATGTCTTTATACACATCTAGATGTGTATAAGAGACAGAAAAAAGAAAATAAAAGACAAAACAACCAAAATTGTACTAGGGTTGATACCTGAGAATCACTTATTTGAGCTTCAAATTGAAAACTCAGCAAAAGAACAAACTTCAAACGCCTTCAAGCAAATAAAGATAGTCCAATAATCTACCTTTCGAATTTAACCCAAGATCCCGCCTTTAAAACGAAGGAAATTTTCCCGAAAGAAGAAAATCAACGCGAAAAAAAAAGAAGCAGGAATCAAAACATGGCAAAACAAATATAGACAAAAAGAGAAGAAGATAGGGGAAAAAACAACGAGGATAAAGGAAAAAGGTGTCATACTTGATCTCTTGAAGGGAGGATTTGCTTGGAAGAAAGATAATGATGGTAAAAAGGAGCAAACGATTGTTAAAAAAGGCACAGAGAAATAGTGTTAGATTTTTTATTTTAATAGGGGTATATTTATTTAAAATTTTATGCCTACCTATTTATTTAATAGTCATCTACAGATAAATAATATTATCTGTATTTTAAAATTATTTTATTCTTTGAATAAGTTATTAAATCAGTTATATAAGAACTCATTCTATTCTAAAAAATCAATCAAATATAGAATTAGTGAATTATTTATTTAATCTCGTAATCATTTCACCAATTAAATGGACTCTTCGTGTTCATTTTGTCTTCCATCCGTGGATATCTTGAATGAATGATGTCACTGTTGGGACTTGGATACCAAAGAACATAAAAAATATTTAAGTAGATTCGATTTTTTATCTTATTTATAAATTTTATAATTAAAATTAAAATTTAAAATTTTTTACTTATATTAATTGATGTCAAAAAAAATTGAACATTTAATTCATATTAAATGATTTATAAATAGAATCAAATATCAAGTTTTCGTAAGTATTTGCCAAATAATATAGTTGTCTTGATTTCATGTATAAATTATTCTAAAAAATTCTTTTTTCCAAATTTGACTACTTACTCGGTCTGTCTTTGAATTTTCCTTTCCTTGTCTCACTTGTTTATCTTTTCGTTTCTTTATAGTGTTTTCTGTTTATGATTATGACGGCTTAGTTGCTTTGCCGTCCCTTGAGGTCTACTAAACACCATTGCAAGTCTAAGATGGCGTTAATCAATTCTTCATCTGGCCAATTATGCTATGCTATTTTCTCTCTTTTAAGCCCAAACTCCAAACTACAGCAAAATTATAGAATTATCTAAATGAGAAGAAACAGAAAAAAGTACAATAGTAGCACGAATTTCCTTTTTATTTTGGGCAAAGTAAAGAGAAAGGCTAACAAGCCATGCATTTCAATCTTGTTTTAGCAGTCAGTTCACTTTTATTCATCACATTCTGCCACCATGATTTTATACACTTTTGTTAATGTGTATAATCCTCCAGAAGCTGCTCAGGATAACATGGATGATGCTTCTTCATGGCATCTATTGGCAATTCAATCGACACTTGATGGCCGTGAATGGATTGGAGATGCACCCTCAAGATTCCTGTCCGGCCAATCAGGAAGCTCAACAGCAGCCCAAAACTCATTCTCAGTCGACCCTGTTCCCTATAGAACTTCAAGAATCTCTGATACTGGATTTAGCTACACATTTGAAGTCAACCCAGGTCAGAAATTCATTCGGTTTCGAAAATTCTGTGGACTTTTTCACTGTTAAAGCTGGTCCTTTTACCCTCCTCAGGGATTTCAGCGCTTCACTTGCTGCTATAATCTTCGACAGGAAATACCTTGATATAGAATTTTGTTCACAATATAAGAAGAAAATACAAAATTGAATTCTTTCATTTTCTCCTTCTCACCCATCATGGTTATTAAGACTCAAAATCTGGTAATTTCAAGTAATCTTGATTAATAAAAAATTGATTTTGTTCAAAATTAAATGATAGTACAATATAGTAGCTTTTATTTTCTTTTTTCAGTTTTTAGTTTGCCGATTCTTCACGCTTCTGTTGGGTAGGACGCTGACTCGGCCGAGTCGACTCACCGCGACTCGGCCGAGCCTCTGTGGCGTGGTCTGTCTTTTACCTTAACCGCACGGTGGAGGCCTTGCTGGTGTGCGATTTTGCAGTGCTGGGAGTCATCTCAGACATCAAGCCATGGAAGCACCAGCATTCCAGCGATGCACATCTTCAAGTCATCAAACAGCACGGCCGGACATTTAGCAAGTTGCCGGAGAGAAGCGGTTGTGCCTCCCTGGTTTGCACCAATGAAGGAGATGCCTGCTGGCTGGTACAACCTTGGATTTTGGAGCTCGGTTGAAGGCAGCAGTGGGTTCAAGAATCCCTTTGGATTGCAGGAGAAGGAGTAATTGATTTGATTGACAATTATTGAGCATAAAATGCCAAACATTTGATTGACATAAAGAAAAGTAAAGTTAAAAATGTCAGACAATTATTCATCAGCAATAATCACATTGTTTCGGAAAAAAAATTGAGCTGCATTATTGGAGAAAAAACCAACAACATCTCATGATTTTCATCTATATACCAAAAGAGGAAAAGGGAGATTAGAGAATCATCTCATCTCATCTCATTTGTCTGTGATTTTACATAAAAAAAAGGGGTTTTAATTTTTCATAATAATATTGAAGAATTAAGGGGGAAATTTGGAGAAAAATTGGGGGACACATTGGAGGAGAAATCTGCCGTGAAAAGAATGGCAGTGGAATTGAAGAAGAAGCAGCGGCTAAAATAGTAGAGTTGAAGAAGAAGCAGTGGCTAAAATAGTGGAGTTATCCAAGGAGTTGGGCACCTAATTTGAGAAAGGTGATTTTTATTTTATTTTTAATAACTAATTTTAATAATTTTCTATTTTTTATTGGTTTTTTTTTTTAAATTACGGTTAAGTAATTTTGTCAAAGTAAAAGTAAAGCAAAACTACCTAAATTTCTTTTTGGGTGAACTGCCATTCTTTTCAGGAAGGTTATACCAACAATTAGAAAAAAATAAATAAAAAATAGAAGTTGAAAACAAGACTATCTAAACTGTGTATAATACATATAGATATACATACATACATATATATATATATATATATATATATATATATACATATATATATATACATATATATATATATATATATATATATATATATATATTATTATGTATGTATTTATATATATTATATAATATAATATATATATTTATATATAATGCAAAAATATATATACATATATACATATATTTATTATATGTATGTATATACATGTATAATATAGGCGGGATAATATATTTGTACGTAATGAATATATATATATATATATATATATATATATATATCATTGCACACATGTACATATATATATTGTGTGTATAAACATGTGTGCATATATTTATATTTATATATATATACGTATATGTATATGTATGTAAATATATATAAATATTTACGTATATTTATATATAAATATATAAATATAATTATATATATCTGTGTGTATATATATAAATATATAAAATTATATTTATATACACATACATATATACACACACACATACATTACAAAATTCTTCTTTTTCTACGTGTTTTGAATGTGTGTTTTTTTTAACCTCTATTGTGCATTATATTTCATATTAATATTTTGGTACTAAGTTAAGTCAATCAATCTTTAATTTCAAATTTGAAATGATTAAAAGAAAAATATAATATATGTTTTTAAATATATATATTTTTTGTCAATATTGTAGTTAAATGGCAAGCAAAGATATTGGTTGGGAACATGGTAAACCCGTTGGTGGCAATAGAAAAATTGTAAAGTGTAATTATTGCGGAAAAGTAGTAAATGGTGGAATTACTCGAATGAAACAAGTTTGATCATGTTTTGATTGCAATCTGAAGGATGTCCAAGAGTACCAGAAGAAGTTACACAACTTTTAAAAAATCATCTCAATATGGGAAAAGCAGAAAGAATTGCAACAAAAAAGAAAAAAGAAAAAATATTGAATTCTATTCGACAAGACAATTTGTCTAATATTGAGGATGATGATGATGATGATGATATTTGTGAAATCAATTTTTCCTTTTATTTGAAGAGGATATGATAGTGATGGAAAAAAAACAGCTTAAAAGAGCTTTAAGAGAAAGTCAGTACCTCCAATTTGTTGAAGAGCAACGAAGACATTCTTTATCTGGAACTCGACCTACCATACCGTACATGTCAGGTATTATATGTGATATTAACTATTAAAATTACATTTTTTATTACATTTATTTTTTGTATAAACATATTATATTTATTTTGAACATTGACATATTTTAGGAAGTATTGGTATGGGTAGCACAAAACCATCAACTTCTGGAAGTAAAAGAGATTTTTCAATAGTTTTAGTGTCAGAGAGGATGGTGGAATGTCAAGTCGGGGAGCAGATTATTTATTTCCATCTAAGCAAAAATCTGTGAAAGCTATGTTTTCGAAAGAAAACATAAAAAAGGTTGGTAAGGCAATTTCAAAATTCTTTCATTTCAATGCTATACCATTTCATGCAGCTGACAGTGGTCCATATTACCAATCAATGATTGATGCAATTGCACATGCAGTGGACCCGGAATGAAGGGGCCCTCAGGTTACCAAATTGGAGGTGAGTACTTAAATGAGGAGTTGAAAGAGGTTGAAGAGTATATTACAACTATTAAATTGAAATTACCAGATTTTGGGTGTACAATAATGTGTGATGGGTGGAGTACTCGTACAAAACATCCAATCATCAATTTTATGATATATTGTGATAGAAATATGATATATCATAGTTCTCAATCTCATGAAATCACATACAAAAAATCGAGAATTACTCCGACCAGGTATCACAAGATTTGCTACTGAGTTCATTTCAATGGAAAGTCTTCTTCGACATTGTACTGAGTTGAAAAGAATGTGCACATCTGATGAATGGATAGAGTTCAATAATACTACTAAAAGAAGGATAGAAGCGCGAAATGTGGCTGATTTGATATTAAGTGAGAGTTTTTGGAGCAGTGTTAGAAATATATGTGCAGTGATGGAGCCACTTGTGAAAGTTTTGAAGACTATTGATCAAGACAATAAGCCAACTTTACCAATCATTTATGAGGCAATGGACAGAGCAAAGATGGCAATTAAAAAAATAGTCAAACATTGGAAAAGGTATTGGGATGTGATTGATAAGAGATGGTATAATCAATTACATCAGGATCTACATGCAGCAGGTAATTTAAATTTTTACAAACTACTATTTTATTTATTCAAGGTTTTAAGTTAGTGTAGATAAATTTTAAAAAAATTAATAATTTTCTTTTATTTAGCTTATTTTCTGAATCCGAGTCTTCAGTACTCTGGTACTTGTGTATTTGAAACAAATGAAGTTTGGAAAGGATTAAAAGGAGTAATCATGCGACTAGAGTCAAATGTGGACGTGCAAGTTGATGCAATCAATGAGGTATTTTGACAATATTTTTATTAATGTGTAAAGGCAGTTCTTAACTAACAATTTCTAAAATTCAACATATGTATTTCTTTTTTATTGTAGCTTAAAACATTTCGAGAGAGAAGAGGCTCATTTGGAAATGCAGTTGCAATTAAAGCATTATCAAAATGTTTGCCAGGTTTGAAACTATACTTAAACGTATAATTAGCATTGACATGTTTAACATACTTTGAATTCTAAAATAAATTTGTTTTATTATTTTATTTTTCCACTTCATTTGTTTCAAATACACAAGTACCAGAGTACTGAAGACAGGATTCAGTAAATAAGCTAAATAAAAAAAATTGATTAATTTTTGATCATGATAGTGATGATTTTGGTAATACTTTGTCACAATTTATAAAGAAAACTAATACGAAAAGTATTACCAAATCATCTACTATGAAAGATAAGGGTAAAGCAAAAAAAGGAGATAAATATGTACCAATGTCATCTTCTTCAACTAATAGCAATGGTAGTGATGATAATAATGATGATGGAGGGGTACTAACTCTAGTCAAGGACCAAGTAGAGGTGGTGATTACTATCAGGATAGTCAGTATGCCGGAGGCATGTCATGGGCTCAGGGACACGACAATTATTATGCTACTCAGGATACTGATCATGGTTATCGTCCTGGTATAGAAATACAACGCCAATTTTTGAATGAATTAACTGAGTTTCCAAGTGATTCCTTTCACCGCTCACATTCACAAAGAAATAGAACAGTTTCCAAGTGATTCTTCCGGTTCGTGGTCCGACCGGTCGAACCGGCCGGTCCGATCCGGCTTTCAAAACACTGGAAAAACAACGAGGATAAAGGAAAAAGGTGTCATACTTGATGGTTGAAGGGAGGATTTGACTTGGAAGAAAGATATGTCAATGTTCTAGATGTGTATAACGATTGTTAGAAAAGGCACAGTCGATAGAGAGAAATAGTGTTAGGTTTTCTATTTTAATAGGGTATACTTGTCTAAATTTTATTATTCATTTAAGAGTCATCTACATATAAATGGATACTATCTCCTTTCAAAATTATTTTATTCTTTGAATCAGTTGTGTATAAGTTATATAAGAACTCATTGTATATAAAAGACAGATAAATATAGAATGAGTGAAATATTTATTTAATCTCGTAATCATTTCACGAATTAAACGGACTCTTCGAAAGTTTGTCTTCCATGCGTGGATATCTTCTATGAATGATGTCACTATTGATACACTTGGATACTAACTCTTCGTGTTCATTTTGTCTTCCATCCGTGGATATCTTCAATGAATGACATCACTATTGGGACTTGGATTCTAAAGAATATAAAAAATATTTAAATAGATTCGATTTTTTATCTTATTTATAAATTTTATAATTAAAATTAAAATTTAACAAATTTTATTTATCAATCAAAAATTCTTTAACATTTAATTCATATTACATGATTTATCAAATGGAGTCAAATATCATGTTTTCATACAGTATTTTCCAAATAATATAGTTGTCTTGATTTCATGTATAAATAATATTCTAAAAAATTCTTTTTTCCAAATTTGACTACTTATGGTCTGTCTTCGAATTTTCCTTTCCTTGTCTCACTTGTTTATCTTTTCGTTTCTTTATAGTGTTTTCTGTTTATGATTATGACGGCTTAGTTGCTTTGCCGTCCCTTGAGGTCTACTAAACACCATTGCAAGTCTAAGATGGCGTTAATCAATTCTTCATCTGGCCAATTATGCTATGCTATTTTCTGTCTTTTAAGCCCAAACTCCAAACTACAGCAAAATTATAGAATTATCTAAATGAGAAGAAACAGAAAAAAGTACAATAGTAGCACGAATATCCTTTTTATTTTGGGCAAAGTAAAGAGAAAGGCTAACAAGCCATGCATTTCAATCTAGTTTTAGGAGTCAGTTCACTTTTATTCATCACATTCTGCCACCATGATTTTATACCTTTTGTTAATGGTGGTAATCCTCCAGAAGCTGCTCAGGATAACATGCATGATGCTGCTATCAACTGTGGCTCTAAAACTTGGCAACTCAATCGCACTTGATGGCCGTGAATGGATTGGAGATGCATAAGAGAAGATTCCTGTCCGGCCATTCAGGAAGCTCAAACAGGCCCAAAACTCATTCTCAGTCGAGACTGTTCCCTATAGAACTTCAAGAATCTCTGATACTGGATTTAGCTACACATTTGAAGTCAACCCAGGTCAGAAATTCATTCGCTTCCATTTTTACCCTGCCTCCTATAGCGGTTTCGAAAATTCTGTGGACTTTTTCACTGTTAAAGCTGGTCCTTTTACTCTCCTCAGGGATTTCAGCGCTTCACTTGCTGCTGAAATCTTCGGTGTGAAATACCTTGTTAAAGAATTTTGTTTGAACGTACAAGAAAATACAAAATTAAACATATCATTTTCTCCTTCTCACAATAGCAAGTCCAAGGAGAACATATATGCTTTTGTGAATGGCATTGAGATCATTTCCATGCCAGCTGGCCTTTATTACACACATGATGGTGATTTAGGTGCTATACAGACGCATCGTAAGTCAGAGAAATCGTTTCTACAGTATTGACAACAGCACTGCACTTGAGGTGATACAGAGGTTGAACATTGGAGGGAGTTCTATATCATCAGTAGAAGATTTTGGCATGTTTCGGAGATGGAGTGAGGATGTTAATTACTTGCTAGAATCAGGAGTTCATCGAGTGAATCATCCGCCGCTTAGTATCAAATATACAAATATGCCAGCATTCATTGCACCACCAAAACTTTACCAAACGGCGTGGAAAATAGGAGGAAACATAAGAGTAAACCAGACGTATAACTTTACATGGAAAATACCCGTAGAATTGGGCTTTGGATACTTAATAAGGCTTCACTTCTGCAAGCTCGATGATGGGATGGCAGAAAGTGAGTTGAGGGGGTTTACAGTCCTCATAAACGATCAGATAGCAGAGACTCAGGCTGATGTGATCATATGGAGCGGTGGCAATGGAATTCCAATATACAGGGACTACATGGTCAAAATGAAAGGTAGATAAAGGAGGTAAGTGTGATCTCTTGGTTGCCTTACAATCTGCTCATCATTTAGTTTTTGGACTCCTTAATGGACTAGAGATCTTCAAGTTGAGCAACCTTGAGAACAGTCTAGCTACTCCTAATCATATAACTCCAAAAATATTTTCTACCTCTTCCACCCTAAACGTTCCAAACTTGTCCTTAGCTATTAGCCAAATCAATGTTATTTTGACTGGTACAATAGTTCTTGTTATTTTAGTCAATGCAATAGCTTATTACTTGAGGCAAATTCGGGAGGAGAAATTCCTGAAAAATGACACAGAAGCAACCACAACCGAGCCATCTTACCATCACTTCTCACTTGCTGAGATAATCTCATCAACCCAAAATTTTAGTGAAGCATTTTGCATTGGAAGGGGGGGATTTGGTAAAGTGTATAAAGCCTACATTCCTGCCATTCAAGAAATTGTTGCCATCAAAAGATTGAGTTCCAACTCCAGGCAAGGAGCTCATGAGTTTTGAGACTGAAATCAAAACACTTTCCAAGCTCCGGCA
Source organism: Cinchona pubescens (assembly GCA_025175665.1). Classification (NCBI taxonomy): domain Eukaryota; kingdom Viridiplantae; phylum Streptophyta; class Magnoliopsida; order Gentianales; family Rubiaceae; genus Cinchona; species Cinchona pubescens. The sequence goes on along the minus strand of JANKKI010000258.1, from coordinate 1,702,804 downwards.
TGTTCATCTTCTCTCTTTGATCGGCTATTGCAATGAGCGCGAGGAGATGATCCTAGTGTATGCCTATATGCCTCATGGCACACTTGCTTAAAACATCTACAAAAGGAGCAGAATGGGAAAGGATATTGCTCCTCTTAGTTGGGAGCAAAGGCTTACAATCTGCATTGGTGCTGCTCGTGGACTTGACTATCTTCACACGGGCTCTGAATGCGGAGTCATTCACCGTGATGTGAAGGACACAAACATCCTCTTGGATGAAAATCTTGTGGCTAAGATTTCAGATTTTGGGCTATCCAAATTGGAAAACTTAACCCAATCAAGGAGCTATCTTAGCACAAAAGTTAAAGGAACTTTTGGTTATTTGGATCCAGACTATTTGAGAACTCATAGATTGACAAGGAAAAGTGATGTATATGCTTTTGGTGTTGTCTTATTGGTAGTTTTGGCTGGGAAACCTGCGGTGGACATGTGACTAGGACTCCAGAAGAACCACAGAGTCTTTTGTCATGTTTCCGAGAATGTATTGCAAAAGGGGATATCGAAAGAATTGTTGATCCTAGTCTACAGGGGAAATTCTCTTCAAACAGTTTTAAGAGAGTTTTTGAAGTCTGTTGAAAACTGCTTGCACCACCTGCCGAAGAAACGGCCTACAATGGCTCAAGTGGTGGTAAATCTCGAGCAGGCATTGCAGTATCAGGAGAGCAATATGATTTCTGCATCCGGGGATACCACAGTGGATGGCCAGCATTTCGAAGAAAGAACCCTTGAGACAATGCAGGTACTTGAGAAGAGTGTCATATATCCATCATCAGGAGGAATCACAAGCAAACCAATCCAGGATCTTGTCTCGCCGACTAGTAGAGTGAAGGACTATGTTTCAGTCCGAAAGTCATTATGGGCTTGGCCAAGGAAGGCGGCTTGCAACATAGGCAAAACAATGAAAATAACATGTCTAGCAGTAGCAAATAATCCTGAGGTCCTTGCACCTCAACTGAGGAACAAGCAAATAAACCCAGTCATTGCTACTCCTTTGGTGAACAATACAGTCCTCGTTTCTCATTTGCTACTCATTTAAGGATTTTTTCTTTTTCGGAGCTCAAGGCTGCAACCAGAAATTTCAGAGGTGACACGGTGCTGGGAGATGGTGGATTTGGGAAAGTTTACAAAGGCTGGCTTGATGAGAAATCCACCTCCAAGAATGGTAGTGGAACAGTAATTGCTGTTAAGAAATTGGAATCTGATGGAATGCAAGGATTTAATGAATGGCAGGTGATTCTAACTTCCAACCCTTTCATCTGCGGGACAGTCTTTTTCAAGTTCGTCAATTTCTAATTTCTACTTCTACCATCCGTGTGTGGCTCCATGTACTTTCGTTTTTGATATTTGCGTGCTCGTGATTTTTATTGGCATATGAATTTAGATATTGAGTTTTCAGCAGAGGGTAAAAAGTTTCCGTAGATCCTACTTTTCTTATCCATTGCTTATGAATTAAGAAAGGAGGGAAAGTGATTAGTTATTGTGGGTGTTATAATTACATTTATTGCTCGATTAAGATCCTAGTGCAAACGAGTTATATTTGCTTCATGCTAAAAATCTTCTGAATTTTCTGAATGATTGTTTCACCTTTTTTTATGCAGTCTGAGGTACACTTCCTTGGAAGAGTTGCTCATCCAAACCTTGTTAAACTACTCGGATACTGTCGGAAGGAGAAAAAGCTACTCCTTGTGTATGAGTTTCTGCAAAAGGGCAGCTTGTATAACCATCTCTTTGAAAGTAAGAATACACATTGATTCGAATTTAGATGGTCTAGCTCCATAATAAGCTTCAAGCAATTTACTTCATTGTGCGTTTATGACTTCAGGGGACTTTGCTGTTCAGCCACTTCCATGGGAAATGAGGCTCAAGATCTCAATTGGAGCAGCTCGAGGTCTGGCATTCTTGCACGCTCAAGAGAGACAAATCATCCATCGAGATTTCACAGAGAGCTCTAACATATTGCTTGATGGTGTAAGTTAAGATACATCTAACTAACTATGCTAAACAATAATTCACCAGACAATGCTAAACGATAATTCACCAGAATTCACCAGACAAGTTTACTTGTATGGAATTTGGTCGTTTAATAGCAATGCTAAATCGTGAGGATTTTGCTTGAACTTAATCTTAGTCATTACTTATCAATTTTATGGAACTAAGAAAATGTAGATGAGCTAGTTTACTATCAAAATGACTGACAGGAAGATGTAATTTAATGGAAGCTTCATTCTTTTAACAATGGCCAACCTTTTTCTTTACAGTCGTACAATGCCAAAATAGCAGACTTTGGCTTGACCATCTATGGTCCTACAGCAAATCAATCGCATGTGAGTACACATGTTATGGGAACTTATGGCTATGTTGCTCCTGAGTATGTAGCAACAGGTAATATTACTAGATTTGTAGACTGTAGAGTTTCCAATATGCAAGGTTCATGAGTTGTACATCTAGAGTGACCAAACTCAGAACTTCAGTAAACGTGCTTAGGAGAACTTTAAGCAAGAGGCCAACAGATGTACGAGGTCCTCATTTTTTGTTTAATTCATGTTCAACAGGGCACTTGTACGTGAAGAGTGATGTGTATGGTTTTGGTGTTGTATTGGTCGAAATGCTAACAGGTTTACCGGCAATGGACAATAAGCGTCCAAAAGGGAAACGTAACTTGATTGATTGGAAGAAGCCTCATTTATGTGACAGAAATAAGTTAAAGAAGATGATGGATTCCCGGTTAGAAGGCAGATATCCTTCCGAAGCAGCTGTACAGATAGCTCAGCTTGCTCTAAAATGTCTTGAGCCTGTACCTAAAAATAGACCATCAATGAAAGAAGTTGTGGAGATGCTAGAACGGATTGAATCTGCTAGTGAGAAACCAACAGATCCTCTGGCGGGTACCATGGGCTCGGCAGTTTATCAACAATGTTAGCAACCTTTGCACCACCATGCTGCATCTCATCACAAGGAACAGAGGACAGCCATCTGCTCCAATACCACAGCGTGCATAATAGGTGATACAACTGTTTCCTGATATCTTAGAATTCCATCTCTTAAAATATGTAAGGAGTTCATTATTAATGTAGCAGTATAAATCACAAAAGAGATGAGAAAAAATTTGGGCTAATCCTGTATCAGTTTTTATTAATGTAGTGAAATTGTGCTCCGAGTATTTTTAGGAAACATACTTATGTGCATTGAGAAGATTTCATATGTGTGCTTGATGATAATATATGATGAGCCCAGGCTTTTCAATTGCGGTGCCGGAAGATATACAGCCAGCACATAAATCTTAGTTTTGTTCATTTGCTTTTGCCGTCTGATCTGTTGGCACTAACCTGTTACGGATGTACTACCACACTTGGCAATCCCAGTAGTAGTATTTATGTCATGTCCCGATTGCCAGAACTGTAACACGCGGCCCCCTTTGTTACCCCGAGCATGCAAGGCGACGAACAATTAGGTAGTAGTATTACCACCAAGTAAACATTCAACTCATCCATCATATCGATGTCAATTATCCCTGAGAATTCAAGATATGATATGATATTGAAATCCAAGCTAAAGAACGTCAATAAGCATATGTTTGATAAGAGGCCTCATTTTATCTGACAGAATTCATGATTTTTTTTTTGGGTAGCGCATCACTCATACAATACAAGGTAGAGGGGAGGATATGAAGTTTATGTGGACAAGTAGATTTTCTTTGTTTTCTGATATCCCATCTTTCTAAAGAATTGTACAACTATTTATCCACAAAAGTACAAAAAGCTGAAGCGAGCTGAGAAATTAGTACTAAAGTAAGGTAATGAGGATGAAGATGAGGAGGGCTGCAACGAAAGAGTACTTGAGAGCTGCCAACAAAATAGCTATTGAAATCACAAACAGCTGCCACAGCACCTGCACGCTTGCCCACGCCAACACCCCCGTCAATCCAACCGCCACCACGTTTTCCGGGTCTGGGTCCAACTAATAGATCGACCCACTTCAGATTGAATCTCGGCCGCTCATTTCCAGTCCCATTTTCACCGCCATTTTCTCTGATTTCTTTCTCCTTGTTCTCATCCTTCCTCAATGGATCCCTGTCACCATCCTCCCCGTTGTTATTACTGTTGTTATTGTTGTCATCCGAAAACGAGGATTTGTTGCGGTGGTTGAGAAATTGAAGAGGGGTTTTGGATTTGAGAGGAAAGTGGTGGTAAAAGTGGGGGAAATTGAAGGGAAGAATGGTAGTAGAATGAGAAGAAGGTCGAAATCGACCGTCGGTATATGATGGTTTGGTAATGGTGGCGGATTGTGTGAGAGAGGTGAAGTTGAGCCCTAGAATTGATTTCATCTGCTATTCAGTTCCGACTGTTCCTCCTCCCAGTCGGCCTTAACCATCATATTGAATTATTTATAATGATATTGTAGTTATTTATTAAAGTATGACGTAGATAAAATAAAAATAATAATAATAAAAAATATGTTGGACGCTTAATGATTGAATAATAAATTATAAAAATATTGATTCATTATTTTTTTTAAACCGTGTTTTTCCACCACTTCCTATTTTATATATATTACGTTTTGAAAAGTTATTATAATGTTTATTTTAAATAACGTACTCCAAACAATACCATTATTAAGGATTTAAAATATGAGACTTCTAGATAATTTAGACTAACAAAATTAAAAGATAACATAAGTGCTTAGCTTTGTGCTTATGTTTTAGCTAGAGGCATGTTGGATAAAAGAATAAAATCTAAAATTGAAGGTTGAATTATGATATATTGAAGTGTTCAAAATATTAACTTGTTAAAAAAAGAGTTATATGCAAAATATTCATCTTAGTTAAAATTTAACCCTTCAAATGTGTTTAATAAGTACTTAACTCCTATTTCATGTTTTAAGGCAAAATTACTTCTACTTTTCAATTACTTTTGTACTTCTTTTTCCTTTTTTTTTCTCCTCTTTTATTAATTTCTCTCTCTTCTTTTTCCTTTTAATGTTTCTCCATCCTATTTTGCCAATACTAAACAATTATACTACTGTTATTACTATTAGGTTACTATACTAAATTCACGTAAGATATATTAATGACTTTTATGTTTTACTCTTTTATTGTAATTCTTACTGTGTACAACAAAATATTTCGAGTCTGTAAAAAATTGAACAAACAAGAAATATGATGATAAAAATATGAATATATGAAATTAAAGATTACAATCTCTAGGATATTCTCGATATGTGGAGAAAATTCCTTCGATTCTTTGCTTCAGATGCGATCCGAGGGCTTCACAGCTTATTCCCGAATCAAATATGGAATTCTTCAAGTCTTGATATGGGAGACCTGAAGAACGCTTGATAAAAATCTTCAACCCTTGATATATGGAAGACTTGAAGAGAAAATTTGAAGACTCGGAGCTTCCACAGCTTGCAGACTTTAGAAATATGTGTCTGTCTCTGTGTATGTATATCTCCGTTTTTTTTTCTTTCTGAGGGCTGACCCCTATTTATATCAGTGACATGTATGGAAGGGAGCAAGGTAGAAGACTTGTAGTGCATGTGTAACTTCTTACTTGCAGACCAAGAAAGAAATTCTTATCTCTTTACACACATAAGAGATATTAATACATAAGATATCTTACTTTGATATTATCTCCTTATTTTAATTTATTAGAAAGAATATGAATTTCTCGACTCCATCCTATCTCTTATTCACAAGTCTAGAAAGTCCATTCGACATGTCTCAGATACATGCCTGAGGGGGCATTTGTAGACAATGACTTTTGATTGGTCGAACTACCTCATTTTGACATGTGGAACAATATAATTGGTTTTAAATTAACCAATGTTCCAAAATATATGTGACATATGGCATTATTTAATTGGACCATAAAAATGCCAATTAAATTAATTTATAGACAAATGATAATTTTACTTGAAATAAAATTTCATTGTCTACAAATGCCCCCTCGAAACTTGTACGAATGCCGAATTTTGGATGTGACTGAGCGGACAAGTCTCGATATCTTCATTTGGGCTTTTATCAAAATATCTCAAACTTTAATGTTGAATGAGCCCACGAGCAAAAATATGCTGCTCATGTGAATTCTACTTGAATTCCGTCCGCCGTAAGTTCCAATTCTTATCTAATTATACTGGAATCTTGAAGCCGAAATTCGCCAAACTGAATTGAAACAATTCATATATCAAATTAGACTTCCCAAGCTGGTAAACAAGAACTCCCAAAGAAATTGCATCCTCATGTTGTATGAATTCCGAAGCCCATTTATTACCAATTTCGGGGTAATTTGTTTAACAATCCCGTTTCCCATTAGGATTGAAATTAAACAAATCTTCGAAAGTAATTCCCTTTTGAACTAAACTTCCAAAGATTTGTGCACAAAGAACCAAATCCTTATCCCAAGTAGCTGTCTCTTATACACATCTAATGTGTATAAGAGACAGATCAAGAACAGTTGCATCCGAGTTGCTGGAATTCAGGACAACTCTGACATCTATAAATACAATTGGTTCTGCCTGCTGCCTTTGTTGTTATTCCAGCAAAACAACTTTAATGCTGTTGGTAAGCAGCAAAAAAATTTTGCTTTTGAAATCTGTTTTTGTTGCTGCAGCAATTGCTTTGATTTTTATTTTATTTTTAATTTTTTTGATTATTTTTTTTTGGCTCAAATTTTTTTTTAATTTAAATTTTTTTTTAAATTTTTTTTTTTTTAATTATTTCAACCGTAAAATAAAATACGCTTAAAATTCGAAAAAAATTTTTAATAATAAGATAATAAATCATCTCTTATCAACATCTAGATGTGTATAAGAGACAGCTTGATTACTGAATAAATGGTCACCAACTCCTTCTACGAGCGCCTCAATGGTTGTATATCCGAAGCCGCCAAATATTAAGAGTAAAAACCTAAATGTAGCGAAAAATAAAAAAAAAAAAAATCAATTGGCTTATTAATAAACAAAGAAACAATCGCCTGTCTCATACGTCATTTTCTACTGCAACAAGGAGTGAAGAAGTGTTCATACTAAATTTTTCCCTTCATATCAAGGAGCCGAGTGCTGCCAAGTTCTCACTTCCATTTTTGGGTTCTAATTTTGGTAAAACCACGTGGAATGGGCCTTCCTCATACTTTGGTGACTCTTTGATAGCAAGACATACTTTCAACTATTGGGAATGGTCGGAAGACGTGCTCGTGCGACATAGGGAGACACTCTTGAGGGCTCATGTCTATGATGCTGTTCACGCGTCACGCTACTCATATGATCGTTGTAATAACATCTTGCGCGCCTTTATGCAACGATATATGAGTAGCGTGACGCGTGAACAGTCATCATAGACAGGCGAGCTATCAATTTCCCTTTGGGATCTTTACAAACTTGGAGGTCTTCCTATCTGTGGCTCATTTTACGATGAGGTTGTGCCAACAGCCAAAGAACTTCTCAACATTAATGGGGATGAAAAACCTTCACTTCCAACAAGTTGTAGACACTTGATTCGGGAATAAGTTGTGAAGCCCTCGGATCGCATCTGAAGTTCATATTCGAAGGACTGGGTCCAGTACATCTTCCGAGGACAATCCAGATATCGAACTCCGCCTCCAAGGGGTCAAAGACGAAGTACCAACACAAAGCCCAAGAAGACTTTCAACCCATGTAGGAAGTGTGGACAATTCTTATTTACTAAAAATCAATAACGAACACATTCCATTTGATACGTTGAACATCGAAAACTCTCTAAGGGGTGAAGTATATGTGGGAGCCTTTCTAGCATGCTGGATCTGCAAATTTCTCTTACCAAGTAGGGAGATGGATCACATACGTCCAAGTGTCTTCAAGGTGGCAAGCTTAATGGCAACGGGAGTGAAGTTTTCTCTCGCAATCCCGGTACTTGCCAGCATTTATGATGGCTTAAGAAATGTTGTTCAAGCTCCAAACTTACGAGAATGCCCAGCTGTTTTCCCATTTCACTATGTCTATGCATGGATCGGTCAATATTTTGACACTTATCACATAAATGATCGAACAAGCTGTCTCGCCCGTATGACTAAATTTAGTGGAGAAAAGATGGCACAATTCTTCAACACTACGGACGCAGAAGATATTATTAAAAATGTGAACCCATCAAGTTTTCCTAGATTACGCATGACCCAAGAAGAGGAAAGTTCTCCACGCAAAAGTCCTCATAGATGATGGAAATTTATCACCGCAATCCATGGAATATTTCATCAGTCAACGATCATGTTTTCTGACCTTTCGACGGGACAACATTTTTATCATCGAGTTGTATGATCCGTGCAGATTTAGCAGGCAATTTGGTTTTTGCCAAAATATTCCAAACAAGTTGAAGGAGATAACTCATACTCATACCTTGGGAGAAATTGTTCAGTTGTGGGAATGTTCAATTCGTACATCAACTCATTCTATCCTGACCATACCTCCGCAAAGAAGACATCCATTAGTTACAAAAGAGTATGATACCTGGTGGTCGATGCGATCGAAGAGCATTCCAAGCACAATCATTAAACTTAGCGTAAAGAGAGCAAATGAGGATGAAGCTCAAGATACGAAATCGAGAACACCACCATCAAAGAGATCCAAGCATGATGCCTCTCCAAAGTGCTTAAAGTATGGAGAAAATGACTATAATACAATTAGGAGAAAGGAAGCCAGGACGAATTGAGATCCGAAGAAGACTGCAAAGACAAGGATAGACAAGACTTCCCAAGAACTCATAGTAGACGAGTCTCCTTCAATGAGGCAAAAAGGCCAAAATCTTGCATCAACTGTCTTGAGAGGAAAGCAAGTAACGGAGATAGGACGACCAACTTCGGTCAAACCCACAAATGTTGAGGCTCCAAAGGTTATCGAAACACCCTTATTGAAAGGCCTCGAGGATATGGAGATAAATATCAATATCGTATCCTCAAAGAATCATAAGATCCTCTCGAACTCAACTTCTTGGGAGGCATCAAAAAATAATACGACCAAGATATTGGATGATAGAGAATTTGTTCAAGTAGAGGGTGAACATTCTGGAGAAAGCTGCAATAAAGATCGTCACTGGAATCGACTGAAAAAAAAGTCAAAACCTTCTAGTTTGGAGAACATTTCTATTAACTCATTATTTTCCGAAACAACACCTGCCTCAAAGATGTCACCAAAAGAATTGGCTGAATACGTAAATATACGGTGCTCATATATTTTCTTCCTCCTTTTTTTTTTTTTTTTTTTTTTGATGCGTCTGACATTGGATGGAGTACTCTCCCTCTTTTTTTGTTTTTTTTAGTTCACTACCATTGAGGTGCCTGTAGAAGGAGTTGGAGACTTATTCAGTATCAAGATGTGTCATCAATGAGCCAAATCTGGATAGATACACATGCATAAGAATGTTGCTGGCAATCCAAGTATGCGTGAATCCATCCAACTGATAAGCCGGCAGAGATGTTATACTCCATCGCAGATACTATTGAATCTACCATGGAAGTCTCCACAAGCAAGTTAGAACACCAATTTCTGAATTTCATGGCCGCAAGGTGATAAAATCATGCCAACGAAAATATATACAAAGCCTGTGGGAAGAACTTTGCAATGATATCTCAAACACTTCCGTAGACCAAATCTCTTCTTTGGATGAATGTATCACAGTAGGTAGTTGAAGAAATATCAAGAATAGATTCTTCAATTGCTTCCTCTAATTCCACTCTGATTCAATAGTATCTTACTCACTTAAGCCAAACATCTAGATGTTATAGAGAGACAGATCGGAGAAGATTTCAAGAGAAGCATATGCAGAAATTCTCTCCAAGGCAAATGCACACCTTTCAGAAGTAAGCACAGAGGAAAAGGTACCAACCATCTACAAAGTCTTCAAGGAAAGCGAGATATCTATTGAGGATAGAAAAATCATTCTTGATATGATTCAAATATCATTTCTGAAGCCACTCTTGACATGGAAGTTAGCTCTTCAAGGATCGACCGAGAATATGAAAATCTCAAGCAAATGCAAGTCGAAGTATTAAGAGCACAAGATCAGATATCTTCTATCCAAAGCACTACCTTCCTGACAAATGAAGATGCTAGGGAGCTTGAGAAGATGAGCAACATCCTTGAAGCGAGCAAGATAGCTGTAGTGGACTTCAAGTTTGATATTTGAATCATATCAAATCCCTTTTTTTTTCTTAATTTCATTTGTCTGGACACTTTTCTTTCAATAATAAAGACATTAATTACTTTTTCTTATCTTGCAATTTTTTTTTTTCAAAACAAGTAAAGTAACTAACATCTATGAATTTAATTTGAAATATCACATTTTTCTTCAAGAAAAATGAGTTGGTTTTAAAGGGGTGTAACTGAACTTAGAAGTTGCCCTCTAAGCTGCCTACGTATCCCAAAAGGGAATCAAGTCACACGTAGTTCCTTTTTTTTTTTTTTGGGAAAAATATGGGGGGTTTACCGTTCATAGTTTAACCTCTTGCGGGCCAGGAGTATCTATTTGTTTACCACCTTAGAAACCTCCACCAAGTTTCAGTAGTTTAACCACATACTACACTATTAGTGGATGTATCCACAGTTTTAGCTCATGCGGGCCAGGAGCAACATGCAGTTTAGGCTCATGCGTCAAGGAGCATCTAAATCATGCGTAATATCGCTTCAAATATTTGCCATTGATGGGGCCAATCCTTAATCCATCTTCAGCAATCAATTTGTACGAGCCATTTGTATAGACTTCTTCTATGGACAACATAAGGGCTATCCCATTTTGAGACAAACTTCCTTTGACCTCCATGTGCAAGGATGATTGGTCTCCGAACAGCAAGGACGATATCGCCAATTTGAAAAGAGCGAAGCCGAACTCGCTTATTGAATGCTTTAGAAAGGCGAGCTTGGTAACACTCGAGTCGTTGCTGAGCTTCCAACCTTTTCTCATCAAGTGCTTCCAATTCTTCAAGACGAAGACGAGCATTGTCTTCCTTATTAAGTCCTTCTTGCACAGCAATCCTTAAAGAAGGTATTTGACATTCGAGTGGAAGAACTGCTTCGACACCGTAGACAAGTGCGTATGGAGTCGCTTGAGTAGGAGTTCGAAAAGTAGTCCTATATGCCCAGAGAGCCTCACCAATCCTTTGATGCCAATCTCTTTTTGATTTGTCAATAACTTTTTTTAGCAAATTGCATAGAGTTTTGTTAAAAGCCTCAGCAAGTCCATTCGCAGCAGCATAGTACATAGAAGAATTGTTGTTGCTTAAAGCTAAACTTCTCGCAAAGCTTGTTCATTGCAGCATTGCAGAAAGGTTTTCCATTATCAGTGATGATATATCGTGGAACCCCATATCGATAGATAATGTTCACGCGAATAAAATCGACCACATTTTCTTTCTTTACCTCTCTTAGTGCAATTGCTTCATTGGGTTGAACACCACGTGTTCGATTGCGGCTAGGATAAAGATATGTCCACCGAAGACTTTGGCGGTGGTCCTACTATGTCTAATCCCCAAGCATCAAATGGCCAAGAACCTGTCTCTTATACACATCTAGATGTGTATCCTGTGGTTGATGAATAAAATTAGCATGATACTGATCTTATTATCTTCTTACATAGTCTATGCAATCCTTTACCATGGTCGGCCAATAATACCCCATCCTTTTAATGCGGAAGTGCAGCTTAGGGCCGGATTGATGAGCACCACATATTCCTGAGTGAGCCTCTTCTATTGCTTGCATAGCTTCATCCTCACCGAGACATCGCAGGAAATAAACAGACTCCATCAAACGATCGCCGATAAAGAATGTCCTTATAGTAGATGAAGCGTGGTGCACGACGACGGATTTCTGTTCTTCTTTTTGCGTCGTCAGGTAACTTTTCATAACTGAGATAATCAATTATTGGTTGGCGCCAATCTTCCTTCTCCACTTCATAAATAGAAACCACGTGAGTATTTTCTTCTTTCACATCGTTTCCTTCTTCAAAATGAGGAGGCACAACCCAACTTTGACATATGGGGACTTGAACTTGTTGATTAGGCGAGATGAGCATTGAAGCTAATTTTGCTAAAGAGTCAGCTTGTCGATTGTCCCTCCTTGGAACATGCTCTATAGTCACATCACCTAGCCACCCTCTTAGTTGCCTAGCATATGTATTATAATATGGCCACAACTCAGGTTTCCTGACTTCATATTTGCCAAGGAGCTGATTGACTACTAACTTGGAATCTCCAAAATTCTAAGTTGTAGTTGCTTCATATCAACCGCCATTTCGAGACCAATATGTAATGTGCTTGATACTCAGCGACATTATATGAACATCTGATGTGTATAAGTGAATGAATATGGCAACATATCTCCTTATATCGATCTATCACACCACTCAGTACCCTTGATCTTATACACATCTAGATGTGTATAAGAGACAGCCACAAAGAGCTATCTCTGTCTCTTGGATACACATCTAGATGTGTATAAGAGACAGTGCCCAACAATGGTATGGGATGATCGGCCAAGAAGTCAGCCAACACTAGTCCCTTGACAGCCTTTGCAGGAAGGTAAACAATTTCAAATTGCTGAATTTGAAGGTTCCACCTTGCAAGACGATCCTTGAAATTGTTTTAGTCATGACATACTTGATCGGATTTGCTTTGGATATCAAACGGATAGTATGAGCTTGAAAGTAGTGCTTTAACTTTTGAATGGCAAATATGAGAGCCAAACACAACTTCTCAATCGGCATATAATTTAACTCATTTGGTGTCATCATCCGGCTTAAATAATATAGTGCATTTTCTTTACCCTCACCATTTTCTTGGGCAAGTAATGCTCCGTTTGATATGTGCAGCAATATAAAGAATTAACGGCTTAGGGAATAGGTGCAGCTAATACGGGTGGTTTCGTGAGATATGTTTTTATGCTTTTGAAAGCATTACTACATGCTTCATCCCACTCAAAAGGTACACCCTTCTTCATCAAATGGCTAAATGGTTGACATCTCCCAGCCAAATTGGAGATAAATCTGCGAAGATAAGCCAATCTTCCTTGCAAACTTTTCAACTCATGAATGTTGCGCGGTTCGGGCATCCTCGAGATAGCATCGATTTTGGATTGATCAATTTCAATTCCTCGGCTATGTACAATAAACCCAAGGAACTTTCCAGAGGTAACTCCAAAAGCGCACTTTAAAGGATTCATCTTGAGTTGGTATCTTCGAAATCTTTCGAACACCATTTTAAGATCTTGGACATGGTCAATTTGTTTCTTTGATTTGACAACGAGATCATCAACATGACAACACTCTATATTCTTGTGAAGCATGTCATCGAAGATCTTTTGCATGGCCCTTTGATATGTGGCCCCTGCATTCTTTAAGCCAAAAGGCATGACCTTGTAGCAATAAATGCCTTTGGGAGTTCGAAAGGCAGTAAGTTCTTCATCCCTTGGTGCCATTCGGATCTGGTTGTATCCCGAGGATCCATCCATAAAGGATAAGGTTTCATAGCCAGTTGTGGCGTCGACCATCAATTCGGTAATAGGGAGAGGAAAGTCATCTTTCGGACAAGCTTCATTGAGATCTCGAAAATCAACGCAAACACGAATCTGTCCATTCTTTTTCTTTACGGGGACTATACTTGAAATCCACGCTGGATATTTTACTTCTCGGATGAAACCAGCTTCTATGAGCTTGTTCACCTCCATCTCAATTAATGGAATCAAATCAGGCCGAAAACGTCTTTGGGCTTGTTTAACGGGTCTTGCACCTCGCTTAATGGCCAAGTGATGAACAGCAATTTCACTCGGATCTAAGCCAGGCATTTCTTTGTAATTCCAAGCAAAAACATCCTTAAATTCGAGTAATAGTTCAACATATGCTTGTTCCTCTTCAGGAGTCAGCCAAGTACCTATGTAGATTGGGCGAGGATCATCATTTGTGCCAAGGTTGATTTCCTTCAACTCATCAACGGTTGCCTTCATGCCTTCTTCCAATTCAGGAGGAGCATCTCCGGCATCTTCTTCTTCTAAAGGCTCTTCGTTTCGAACAGTGATATGGTTGCAGGAGGCAATGCTTTCCTTGTCTTCCTCCTTGGTGCATATATCAATGATGGTTTCCTTTCTCACATTTAACAAATCGCCGTAATGTATGAAAAGGTTAGTAACTTGTCTTCTTAAACTTCCATCATTGCAGGAAGTATTGTTTCCTTTCGTATTAAAAATATACTCTTGTGCCTTTGGAAAACTCAACCTTTCATGAATAGGTTGCTTCATCAAAACTCTTCCTCGTGGGCCAAGCCTATCAAACAACCGAAACACGTGGTGTAACTTTTCTCAATCTATCAAAGACTGATCGCCTTGAACCTTTCAATGCAGTTTCTTCTTTGATAGTAATATGATGCGTATTAGCCCTTTTTATTGCTATACGCACAGGAGAAGGTGGTTTATACCCAAGTCCCATTGACATGTTGTTGACAGCATATCCCTTGTCTTTCAACATCTTTTGGGTAGAAGTCATGCCATGTGTCTCTTCTCCATTTATCTCTGCAGGAAGCTTGCCCAAAGTTCCTTCTTCCTTAGGATCGTAACCAGCTTTCACGAGCAACTTGTATGCATTTGGACCAAATCGCTCGTCGGTTCGTGTTTTAGGTAATGAATTGTGCTCTATTTCGGACTCCACCTTGGATCAGATGTGTATTATGTCAAAAGACAAAAGAAGAGTTTCGCTATGCTTGACCACCTCAATTTTGGTGAGTGGTACAGTGAACTCTTTTAATTCATCGCTTCCAACAAAAGGTGATTGACCTTCTCTTCTGATTGACTTCACTGGAACATAGCGTAAGACATGTGTCTTAGATTTTTGACCATCTTCCTTTGTTGACTCTTTCTTTGTGTTACCCTGCAGGTAGAATTTAGCATCAGCAAAGTAACTTTCAGCTTCAGTGAATGGTTTTTCATCAGCAACTACTTTCTTTATGACGCCGTTATGGCAATACTTGAAACATTGATGAAGAGTTGACGGTATAACATCATTCTCGTGAATCCATGGTCTCCCAAGAAGCATATTATAAGATATTTTTGCATCGATAACATGAAATAGTGCACTTGAGGATAGATCGCCAATTAATAAATCAAGTGTTATAAGACCAATGGCTCTTTGCCCTCCTTGATTGAATCCTTGGATCATGAGACGGCTTTGTAAGAGTTCATCACTTGTGATTCCAAGCTCCTTTATTGCACGTAAAGGCATTATATTCACAGCTGATCCTCCATCGAGAAGTATCCGATTCACTTTTTGCTTACGTGCGTATCCATTTACGAACAATGGTCGATCAATTGTGAGCTTTCGTCCCGAGCAATAAATCTTCATCATCAAAAACAATCGTTGTGGCACATTCCTCAAGGATTTTATCAGTCACAGTGAGTTTCTTCTCAAATTCTTCATCAACTTTATCGATGTTCACAACATGGCAAGATGCAAGGACGTCGTCATCTTTCAAGTATCCTCTTGGCATGAATTCTTTCAAAGTAATAGGTTGACGGATATTTTGAAACATCACACCACTTGGAGGGATTGATGACGAAATTGCTATTCTTCTAGACTTTCTTTTTGCAACCCGTATTTTTACCATCCGAAATTTTGGATGCAGATTAGCCGATTGAGAAGTTGTGTTTCGGCTTCTTTTGCGAGTGACGAGTGTCCATCCTTCGTCTGACTGGTCATTTGTGGCATCATCATCCTTCAATAATTTTTCAGTTTGGCTTTCAAAAGGTACTTCACCTTGTGGAAAGAGGTTGTCATATAATGGAAGGGGATTGAAATCTCCAAATTTTATTGTAATGGCTGTATTGTTCTTTTCTTCGATGGAAGACCAGATACTTTACCATTCTTCAACAAATTGTGGGAGTCAGGAATTATAGTGGTCTGATTTGTACTTGCTTTATCTTCCTCAAGCAAAATCTTACCTTGGCGGGCTAACTCCATCACCTTATTTTTAAAAATAAAAGGTAACATAATATTTTGGTGACCAACCAAGCGATGGTAGCAACAATAGTTTGGATCATTAACTCGCCTAGCTTCCTCTGGCCGTTTCATCTCGGGGAGTTCAATGAGTTCGGCTTTGAGTAGATCATCGAACATGCCTTGAAGATCGGAGTCGAGAAAAGGATATTCTTTCTCTTGCATCTCCCTGAGTGTCGGTTTTCTTTGTGGCCTACCTTGCGCAGGCTCTACCTTCTCGGACACCTTTTGATTGACTTTTGTCGCGATCTTAACAGGTGCATTTTGTTGTCATAACTTCTTTGTTTCCAGACTTGGGAGAAGGCTTGCCCCCTTTCTTAAAGTCCTGTTTTTCCTTTATTATTGCGAGGATCCGGAACAGGCGGTTCTTGATTTCCAAGGCCAATTTCAAGACTATGAGCTTTTGTTGCCAATTTCTCAAATGTCGGAGGTTGGATGCCTTGTAGGATGTAGCGAAGTCCCCAGACTTCATGCCTTGAATGCACATTTCGATGGCGGACGTCTCGGAGAGTCGCTACTCTACAATTAAGGTCTTAAATACTACATCTAGATGTGTATAATCAGACAGCTTTCGTTGGCCAATACTTTGGTCCCTGCGATTTTTTTCCAGTTTCGAACTCCCAAGAACCGGTTGAGAAATTCCCGCTCCAATTGCTCCCAACTATCAATCGAACCGGCATCAAGATCAGTGTACCAGTCGAATGCGTTACCTTTTAGTGAGCGGAGAAATTGCTTGACCAACAAATCACCATAAGTTCCGGCATTATTACATGTCTAATGACACAAACTTATTTGATTTGAGTTCATTGACCTAAACTCACCAACCATCAAGCTGTCGATTCTTGCGGAATAAGGCTTAGCGTATATAGGGTTTGATTTTGAACCATCTTCATATCTCACCTTGATCATACCTTCAACGAACTCCTTCAATTGATCGGCATGAATCATTCCATCAGAAGTCATAGAAACTTCTTTCGCCTTTCCTTTTTGTGAAGTTTCAGCTTCTTGATGTCCGCCAGGTGCCTTTGAATTAATTTGACTTCCTTCCGCGGTACTGTCTTTCTTGTTGACGAGTTGAGTGATGACGACATCTTGATCTTGTATGCGCTTCATCATCGTTTCCATCATTCTAGTTAGGTTTGCCATTTGATCCTCTAGAGTTGATGTTTGAGTTACCATAGCAGGCATAACAGAAAATGCTGTAGAAGTTGCGGAATCTTCTCGAACAGGAGATCTCGTATACGGAGTCCCTTGAGAAGATGCAGAATCATTACTTGATACGTCATCATCATGTTTCGAAGCTTTGGAATTAGGTGAAGACTGGTTGGACCAACAACTAGTGGATTCGCAGAATCATTTGCAGATCCCATAGTAGTTTTTGAGTCAGCAACATTAGAACGAGCAGGCATGGATTTGTCGTTCTTTGGAGCCATTGATGTAGATTTGCAGTTGAATATATATGAAGCAAAGAGATGGAAGGTAGAGATGGTCCCACTGGGCGTGCCAAAATTGTGTGCAACAAAATATTTCGAGTCTGTAAAAAATTGAACAAACAAGAAATATGATGATAAAAATATGAATATATGAAATTAAAGATTACAATCTCTAGGATATTCTCGATATGTGGAGAAAATTCCTTCGATTCTTTGCTTCAGATGCGATCCGAGTCTGGCTTCACAGCTTATTCCCGAATCAAATATGGAATTCTTCAAGTCTTGATATGGGAGACCTGAAGAACGCTTGATAAAAATCTTCAACCCTTGATATATGGAAGACTTGAAGAGAAAATTTGAAGACTCGGAGCTTCCACAGCTTGCAGACTTTAGAAATATGTGTCTGTCTCTGTGTATGTATATCTCCGTTTTTTTTTCTTTCTGAGGGCTGACCCCTATTTATACATGTATGGAAGGGAGCAAGGTAGAAGACTTGTAGTGCATGTAAACTTCTTACTTAAACTCAAGAAAGAAAAGAGATATCTCTTTACACACATAAGAGATATTAATACATAAGGACTGTACTACTTTGATATTATCTCCTTATTTTAATTTATTAATAAAGAGATAAATACTAGAGTACATATATCCTTATTGGCCAAGTCTTGCAGACATGTGACATGGCACAATTTGATTGGAAGAGCGACACAAATACTTTTGATTGGTCGAACTACCTCATTTTGACATGTGGAAGCAATATAATTGGTTTTAAATTAACCAATGTTCCAAAATATATGTGACATATGGCATTATTTAATTGGACCATAAAAATGCCAATTAAATTAATTTATAGACAAATGATAATTTTACTTGAAATAAAATTTCATTGTCTACACTTACCATTATTAATGATGTAATGTGACAACAACTCGGGAATTTTAAATAAGTGAATACTACCTAAACCGTATTGTAGCATTAATGACCTTATTATACAAAGGTTACCAGTCAAAAATTGAAAAAAATATAAGGTGAAAAAAAGCTTTTTTTTCTTTTTTTCTTGAGAAGGCAACTAGACTAACATAATTTGCTATTGTTCTTGAACAAAAATCTTCTTAGGTGACGAACTTAGCAATACAATTGCTCGGAAAGTCTCGTAGCGTTGCACATTTGACCAAGACATATACAATTACAAACAATAGAGTACGAAAAGTCCAAGAACCTCTTTGTACAAACTAGATACCAAAGTCATTTCAGTATCATTTCTATTGTTATGGTCTTTCTTTACATTTTCCTTTCCTTTCTTGGTACGACTTTTCATTTTCTTGATTTTTTTTTTGAAAAAATGATCTTAATAGTTACTAATATTTTATATTTATATATTTTATACACATCACATTTAAAATAATATATTTTAATTCTTCAAAAATGCAGAACATACTATTTTAGTTTTTCTACACAAATATGGACATATTTTAACTTGAAATACTTATATTTAAAATGACTTTTCATCTTCTTGATTTTTTTTTTCTGAAAAAAATGACCTTAATAGTCTCTCACATCTTATATTTGTATTTTTTTAGTTTCTCACAATGTTGCATTTTAATCCTTCACAAATACAAAACGTACCATTTTAGTCCCTCAACACAAATACAAGCATATTTTAACCTGAAATACTCACATGCGTATCAAATGTAATATATTTGAATGTAAAATTGACAATACATAATTTTAAATGCTAAATTGTCCCAAAAAAAAAAAAATTGGGGTTGTATGCAGCATTGGAGTAGGGATGATGGAGGAAAAATGGCGAAGAAAAAAAGGAATAGAGGTGGTGATAGTAGGTGAGAATTTTGGAGTGGTGGTAGAAGAGGTTTTAAGTAGTGGTGTTTAACAATTAAAATTTGTGTGTATTCAATTTTATCCATGAAAAATATAACATTCGATATGTATAGAGTGTTTCAGGCCAAAATACGTCCATAATTGTGTCAGAAACTAAAATAATGCATTTTAAATTTGTGAAAGATTAAAATACTATCATTTTGAGTATGAGAGATTAAAAAAAATATAAAAGTGAAATATGTGGGACTATAATTTAACGGTTAACAGTTTGTCAACGATTGTCCTTCAAGTCGAGTAGAAACTAGAAACCAATACGCGTATAAGATGGCATTGGCAGATTGTTCATGGTGGTTAGTTGGTGGTATTTTGCCTCTAAAAGTCCAAAGAACTAAAACTTCCTTCTTTAGTGATCATTCTTAGCATAATCACCAGCCAAGAAACAGCTTACAGTTGTTCGTGTAATAATAATCAGCAGAGCTAAGAAAGCCATGTATTCTGAGCCTGCAATTTTAGCCATCACTATACTTTCATACATCTTACTCGGTATAAGTCATTATCATTTAATAGCTTTTGTTGATGGTGGTAATTCCCCATATTATATAGGCGATGTTGCTATTAACTGTGGCTCTATAGGCAACTCAACTGCACTTGACGGCCGTGAATATCGGAGAAGCAGTTGCAAGTTTTTTCTGTACTTTGTTTTCAGCAATTTTCTGCCTGTCTCTTATACACATCTAGATGTGTATAAGAGACAGTATATAGATGTGTATAAGAGACAGATATATCACTTCAAATGTTCTCTTATATCTTCCAATACTATCAGCATGAAGTGAAGTATAAGTTCAATTTTCTTTCAGACTCTTCCATATCATCTTGGTTTAAGATTTTGGGATGTCTAGTAAGTACCATGTCTAGATGTGTATAAGAGCTTCAATTTATACTAAGCAGTCGGATAGTGATCACGGTATGAAATCTTAAGTACCCAAACTGGTATAATTCATTTCACCAGGTTTTTAATTATGTTGGATATTTAGTCGGGCTTCATTTCAGTGAGCTTGATCTTTGGGATGGTAGATAGAAAGCCAATGGAGTTCACTATCATCATGAATGATCGGATTGCGAAACTCAAGTGATGTGATCGGATGGAGTGGTGGCACGGTATTCCGGTATTCGGGGACTATGTGGTGATAATGAAAGGAGACAATGAAGGCAGCAAGTGTGATGTCTTGATTACTCTGATCGATTAATGAGAGAGTTTTTGGACTCCTTAGGGGATTGGAGATCTTCAAGTTGAGCTACCTTGAAACTGTGTTGGATTTCTGTCTCTTATACACATCTAAGATGTTTATAGCTCTTCCTAGCTCAAGGTAGAAGGGCTATATGTCCTTCGCTTTTTGTCAAGGCGGTGATGAGAATTGTCATACCAGTCATGCTAACACCTGTCTCTTATACACATCTAGATGTGTATAAGAGACAGCTTGCCGTCGATTCTCATTTTTGAGATCATGTAACTATTAAGATCATTTTTGATTAAAAAAATAATTAATTACTCCAGTATCACTACGTCTGTCTCTTAGCTAACATGATCCTGTCTCTTATACACATCTAGATGTGTATAAGAGACAGTAGTATGATATCCTGAAATTACGTCCAGTATCTGTCTCTTATACACATCTAGATGTGTATAATTCATCTTGTCTCTTTGATTGGCTACTGTAACGAGTACCAGGAGATGATACTTGTGTACGAGTATATGCCGCGTGGTACACTTGCTGATAATTTGTACAAATTTGGCAATAAAGAAATGGATTATACTCCTCTTAGTTGGGAGCAAAGGCTTAGAATCTGCATTGGTGCTGCTCGTGGATTGGAATATTGCCACACTAGCAGTGAAACTGGAGTCATACACCGTGATGTAAAGGCTTCAAACATCCTGTTGGACGAGAACTTTGTGGCAAAGATTGCAGACTTTGGACTATCCACGACTTGAAAGGAACAAATCGAAGAGTTATATTAGCACAAATGTTAAAGGCACCGATGGATATTGGGATCCAGACTACTTTATGACTAGGAGATTGACAAGAAAAAGTGATGTATACTCTTTTGGTGTGTATAAGAGACAGTGATTCTATTGGGATGTTATGGTTTTACTTTTCTTCTAGGTTGAAGCAAAGGAAAACTAGTAAAGGAATGGGACTGGAGGCGAGTGTCATTTCTCATCCAAAGCAAGTTATCACAAGCAAACCAATTCAAAATATAGCCTCAACATCCGATGGAAAAACTTGCAACCGAGGGACAAATACTCGGTGCTCAAATACGAAAGCCATCCATGGGTTGGCTATGGAAAGCAGTGGAACATAGGTAAGCAAACCAAGATAACCCTTTTATTTTATTTTTTTTAATCTCTCATACTCCTGTCTCTTATACACATCTCGTCTATTATGAAATGATGATTGCTGGAGCTGTCCATAGGTGCTGGGTTCGGCACCCTTCACAGCTATCTCTATGGCAAAGAAACCACTAATCATCTCCAGTGGAAGCACGGGCTCCAGATTGGCATTGGTGTAGCACAGGACTAGATTACCTTCATAAAGGTACCAAGAAAACTATTGTCCATTACAACATAAGGCTGGAAAATATTATACTGAATGAGAACTTATGTCCCAAGATGTTGAATTCGGGTTGTCTAAATTGGGCCCTGTTGATCTTGAAAAGGTCCGCACCAAGACTGAATCGGCATGGCTAGAGTATTTGTCCCCTGAAGCAATGAACCCGGATTCCAATCATCGGAAAAATCAGATATTTACTCATTCGGCTTGGTGTTATTGGAGCTTTGCGTCAAAAACCAAGAATTTTCATCTCTATTGTGGAAATGATGAGAGGTATCTCAAACATTGGGTTAAAAATCACATCAAAACCAAGAAACTTGAAGAGGTTATTGATCCTAGTGTGGAGTGGGAAATTGCATCAACATGTTTTTATCACTGAATTCTTGAAGATTGCATTTAGGTGCTTACAATTTGATTCAAAACGGAACGCAACTAAATGAACTCTCTAAAGAATTCAGTCAATCATGTATGCAATTTCCATCTCCGAAACAAAGCGAAGCAAGATTTCAAGATTTTAAGGACAAAGGACTTGATGGTGGTTTCAATTTGGAGGATGTTTACCTGCATTACACCATATCTTGAGCATGACTAGAAGAATTGTTTCAAAGCACAATTTAGTTCACTTTCTTGATGATCATTCATGATGATAGTGAACTCCTGTCTCTCATGATGATAGTAGACTCCATTATAAGAGACTATCTACCCTGTCTGTTATACACATCTAGCCATGCTTCTACAAAGAAGTTATTTTAATTATGCCTCGTTTGAGGTACTAAAAGCTTATTACCATCAGCTATCTTTGCTGGTTTGTTCTTTGAGAGTTTGGTTGAACAAATAATGTTATGTCTTGTTCAGCTTTTTACTTTTCCCTTCTTGGTCCCAAAAAAAAAAAATGCTTAAGAACAAAAAATGTAAGAACTTTTAGTTTTCAATTACATAGTAGAAAACAGAGGCGAGAATAGCATAGGAAGAGTCTCTTAAAAACAAGGGAGGTGTATGAAGAGACAGTGTCTTATACACCTCAAATTCGGCATAATTAAAATAACTTGTAATTTAGAGTGTGGCACTGACATACCCTCCCAAGAGGATACAAAGCCGTCTATCACATTTATAAGTAACAATTGCCGAAACATACATACACAACCTATATAAACACAAGCCCAAATATTTACATAAGTTCAAACTATGAAGGCAACAAATCTTCAACCTAGAAGAAAAGTATAACCATAACATCCCACTAGAATCACCATAGCCTTATATATATCTAGATGTGTATAAAGACTTTCTATACAAAGTGCAACATAACAAAACTAATTCTACTCGACAGTATATCAAAATTCCGCCAGAAAGTGATCTAAACATGATCACCTGCAAGGGCATAAGGTAAGTGGGATGAGCTTTCATTTGCTCAGTAAGTAACTCACTCATATCTCCACTAGATTGAGCACGTTAAAAGTATATATTACATTTTATGAAAATTATTTCACAACAATCCAACAGCAATCAAGCATCATATATGCATGGCATACACAACTATAATAGACACATTTTCTCATATTTTGTTCTATTTAATTCTTACAATCTATTTCTTTTTCATTTGCTTTCAACTAAAGAATATGCTATGGTCACTACTATAACCCGTGACAGGGCCGTAACCCACTATTCTTACCCGTGGTAGGGCCATATGTCCGTTAAACGTAGTTCAGGATATCATACTACGGTCATTATTATAACCCGTGACAGGACCGTTTGTCCACTATTGTATCCCGTGGAAGGGCTATACCGACATTTTAACATAGCAATTCAATATTCTTTCCCATTCCTTTACTAGTTTAATGAATCCAATGATACCAAAGATAGCATAATAAACAATCATTCACAGACATATAATCACCAAACAAATTATCCAACTATGCTTAATCCAATTTCATACACAAATAGATTTTCAAAACATTAACAATCATTTAGTATAAAAGTACTTAAGAAATCAGTGTTTAAAAAATAATAAAAATATGAAAAAGCCACTTACCGAATAATCAAAATGTTTCCAATTCGAAATCCAAGCTACTTGAACTCCCGTTAATCCTTCCTAAATAATAAAATCAGAACATAAACCATCTCCTCATAACCTAAAAGGTAATCTACAATAATATTAGCCTCATTAAATTCTAATAAGGCATGATCTATAGCATAACAAGGCTAGCGATGATATTTTCAGAATTGACAGTGCTGAACAAAAATGACCATAACTCAAGTTATATTCGTCCAAAAGCCACAAAACTGATTCCCATAGAAACTGGACTCAATTTACTAGATGTTTCAAGAGACAATATTTCCCATTTCAAAACACAGCTTGCTCAAAAACGGCTCACAATTCAGAAAATACTTTGCTGCAGAATCAGATTTTCAGTCCACTTTATGGATGAACTGCTGTTAATATGCTGAGAAACAGAACAACATCTTCATACCGTTTCGAAGGGCTGCGAGTCTAGTTTCCAACGCAACAAACGGTGTGCAAATTTGATATTCCTACGCTGAGATATGACCAATTTTCTAAAGTTACGCAGTGCTGCTATCTGCGAATTTCCAGCTACGAATTTAGCATATTTCTTGCCTTTTTCTTGGTTATTAAACCATCCAAATCCTTTAAATTCAACACATACATCCATAGGTTTAACTTTAACAACAAAGAGCAAGAAAATAAATCCAATTACACCAATTCTAACCATTAAATCATCACCACAAGCTAAGATTTTGAAACCCACAATATTCTTGAAAAATTCCTAAACCCCATCTCTTAATCTTTCAAATTAGCTAATTGAACTCAAGAAAGAATGAATTTCTGACCTCAATTATGGAAATTTGTGGTTGAATTTGTTGTTTCTCATCCTCTCTCAAGCTCTTGGAAGTGAAACCCCTTGTTCTATGTAGAAGAATTGGGAAAAATAGAAGAAGAAAATTGTTTAGTAGTATATAAACTAGTTTAATTATTTAGGTTTGACTCCCAACCTTTGCTCTAATTATAAATTGACCCCAAAAATTTCTAATCCTCAATATTAACATGGCTAAAGTATGACAATGATATTTTGGATATCACAGTGAGTAACTGGAGTTTACTAGCGGTGGTCCTCATAATGTAATTATGTAATGAGGAAGAAACAGATAGTTTTTTTTTTTTTTTGGGTTAATAACACATTGTCCCTAAACTAGGCGAGTAATTACACTTTGCTCTCTTAAATTAAAAAGATATACACTTTACTTGCTGTACAATGTTCGTGTTAACAACTTATAAGAGACACCAAGAAAAATCTTGTTAAATGATTGAAATGGCCTTAGTACTACTTAATTTTTTAGGTTTTATAGTTATGAAAAATGGGAAAAATTAAATTATAATAAATAATTGATACACTTGTCTTTAGAGACACCGAGTGAAAATATGAAAAAAAAAAAATGAATCAAATTGTATATGACATTACAATTCATATAGGTTTAACACAAATTTTAAAAATGTAAACTATTAAGAAATATAAAAAAATTACAAAAATTTAGTAAAAAATCAATTGTCTCACAAGACGGTTAAAAAAAATTAGCAGAAAATAAGCACACTTTAAGAAACATGCTACTAAACACTCAAATTCAAAATAATATCAAGTGTAATTTCAGAAATTACAGAAATTTGAACACAATAAAATATTCTTAAGTGGATTATACTGAGATATGTTATAATTTATTTTTCTTTATTTTTTATAGTTGTCATAGCACTATCAAAAATTATATACAGAATAATCAAAATATAATAATAAGGGCATTTTAGTTATTTAACAAAATTGTTTGATAGTGTTACAGTTGTTAATGGATATAATAGTGTCAATAAAGGGTCAAGGTATGTATATATATTTTTTAGTTTAGGTGGGCAATGTGTATTAAACAGTTATATCAGGGAGGGCAAATTGTTATTAACCCTAGTTTTTTTCCGTCACTGATAGAGTCAAAGAAAATAAATTATTGTAGGGTTGTTCATAGGTTAGATTATTAGGTTGATGGGTTTTCGAATTTGGATTTTTGGGTTAAAAAAAATAAAACCTAACCTATTTCAAGGAATATTGAAACCTAAATAAAAAAAAACCATTTGTTTACGGCCCTGGATTACTCAGTTTTCGAGTTACTTGGGTTTTTTTTTTTTAAATAAAAAAGTATAAGATCAATGCTTTGTCAAAAATTAAATGGTTAACTCAAGAATGAAAAGGAAAAAAATTATAGAACATATTAAATGAATGTTAGGTGAAAAATGAAAAGAAATTAAAGTATATGTTACATGAAATTGTTAGGAAAATAATAAAAATAAATAAATTATATTGGTTTATGGGGGTTATTAGGTTAGGTTGGGTTTTGAAAAATAAATGTCAACCCAACCTGACATGTATATCCAACCAAAATAACCCGATAACTCCGACCAATCCATTTAACTACAAATTCATTTGAAATGGGTTGATTTTTTGGGTTGAGTTGCGTTTAGACATCCCTAGATTCTCGCTCCTCTTGATTTAAATAATTGAATTTTGAATTGATAAAATTGGATTTACAAGTTAAAAAATATAGGATTGAAAAATATTGGTCTCAGCGTAGCGGATGATATGTTAATTTATAGATAAAAAATGTCTTTAAAAGAATATAAGAAACTTTTTAAAAATATGTAAAAGACTAAATATACAAAAATATGAAATAAAATATATGTTTAACAAAAATATTTATAGTGATCTCAACTCTAAGTAACGTGACTACATAGTTGTTTTGCTAATAGGTACTATGCCAATAAGAGGCATTAAATTTTCAACAGATTTTTCTATCAATAACATATTTTCATAATTTTTCAAAAATTCTTTAGCTATCCACCATCATTCTGAACATTTTTTTTTTATAAAAAAGTTATCTAAATGTTATTAATACTATAAACTTCGAAATGTAGAGAAATCATTTTGTTGCTATCAACTATCAGGCCCAACATCGTCAATGTATAACACATACTAAAAATGAAGCCATTATTGTTACGAATTACAATTCTAGAATAAATGATATTTATTGAACTTATTTTGATGTTAATCAAACTTAAATAAAATCTAATTAAGGATAATTGAACTTTTAAAATTGTTCAGGGGTCAAAATATAATAAAGAATAAAAATACAGTTTGAGACTGTAAATTCTGAGAATATAATCGCTCACCTTTTTGCTTAGTAGCCTTATTAGAATTTAATGAAGTTTGAGGAGTTTTTGATTCATCATCTTCTTCGATCAGTCATTGGAAATCCAACCGAAACCTTAAACCTGTTACCCCGAGTGAAAATGAAAGTAATCTACATCTGTAAATTCTGTCAAACTTCCTAAAAACTATCAAATATAAAGAATAAAAAACTCAAAAACTCCTCAAACTTCTTGAAGATCTACTGCTACCTTGGAAAAAAAGAAATAAAGTCTTATCAAAATATTGTGTCTCAAACAGATATGTCGGCTCTTTCCATTGTAAATTTTACTTTTGACTCTAGCGATCGCTGTCTATGAATCACAATGTAAGGAAATAGAAGACATAGGCTTTGGCCACAAAGGAATGTCAGTCAATAAATTACGAAACTATTCTACTTCTGACCATACCAAATCTAAAGTAATAAATTTAGATTCTATAGATTTATTGTTGGCCCAAAAAGCAACCTAAGAGGGGGGTGAATTAGGTTGTTTCTAAAACAAACCTTTTTATGTGCTTAATAGAAATTCAAACTTTATGCACCAAATAAAAACTTAAGCACAAATGAATACAATAGATATTCAACAATTTAAACTTAAAGAACAAATAAGAATATTGAGATTAAGAGAATCAAACCAAACTCCCAAGCTTCTCAAGCTTGGAGCTTACAACTACAAATAGTTTCTTACAAGACAACTACCAAATTTACAACTTGAAGTTTAGCCACTAAAAGTCTCTTCAAAATCTGTAGGTGAGACAATAACCTCTTGTACACAAATGAGAATCACTCTTGCTCACACTAATTTCCTTTAGTTGAGCCAAGAGTTTTACACTCACAACCTCCCTTTGTTACAATTGTTATCTCTCCACTCTTACACTTGAAAAACTTTTACACTTCTAAGCTCTTTTCACAAAATTACCTACACTATTACAACACTTGTACCCACTATTTCTCCCAAATAGCTCAAGTATTACTTGTAATCAATGTAGAAGTCTCTATTTAATTAATTCAGGTTTAGCGGTATTTATAATTGCCAAAAATCTGCTTCCAATAACTTTCCAACGGCTATTTTCTATTTACTGGAAAACTAGCCGTTGGACCTTTTGGACGGCCGATGCAGCAAGTGTGCGTCCAAACGAACTAGCCGTTGGACCGTTCGGACGGCTGCTGCTAAACCCTGCGGCAGTTCTCTGAGGGTATTCGTTCGAACGTCCGAGGATGTGTCCCAACCTGGGTCCGATAAAAGCAAAGTCTTCTGGAAATATGATCTGACACTGTTCTTTGTCCGAGACTTGCTTCAAATTCTTTGTGTCGGACGATTACCATCGTCCAAAGATCTGTCTTTCAGACAGTCATTTGAGTCCGTGAAGTCTTCTGATTTTTTTTTTTGGACGATCATTTGCGTTCGAACCTACTTGTTTTTCTGCTCACTTATTTTCAAATCATTAGTGCGATTTGGTCATCATCAAAATATGATTAACGTAACTGGGGTTCAACATTTATCATTACATGTTTGCTTAGATGATTTTCAAGAAATAGCACCTCTAGTAAGAGTAAAAACATAACCACTTGTGGAGTTAGTCTCATCACTATCAGATACCCAATTAGCATCACAGTAAACTTCTAGCATAGAATGACTCCTAGAAAAATAAAATTGGTAAATTGCATGCCCCTCCCTGAATAACTAAGCAATCTAGATAATGCATTTCTATGACTTTTATCAGGATTATGCGTGTATCTACTCAATATTCCCACAGTATATTGCAATATGACGAGTATAATTCATCAAATACATCATACTCCCAATAATTTTGGCATATTCAATTTGTGACACACTATCACATTTATTCTTTCTCAAATGCACACTAGGATTATAAGGTGTACTCACAGAATCCAAATCAAAGTAACTAAACTTTTTAAGGATTTTTTTGACACAGTGTGACTGAGAAAGTATGAAATCATTGTTAAATTTAGTCAACTTAAGACCCAAAATAACATCAGTGAGGAAAATCTCAAGGGATTCGGTAGCTAAATGATCAGAGATATAGTTTTGACAATCTTAAGATTGAGGTTGAGGACAGTGAGGTTCAAGAATTAATTGTGAAAGGTCGTGGTCATTTGTTGTGAAGATATCCTTTTGAAGCTTCTTAGCAGTCCTTCATAGTAAGCCGGCCTTAAAAGAACTGAATTGGGAATTTAATAAGTCCAGAAAATTAGGTATAATTTATTTATTATGAATTTTAATTTGATATTTTGTAATTCTACTTATTTTACGTATTTTGTGTGTATAAGAGACAGGTAATAGATTAAAATTAGATTTTGTGTATTTTAATTTATTTTAGTAATTTTTAATCTAACAAAATTTGTGTTAAAGTTATGTTAATAATGTCTATTTGTACACATTAGATGTGGAAAGGATAATTTTGAAAGTAAAAAAAAGTAGATATTTACGTTCCTAAATAAAGAAGCAGAAATAAAAAGAGAGAGCCTGGCCGAACTTTGACAGAGGAATTCTTCGCTGCAGCAAGGATTTCACTCGCTGCAGCAAAGGCAGCAAGGAATCAGAAAGAAAAGTCTAACGCGTGGGCCACAGCAAGGAATTCAAAGGAGCAAAGGATTGTGCAAGGCTATACACGTGGACCACAATATGGAATTAAACGTGAAGAAAAATTCATTATGGGCCGCAATTAGGGGTGGGCGCGGGGCGGGTACGGTACCGCCTCTCAAGGGATTTTTCTCTTATCCGACATCTACTTATTGGGTCAGTCATTTTTTTGACCCTAGGGTCATTTCGACTCTCATATCACCGGATATCTGGAGTGCGGGTACCCGGTAAAGAGGATCGGGTACCCGACCCTATCCTATCCTATCATCATTCACTCTAAAAAAAATAAAATAAAACTAAACTAATCTCATTTTGAACACCAAATTTTTAATAATTTTTAGAAGTGACAAGTTGATTAACAAATATTTTATATAAATTGAGAAGAATAAAGGGAAAAAAAAATCCAATATTAGATTGTCAAAAAAAAATGTTAACAAAATTTAATTTAAGAAATCACATAATTTCTTCAAACTAAAAAGAAAAATAAAACTAACATAAAATTTATCCGAGAAAAGTTAGATAAAATCATTATCACTAAAAATTATTTATACTAAAAATTATAGGAAACATTATATATGAGGGTCGGAGCGAGTACCCGCGGATTTTTAAAACCCTCCCTTATTCGACCCTCACAGAAGCGGGTATCCGACCCTCAGTTGACCCGATCAATAGATGAGAGTTGGATACCCTCATTTTTCGGAAGCGGGGCGGAGTGGGCGGGTGTGTATAAGCCGCAGCTGAGTGTTTCTTAAAAAAATCACATACTTTTATAAATAATTCTTTTTTCTCGTAAGTTGAGAATTAGAATTAGTTTTAAATATTTTTTAGAGTAGTCGTTAGGATTCTCTGTGGACAATTTTATGCTTCTAACATTAATTTCATTAGCAATTTTCATATTTCGATTTGAGAATTTGTTCGTGGATTTATTAAAATTCGTGATTTTGGATTCGTGGATTCTCCGGAGAACTTATGACAATTTTCGGAGGGTTCGAGAACAATTCAGTATTTATTAGTTAATTATTTCATTTCAATTTTGTCATTTAATTATTTAATTACTTTTTGCCTAGTTTAGTTAATTTTAATTTAGTGATAATTCTTAGTTTAATTTTGTTATTTATTTTAATTTGCTTTCGTTAGATTTTCAATTAATTTTAGTTAGAATTTTTGCCAATTAGTTATTTTGTAGTTAAATTACTTCGTCAAGAGAGTTCAATTCATGTAAATTTATTTTCAATAATTTTCTAGGGTTAGTTAGTTAGGTAATTTATTTATAAAAAAAAAATCTCAGAATTTTTTTTTCAATTTGAGATTGTCTAAATATTGATACTAAATATTCGATAATTGACCAATTTGATTCTCGTGAAAACAATCCTTATTACCTATATGCTACTACCCCACCCATACACTTGCATGGACGTTTATTAGTATGTAATTAATTTGTGAATTTAAGATTTGACAAATATCAGAATTCCACTTCTTTGATTACAATTCTGCAGAACGACTTGGTAAATTTATTCACTTAGGATCCGTTTGGTTCACGAACTGGATGAAATAAGATGTCTCATCCTTGGATTATTATCCTCGGATGAGGCAACTTGGGATGATTAGTCTATATCATTCAATGTTTGGTTCATAGTTGACTTTCATGAGATATCCTAGAGATAGTCCTGTACTGTATTTGATTGGAGATCAGATTAGACCAAATTACTATTTTGCCGACTGGCGATAATACCCACAAACTTACAGTATTATTTTCATTTGTAAATTAAACAAATTGAAGTTTTAAAATGCTTTACTTAATATAATATATTAAAAATGTGAGAAATATATAAGTTATTATCACAAATTAATAAAAAATAAAAAATTTTATTTTTTTATTTTTTATTTTTACAAAAGTGTCTCAAAAAGTATCATTTCTCAGTGTTGAAAAATAAATTATACTTATTAGATAGGATTACTATTTTGTAGACCAAAATATCATTGAATTTATAATATTATTTTTTGTAGTGAAAATCCGACATATATAAAAAAGTTATTACTCTTCTAATTAATTATCCAAAAACTTTTATTTACTTAGTGTGTTATTATCCTGAGAAAGACACATAAAAAGACCTAATCCTTAACAAAAATATTAACACAAGTATTTTTGTTTCATGGTGTCTTAAGTTAGAAAAATAATATCTATTACAATAAAAAAGTATAATCTGTCATGACAAAAAAATATACATGTCATGTGCCTAAAAATAACATTTGCGATGACCAATACTCGTCATATTGCATATTAAAATCAAATAATCATTCAAAGAGATTGTCATATAGTGCCATTATGGTATGAAATGTTTTTCCAGTGTTTTGAAAGCCGGTTCGGACCGGACGACACTTATTAATTAAATAAACTTTGCCCTCATATTCTTCCACCGGTATCATATCCACCATCTATATTTTATCTTCATCCGAACGCTAAAATAGTTTGAAGAAATTATGTGATTTTTAATCCATGTAATTAGCATTTAGTTTGTCTTCAATACACATCTAATCATTGGACTCAAAGAAGCATATTTAACATTCTTTCATCTATCATCCCCAATCTAGCCTCTGTTTTCTCTGTAAAATTTCTTAAAGCATCAGCTACTGCAATCAAGATTGCAGTTGCCGAATTGGTTACTGTCTCTTATCCCATTTTGTTTTTCCCAGAGCAGTATAATTCTGTGAATCAAGAATAGCATCATCCATACATTCTACATGCTCTCCTGTAACTCTATCTTTACCAAATATTTCTATCCAATCTTCATAATAAGGCCGGGACTTATACCTCATGCTTTTGCATGGGGATCAACCTGATTTAAAAAAAAAAAATCTTGTTGTTAACTAAAATTACAAAAAATATAAAATAAAAACAAAATATATATTATACCTTAACATAGTTTTCCCAAACATCATCTAGTGATTCGATGGTCCATATGATTCCAACCAAAATCACTCTTTCCTAACATAGAAGCTAATGAACCATAATTCTTCTTCCACATTTTTATTTTTGATTCAGTATTTTTATTTTTGATTCAGTGTGTGGAGTCGCTCTGAGATATATTTAAACAAAGAGTGTAACCAGATCGAAATGTACCATTTTCACACTTCCAACTTGTTGCGCAAAGCTCCTTCAAAGCAATTATAAGTTCTTCTTCTTTAGGCGTCCATACCCACCTACTTTTGTTTTCACTTTGCCTTTGTTTTGTGGCAGTTGAAAGGAACTCCATGACTATATTTAGGTGGATATTTGTGC
Organism: Cinchona pubescens; assembly: GCA_025175665.1. Lineage (NCBI taxonomy): Eukaryota > Viridiplantae > Streptophyta > Magnoliopsida > Gentianales > Rubiaceae > Cinchona > Cinchona pubescens. The sequence goes on along the minus strand of JANKKI010000258.1, from coordinate 1,669,767 downwards.
AATAATCACCCTCCTGTGCCAAGATAAACTAATAAATTTTAGAGTAGAAATCAAGCATCTTGATAGTTGATGAGAAGCTGTACACTAGTTGTGCAAAAAGTATCTGTTGAGGAACAACATAAGCATAAGCAATGATTTGGAAAAAACTCAGGAAAAGAACACCAAGTATCAGAGTTTGTCATATAAGAGTCCAATTTATCACTCTTTCTGCATCTTTAAAACAGGAGAATTGCAGTAAGAAAATGACATAAATAATTCACAAAATTAAAGATTATTGGCATAACAAGCTTACTAAAGTAGATGTAGTAGATGCAAGCAGTCAGCAAGTTCCGCAATGATGCAAAATATAGTGGAAACCAAATACACATACAGCCTTCACATATGACTTTTATAACCTCCAATGACAATAAAACATCCTTCTGGTAAAAATAATGTATCTAATGAGATCCTAGAGCCTTCCAAGAAATCCAAATCCAGAAGGCTGTCTCATAACCAAGTTTAGGAAAAATTCTTCTATGAGGAAAATGGGAAGTATTATGATTTTTTTGCTTTAAAATTGGAAAGGCCAAAAGTTTTTTTTTTTTTTTTTTTTTTTTCCTACAACCGATTGATACCCAAAGTTAAATTAGAATGGGAAAAAAACATCCTATGCACAATAACTGGACAAACAATTTTGAAAATTATTTGCATAACAATCCTAAACGCCACAATTAAAAAATATCTGACAAGCTATACTAAGAAAATGAATACAATTCATATTCCTTTTCAAATTAAAAACTGAAAAAAAAAAATAAAAGACAAAACAACCAAAATTGTACTAGGGTTGAGACCTGAGAATCACTTATTTGAGCTTCAAATTGAAAACTCAGCAAAAGAACAAACTTCAAACGCCTTCAAGCAAATAAAGATTAGTCCAATAATCTACCTTTCGAATTTAACCCAAGATCCCGCTCTTAAAACCCTCTCTATTTACACATCTAACATGTGTATAAAAAAAAAAAAAAACTGTGATTAAAAAAAGAGAGAGGCATCACAATCAATACATGGCAAAACAAATATAGACAAAAAGAGAAGAAGATAGGGAAAAAATCAATGTTTTGAAAACCGGACCGGCCATTGAACCGGTGGCCTGTCTGGTTCGCCGTTCAACCGGTCCGACCGGTTGAACCGGTCGGTTCACTAATTAAGGTTTTTTTTTACCAAAGTGTGATATAATTTTAAATGACCTAAAATATATTTATATAAAATCTAAAATATAAGTGAAACACTATTTTTGGATAATTATAGTCCTAATACCCAAAATTACTAATCAAATTTCTAATAAGAAAAGTGAAATTTATACAAAAATAAGTATAAAAAAGATGAAAAAAACAATAATTTAATAGTTTAGTTTTTGGTGTATTCAATATTTTGCTATTTTGGAGTTTATTTTCACGATTTTTTAATTTTTTCTTTATTTAAATCATTTTTTAACACTAAAATTGAACTAAAAAACAATTCTTACTGTTTTAAAGATTTTTACCGGTTTTTGATTTTTTACGGGTTCTGTATGATTTTTTGGACAGACCGAATCCTGTCTTGTAGACTGGACCGGTAGTTCTTCCGATTCGTGGTCCGACCGGTCGAACCGGCCGGTCCGATCCGGCTTTCAAAACACTGGAAAAACAACTGAGGATAAAGGAAAAAGGTGTCAAGATAATGAAGGGAGGATTTGCTTGGAAGAAAGATAATGATGGTGGCAAGGAGCAAACGATTGTTGGAAAAGGCACAGTCGATAGAGAGAAATAGTGTTAGGTTTTCTATTTTAATAGGGTATACTTGTCTAAATTTTATTATTCATTTAAGAGTCATCTACATATAAATGATACTATCTCCTTTCAAAATTATTTTATTCTTTGAATAAGTTATTAAATCAATTATATAAGAACTCATCCTATTCTAAAAAATCAACCAAATATAGAGTGAGTAAATTATTTATTTAATCTCGTAATCATTTCACGAATTAAGACGACTCTTCGTGTTCAATTTGTCTTCCATGTTTGGATATCTTGAATGAATGATGTCAAATATTGGGACTTGGATACTAACTCTTATACACATTTTGTCTTCCATCCGTGGATATCTTCAACGAATGATGTCACTATTGGGACTTGGATACTAAAGAATATAAAAAATATTTAAATAGATTCAATTTTTTATTTTATTTATAAATTTTATAATTAAAATTAAATTTTAAAAAATTTTATTTACATTAATTGATATCAAAAATTCTTTAAAATTTAATTCATATTACATGATTTATAAATAGAGTCAAATATCAAGTTTTCATAAATATTTGCCAAATAATATAGTTGTCTTGATTTCATGTATAAATTATTCTAAAAAATTCTTTTTTCCAAATTTGACTACTTATGGTCTGTCTTTGAATTTTCCTTTCCTTGTCTCACTTGTTTATCTTTTCGTTTCTTTATAGTGTTTTCTGTTTATGATTATGAAGGCTTAGTTGCATTGCTGGCCCTTGAGGTCTACTAAACACCATTGCAAGTCTAAGATGGCGTTAATCAATTCTTCATCTGGCCAATTATGCTATGCTATTTTCTCTCTTTTAAGCCCAAACTCCAAACTACAGCAAAATTATAGAATTATCTAAATAAGAAGAAACAGAAAAAAGTACAATAGTAGCACGAATTTCCTTTTTATTTTGGGCAAAGTAAAGAGAAAGGCTAACAAGCCATGCATTTCAATCTAGTTTTAGCAGTCAGTTCACTTTTATTCATCACATTCTGCCACCATGATTTTATACCTTTTGTTAATGGTGGTAATCCTCCAGAAGCTGCTCAGGATAACATGGATGATGCTGCTATCAACTGTGGCTCTATTGGCAACTCAATCGCACTTGATGGCCGTGAATGGATTGGAGATGCACCCTCAAGATTCCTGTCCGGCCATTCAGGAAGCTCAACAGCAGCCCAAAACTCATTCTCAGTCGACCCTGTTCCCTGTAGAACTTCAAACAGAATCTCTGATACTGGATTTAGCTACACATTTGAAGTCAACCCAGGTCAGAAATTCATTCGCTTTCATTTTTACCCTGCCTCCTATAGCGGTTTCGAAAATTCTGTGGACTTTTTCACTGTTAAAGCTGGTCCTTTTACCCTCCTCGGGGATTTCAGCGCTTCACTTGCTGCCGAAATCTTCGGTGTGAACTACCTTGTTAAAGAATTTTGTTTGAACGTACAAGAACATACAAAATTAAACATATCATTTTCTCCTTCTCACAATAGCAAGTCCAAGGAGAACATATATGCTTTTGTGAATGGCATTGAGATCATTTCCATGCCAGCTGGCCTTTATTACACACATGATGGTGATTTAGGTGCTCGAATCGTAAGTCAGAGAAATCGTTTCTACAGTATTGACAACAGCACTGCACTTGAGGTGATACAGAGGTTGAACATTGGAGGGAGTTCTATATCATCAGTAGAAGATTTTGGCATGTTTCGGAGATGGAGTGAGAGATGTTAATTACTTGCTAGAATCAGGAGTTCATCGAGTGAATCATCCGCCGCTTAGTATCAAATATACAAATATGCCAGCATTCATTGCACCACCAAAACTTTACCAAACGGCGTGGAAAATAGGAGGAAACATAAGAGTAAACCAGACGTATAACTTTACATGGAAAATACCCGTAGAATTGGGCTTTGGATACTTAATAAGGCTTCACTTCTGCAAGCTCGATGATGGGATGGCAGAAAGTGAGTTGAGCGGGTTTACTATCCTCATAAACGATCAGATAGCAGAGACTCAGGCTGATGTGACCATACGGAGCGGTGGCAATGGAATTCCAATATACAGGGACTACATGGTCAAAATGAAAGGTGATAAAGGAGGTGAGTGTGATCTCTTGGTTGCCTTACAATCTGCTCATCATTTAGTTTTTGGACTCCTTAATGGACTAGAGATCTTCAAGTTGAGCAACCTTGAGAACAGTCTAGCAACTCCTAATCATATAACTCCAAAAATATTTTCTACCTCTTCCACCCTCAACGCTCCAAACTTGTCCTTAGCTATCAGCCATATCAATGTTATTTTGACTAGTACAATAGTTCTTGTTATTTTAGTCAATGCAATAGCTTATTACTGAGGCAAATTCGGGAGGAGAAATTCCGGAAAAATGACACAGAAGCAACCACAACCGAGCCATCTTACCATCGCTTCTCACTTGCTGAGATAATCTCGTCAACCCAAAATTTTAGTGAAGCATTTTGCATTGGAAGGGGGGGATTTGGTAAAGTGTATAAAGCCTACATTCCTGCCATTCAAGAAATTGTTGCCATCAAAAGATTGAGTTCCTACTCCAGGCAAGGAGCTCATGAGTTTTGGACTGAAATCAAAACACTATCCAAGCTCCGGCACGTTCATCTTCTCTCTTTGATCGGCTATTGCAATGAGGGCGAGGAGATGATCCTAGTGTAGGCCTATATGCCTCATGGCACACTTGCTGAAAATATCCACAAGTATTAAGGAGCAGAATGGGAAAGGATATTGCTCCTCTTAGTTGGGAGCAAAGGCTTACAATCTGCATTGGTGCTGCTCGTGGACTTGACTATCTTCACACGGGCTCTGAATGCGGAGTCATTCACCGTGATGTGAAGGACACAAACATCCTCTTGGATGAAAATCTTGTGGCTAAGATTTCAGATTTTGGGCTATCCAAATTGGAAAACTTAACCCAATCAAGGAGCTATCTTAGCACAAAAGTTAAAGGAACTTTTGGTTATTTGGATCCAGACTATTGGAGAACTCATAGATTGACAAGGAAAAGTGATGTATATGCTTTTGGTGTTGTCTTATTGGTAGTTTTGGCTGGGAAACCTGCTGTGGACACTAGAACTCCAGAAGAACCGCAGAGTCTTTTGTCATGTTTCCGAGAATGTATTGCAAAAGGGGATATCGAAAGAATTGTTGATCCTAGTCTACAGGGGAAATTCTCTTCAAACAGTTTAAGAGAGTTTTTGAAGTCGTGTTGAAAACTGCTTGCACCACCTGCCGAAGAAACGGCCTACAATGGCTCAAGTGGTGGTAAGTCTCGAGCAGGCATTGCAGTATCAGAAGAGCACTATGATTTCTGCATCCGGGGATACCACAGTGGATAGCCAGCATTTCGAAGAAAGAACCCTTGAGACAATGCAGGTACTTGAGAAGAGTGTCATATATCCATCATCAGGAGGAATCACAAGCAAACCAATCCAGGATCTTGTCTCGCCGACTAGTAGAGTGAAGGACTATGTTTCAGTCCGAAAATCATTATGGGCTTGGCCAAGGAAGGCGGCTTGCAACTTGGGCAAAACAATGAAAATAACATGTCTAGAAGTAGCAAATAGTTCTGGTCCTTGCACCTCAACTGAGGAACAAGCAAATAAACCCAGTCATTGCTACTCCTTTGGTGAACAATACAGTCCTCGTTTCTCATTTGCTACTCATTTAAGGATTTTTTCTTTTTCGGAGCTCAAGGCTGCAACCAGAAAATTTCAGAGGTGACACGGTGGTGGGAGATGGTGGATTTGGGAAAGTTTACAAAGGCTGGCTTGATGAGAAATCCACCTCCAAGAATGGTAGTGGAACAGTAATTGCTGTTAAGAAATTGAAATCTGATGGAATGCAAGGATTTAATGAATGGCAGGTGATTCTAACTTCCAACTCTTTTATCTGCGGGACAGTCTTTTTCAAGTTCGTCAATTCCTAATTTCTACTTCTACCATCCGTGTGTGGCTCCATGTACTTTCGTTTTTGATATTTGCGTGCTCGTGATTTTTATTGGCATATGAATTTAGATATTGAGTTTTCAGCAGAAGGGCCGTAGATCCAACTTTTCTTATCCTTGCTTATGAATTAAGAAAGGAGGGAAAGTGATTAGTTATTGTGGGTGTTATAATTACATTTATTGTTTGATTAAGATCCTAGTGCAAACGAGTTATATTTGCTTCATGCTAAAAATCTTCTGAATTTTCTGAATGATTGTTTCACCATTTTTTTATGCAGTCTGAGGTACACTTCCTTGGAAGAGTTTCTCATCCAAACCTTATTAAACTACTCGGATACTGTCGGAAGGAGAAAAAGCTACTCCTTGTGTATGAGTTTATGCAAAAGGGCAGCTTGTATAACCATCTCTTTGAAAGTAAGAGACTGCATTGATTCGAATTTGGATGGTCTAGCTCCATAATAAGCTTCAAGCAATTTACTTCATTGTGGGTTTATGACTTCAGGGGACTCTGCTGTTCAGCCACTTCCATGGGAAATGAGGCTCAAGATCTCAATTGGAGCAGCTCGAGGTCTGGCATTCTTGCACGCTCAAGAGAGACAAATCATCCATCGAGATTTCAAGAGCTCTAACATATTGCTTGATGGTGTAAGTTAAGATACATCTAAGTAACTATGCTCAACAATAATTCACCAGACAATGCTAAACGATAATTCACCAGACAAGTTTACTTGTATGGAATTTGGTCGTTTAATAGCAATGCTAAATCAAGTGAGGATTTTGCTTGAACTTAATCTTAGTCATTACTTATCAATTTTATGGAACTAAGAAAATGTAGATGAGCTAGTTTACTATCAAAATGACTGACAGGAAGATGTAATTTAATGGAAGCTTCATTCTTTTAACAATGGCCAACCTTTTTCTTTACAGTCGTACAATGCCAGAATAGCAGACTTTGGCTTGACCATCTATGGTCCTACAGCAAATCAATCGCATGTGAGTACACATGTTGTGGGAACTTATGGCTATTTTGCTCCTGAGTATGTAGCAACAGGTAATATTACTAGATTTGTAGACTGTAGAGTTTCCAATATGCAAGGTTCATGAGTTGTACTGACCAAACTCAGAACTTCAGTAAACGTGCTTAGGAGAACTTTAAGCAAGACGCCAACAGATGTACGAGGTCCTCATTTTTTTTTTAATTCATGTTCAACAGGGCACTTGTACGTGAAGAGTGATGTGTATGGTTTTGGTGTTGTATTGGTCGAAATGCTCTAATAACAGGTTTACCGGCAATGGACAATAAGCGTCTAAAAGGTAAACGTAACTTGATTGATTGGAAGAAACCTCATTTATGTGACAGAAATAAGTTAAAGAAGATGATGGATTCCCGGTTAGAAGGCAGATATCCTTCCGAAGCAGCTCTACAGATAGCTCAGCTTGCTCTAAAATGTCTTGAGCCTGTACCTAAAAATAGACCATCAATGAAAGAAGTTGTGGAGATGCTAGAACGGATTGAATCTGCTAGTGAGAAACCAACAGATCCTCTGGCGGGTACCATGGGCTCGGCAGTTTATCAGCGGGTACCATGGGCTCGGCAGTTTATCAACAATGTTAGCAACCTTTGCACCATCATGCTGCATCTCATCCAAGGAACAGAGGACAGCCATCTGCTCCAATACCACAGCGTGCGTAATAGGTGATGCACCTGTTTCCTGATCTCTTAGAATTCCATCTCTTAAAATATGTAAGGAGTTCATTATTAATGTAGCAGTACAATAACGATCACAAAAGAGATGAGAAAAAATTTGGGCTAATCCTGTATCAGTTTTTATTAATGTAGTGAAATTGTGCTAGAGTATTTTTAGGAAACATACTTATGTGCATTGAGAAGATTTCATATGTATGCTTGATGATAATATATGATGAGCCCAGGCTTTTCAATTGCGGTGCCGGAAGATATACAGCCAGCACATAAATCTTAGTTTTGTTCATTTGCTTTTGCCGTCTGATCTGTTGGCACTAGCCTGAAACGGATGTACTACCACACTTGGCAATCCCAGTAGTATTATTCATGTCATGTCCCGATTGCCAGAACTGTAACACGCGGCCCCTTAGTTACCCCGAGCATGCAAGGCGACGAACAATTAGGTACTATTACCACCAAGTAAACATTCAACTCATTCATCATATCGATGTCAATTATCCCTGAGAATTCAAGATATGATATTGAAATCCAAGCTAAAGAACGTCAATAAGCATATGTTTGTTAAGAGGCCTCATTTAATCTGACAGAATTCATGAGTTTTTTTTTTTGGGTAGCGCATCACTCGTACAATACAAGGTAGAGGGGAGGATATGAAGTTTATGTGGACAAGTAGATTATCTTAGTTTTCTGATATCCCATCTTTCTAAAGAATTGTACAACTATTTATCCACAAAAGTACAAAAAACTGAAGCGAGCTGAGAAATTAGTACTAAAGTAAGGTAATGAGGATGAAGATGAGGAGGGCTGCAACGAAAGAGTACTTGAGAGCTGCCAACAAAATAGCTATTGAAATCACAAACAGCTGCCACAGCACCTGCACGCTTGCCCACGCCAACACCCCCGTCAATCCAACCGCCACCACGTTTTCCGGGTCTGGGTCCAACAATAGATCGACCCACTTCAGATTGAATCGCGGCCGCTCATTTCCATTCCCATTTTCACATTGGTTTTCTCTGATTTCTTTCTCAATGTTCTCATCCTTCCTCAATGGATCCCTGTCACCATCCTCCCCGTTGTTATTAGTCTGTTGACTACAAGTGTCAAAGAAAGTTTATACCATGTTTTTATGAAAAAAAGAATGGAAATGAGCGGCCGCGATTCAGATCTTGAGCCTCAAATCCCAAATTGAAGGGAAGAATGGTAGTAGAATGAGAAGAAGGTCGAAATCGACCGTCGGTATATGATGGTTTGGTAATGGTGGCGGATTGTGTGAGAGAGGTGAAGTTGAGCCCTAGAATTGATTTCATCTGCTATTCAGTTCCGACTGTTCCTCCTCCCAGTCGGCCGTCACATCATATTGAATTATTTATAATGATATTATAGTTATTTTTTAAAATATGATGAATATAAAATAAAAAAAATACGTTTGATTAATGATTGAATAATAAATTATAAATATATTGATTGATTATTTTTTTAATGCGTGTTTTTCCACCACTTCTTATTTCATATATTACGTTTCGAAAAGTTATTATAATGTTTATTTTAAATAATGTACTCCAAACAATACAATTATTAAGGATTTATTAAAATATGAGAAATCTAGATAATTTAGACTAACAAAAGTAAAAGATGACATAAGTGCTCATAAATGCTTAGTTTTTGTTGTTTTTAACTTGATCCGATGTATGAAGAATTATCAATTGAAATATTAAAATTCCTACAATTATGTTTTAGCTAGAGGCATGTTGGATAAAAGAATAAATTCTAAAATTGAAGGTTGAATTATGATATATTGAATTGTTCAAAATATTAACTTGTTAAAAAAAGGGTTATATGCAAAATATTCATCTTAGATGTAATTTAACCCTTCAAATCTATTTAATAAGTACTTTTTCATATTTTAAGGCAAAATTACTTTCTACTTTTTAATTTCTTTTTTCTTTTCTCCTCTTTTATTAATTTCTCTCTTTTCTTTTTCCTTTTATGTTTCTCCATCCTATTTTGCCAATACTAAACAATTATACTACTGTTATTACTATTAGGGTACTATACTAAATTCACGTAAGATATATTGATGACTTTTATTTGCATTTTATAATTTTATTGTAAATCTGACCATTATTAATGATGTAATGTGACAACAACTCGTGAATTTTAAATAAGTGAATACTACCTAAACCGTATACATAGCATTAGTGACCTTATTATACAAAGGTTACCTGTCAAAAATTGGCAAAAAAAATGTTAAAATGCTTTTTGTTGTTGTTGTTGTTTTTTTCTTTCTTGAGAAAGCAACTAGACTTGTATAATTTGCTATTGTTCTTGAACAAAAATCTTCTTAGGTGACGAACTCAGCAATACAATAGCTCGGAAAGTCTCGTAGCGTTGCACATTTGACCAAGACGTGTACAATTATTAACAATAGAGTACGAAAAGTCCAAGAACCTCTTTGTACAAATTAATACCAAAGTCATTTCAATATCATCTATTGTTATGGTGTTTCTTTACACATTCCTTTGTTTCTTGGTGCGAAAGACCATTTTCTTAGATGCGCACCAAAAAGGAAAGGAAAATGTATCTTAATGTATATCAAGATTGTATATTTATACACATCTTATACACATCTAAATGTGTATAAGAGATTTTAATTCTAAAAAAATGTAAAACATACTATTTAGTTTTTCTACACAAATATGGACATATTTTAACTTGAAATACTTACATTTAAAATGACTTTTCATCTTCTTGATTTTTTTTTTTTTTGGTAAAATGACCTTAATAATCTCTCACATCTCATATTTGTATAATGGACAGTTAATAATACGTCCATAATTTCTGACACAATTATCGCTGTCTCTTATACACATCTAGATGAAATTAAAATCTATTGTTTTGAGTACGAGACTTAAAAAATATAAAAGTGAAATACGTGGACTATTATTTTACAGTTAACAGTTTGTCAACGATTGTCCTTCAAGTCAGTAGAAACTAGAAACCAATACGGGTATAAGATGGCATTGGCAGATTGTTTACGGTGGTTCGCTGGTGGTATTTTGCCTCTAAAAGTCTAAAGAACTAAAACTTCCTTCTTTAGTGATCATTCTTAGCATAATCACCATTCGCCAAGAAACAGCTTACAGTTGTTCGTGTAATAATAATCAGCAGAGCTAAGAAAGCCATGTATTCTGAGCCTGCAATTTTAGTCATCACTATACTTTCATACATCTTACTCGGTATAAGTCATCATCAATTAATAGCTTTTGTTGATGGTGGTAATTGATGTATGATTATATAGGCGATGTTGCTATTAACTGTGGCTCTATAGGCAACTCAACTGCACTTGATGGCCGTGAATAGATCGGAGAAGCAGCGTAAATATTCTGTGTTCTTCATTGCAACCAAAAGGCAAATGCATCTGCAGTCAACTTCAGCTGGAGATACTTTTTGTGTATTGACCCGATTCCTTCCATGACTTCAAGAATCTCTGCCACCCCATTCCACTACACATTTCAAGTCATTGGCACATTGATGTATGATAAATATAAATTACAAAATATTTATCCACATTTAACTATTTAAACATTACTTCTTAAATTAATAAAATTATACTTTATCTCTCATTTAACTATGATTTATCCATTACTATTTTCTAACACCATAAAAAAAAAGAGTTATATTAAAATATTTTCTAACATATATTATACTCTATTTTATTTAAATTTTTTTATAATTATCGTATCGAAAATTGTAAAACATAAAAAAATCAAAAGATAGTTATAAAGATATTTCGATCATTTATTTAACGTTTCTTGATGATTTTAGTAAATAGTAACAGATGAATAATTAAATACAACACAAAATATAATTTTAATAATTTAGAAAATAAAGTGCAATTACTTTTCATACTGTTGAAGAGCATGTTATTAAGATTTTGTTGACCGCAGATGAAAATAAACACCGAATTATCTCTCCTCTCTCATTTCTGAATATACTTGATATGTGTCTATGATTTATAAATACTATTATATCATAATATACATGTCAAGTACTAAATAAAAAGTTGGTACGTGAAATAAAACACACTTGTAGTGATGATGATCAGTGTGCTTTGAACCTTTTGGGATTCTTCCAATAATGTGTACTAAGAGAACCATAATTCTTAGTATTTAAGTAGAGTATATAGAAAGCAAATTTGTGCGCAACATTTCACGTTGAATACTGGAGTAATTAATTATTGATTAATCACTTGAACCAAAATTTAATTTGAAATCTTTTTAGCCGTAGAAGGCAATTAAGTGTTCCTTTAACCCTTTTAATTCCGATGTCACTGATGACATCACCCATCGGATTTTTGCGCGTTTTGACTTTTCTCTTACTTTGGTCGGTCGCTGTTTAGAGCATTGACGGCAGCGGTGACACCTTGGGTATCGCATCACCCCATCCGACCGATCCACACGCTTCAAGGTTTTCAGCGAGGTTAATGCAGGCGCGACACGCGGCGCTCATGCAGTAGTTGGAGTGGGGCCCATATTATCCAGACAAAAATGTCGTGGCTTGATCTGGCGTCGCCACGTGTCTGCTTCTTAGTCTAGTTGGGTGGAAGATGAAGTGGCTAAGTACAGTTCTACGTGCAAGTGGAATTCGTAAATGAAAGTAGGGCCGTAAACGAATCGAACAGCTCACGAGCATCTCGCGAGCAGTTTGGTCAAAAATTTGATACACATTAGAGTTGTACCGAACTGCACGTATTCGAGTTTTTTGAGTATTATATGATTTTTTTATAATTTTTTTATTATATATAAAATTACTAAAATATGTATACTTTTTTTAAAAATTACATCTTTTACCTAGAAAAAATCGAATTATTCGAGTTCGACCAGTGCTATGTCAAATTTTTCTAACTCCAAACTGCTCGCGAGATGCTCGTGAGCTGTTCGATTCGTTTACGGCGTTACAAACTGTTTAACATTTAAGATGTCTATAAGAGACAGATTTAGACTTTTATAAGAGATAAATAAGTATAAAGTCGCACTCAAAAAATAATAATTTTAATTTATAGAAAATTTATATTTTATTCTTTTAAATTTTAACAAAAAAATATAAATTAATATTAATAATTATATAACTATTGTATCTTATCCACTTAAAATATAATTTCTGCGTTAACCCATGAAAAAAACTGAAATGGGATGGAGAAATCTTGTAGCCCTAAGATCTTCTGCATAAGCAGGAGCTGCAGAACGATACATTTTGGGCTCGAAAGTGTCGCTCTGTCTCTGCTCTACGTACTACACGTATTACTTGCTGGCTCACTTCAATTGGATTTCATATAAGTTTGTAATTCAAAATACAAATTCACAAAGTTCAATTGTACAGTACAATACAGTCTAATGAACTCTAAAATTACCAGAAAATACATCATACCAACAATTGCAAGAAGATAAATGTTCAAATGCAATGTTCACGACACTTCCCTTGTGTTATAACTAAATGAGAGGAAATTTTTGTATGGACATAAGTTATACTATTTCATTGTATATTTTGTAATTTATATTTATCATATCTATCAATTTGTGGATAAAATATTTTAAAGTTTAATTTCTTAAAAGAAATTATAAAATGTGGATAAATATGAATTACAAGTTGTATAGTGGGACCGTACATTTCAAGTCACACTACATTGAAAACATCATCCGCCTCCATTTTTACCCTGCTTCCTATCGCGGTTTTGAAAATTTTGTAGACCTTTTCACTGTTAAAGCTGGCCCTTTCACCCTCCTCAGGGACTTCAGTGCTTCAGTTTCTGCTGGTGTATCTGGAGAAAAATATATTGTTAAGGAATTTTTTTTGAATGTTGAAGAGAATAGAAAATTGAACATAACTTTTTCACCCTCCCTGATCACCAATTCAAAGGATAAAAAATATGCTTTTGTAAATGGAATTGAGATCATTTCCATGCCTACTGGTCTTTATTACACTCCTGATGATGATTTAGGTTCTCCTATTGTTGGTCAGAGAATAATCGATTCTATAGTATTGATAATAGGACCGCGCTTCAAGTGATATATAGGTTGAATGTTGGAGGGAACTTTATCTCATCGGTGGAAGATTTTGGAATGTTTCGGAGATGGAATGAGGATAGTGATTACTTGCTAGAATCCAGAGTTCATCGCGTGAACTATCCGGTGCTTAGTATAAAGTACCCAAACATGGCATTCATTGCACCACCAAAACTTTACGAGACATCCTGGAAAACAGAGGGAAATTTAAGATTAAGAGTACATCAGATGTATAAAATTACTTGGAAACTACCCATATATATGGGCTTTGGATATTTAGTCAGGCTTCATTTCTGTGAGCTTGATGCTGGGATGGTAGATAGAGAGCAAACGGAGTTCACTATCATCATCAATGATCAGATTGCAGAAACTCAAGTTGATGTGATCAGATGGAGTGGTGGCACTGGTATTCCGGTATTCAGGGACTATGTGGTGATAATGAAAGGAGGCAACGAAGGAACAGCAAGTGTGATATCTTGATTACTCTACAGTCATTTAATGAGAGAGTTTTTGGACTCCTTAGGGGATTGGAGATCTTCAAGTTGAGCAACCTTGAGAACAGTCTTGCAATTCCAAATCCTACAATTCCAAGAAAAGTTTCTAGTTCTTCATACCTTGAGAATCAAAATATGTCCTTTGCTTTTGGTCATGGCAGCGTTAGTATGACTGGTATGACAATTCTCATCATTCTAGTCAATGTAATAGTCTATAAGTTGAGGCAAATTTGGGAAGAGAAATTCCATGTGGGAAAAGAGACAGAAGTAGCCACAAGTGAATCATATTGCCATCGCTTCTCATTTGCTGAGATCATGTTAGCTACCCGAAACTTTAGTGATGCACTAGTGATTGGAAAGGGTGGCTTTGGTAAAGTGTATAAAGGGTTCATTCATGGCATTCCAGAGATTGTTGCCGTAAAAAGGTTGAAGTCTGACTCCAAACAAGGAGCTCAAGAGTTTAGGGCTGTTAATTGGAAATAGAAACACTGTCCAAGCTCCGGCACATTCATCTTGTCTCTTTGATTGGCTACTGTAACGAGTACCAGGAGATGATACTTGTGTACGAGTATATGCCGCGTGGTACACTTGCTGATAATTTGTACAAATTTGGCAATAAAGAAAGGGATTGTACTCCTCTTAGATGGGAGAAAAGGCTTAGAATCTGCATTGGTGCTGCTCGTGGACTGGAATACCTTCACACTAGCAGTGAAACTGGAGTCATTCACCGTGATGTAAAGGATTCAAACATCCTGTTGGACGAGAACTTTGTGGCAAAGATTTCAGACTTTGGACTATCCAGACTCAAAAGGATTAACAAATCGAAGAGTTATGTTAGCACAAATGTTAAAGGCACCACTGGATATTTGGATCCAGACTACTGTATGACTCAGAGATTGACAAGAAAAAGTGATGTATACTCTTATGGTGTTGTCTTGTTGGTAGTTTTATCTGGGAGACGTGCAGTGAGCATTGGCATAAGTTCAAGTCCAGAGGAACAGCGAAGTCTTTTGTCATCGTTCCGAGAATGTATTGAAGGAGGGGCCATTGAGAGGATGGTTGACCCTAGTCTTCAGGGGAAAATTCCATCGAACAGCCTTACAGAATTTGTTAAATGTGTTAAAAACTGCTTGCAGTATGAGCCCAAGAAACGACCTACAATGGCTCAAGTGGTAGCAAGCCTCGAGTACGCACTGGAGCAGCAAGAGAGCCCTATTTTTACTCCAATGTTTTCTGTATCAGAAGATGCTATACCAGTTGGCCAACCTTTAGAGATTATTGAGTCATTTCAACTTGTTCACAATGAGTACCCTCCAATACTGGAGGAGAGTGTCATTTCTCATCCGAAGCAAGTGATCACGAGCAAACCAATTCAAAATATTACCTCAACATCTGATGGAAAAAACTTGCAACTGAGGGAGAAATACTCTGTTGCTCCAGTACGAAAGCCATCCATGGGTTGGCTATGGAAAGCAGGCTGGAACATATGGGTAAGCAAACCAGGAGAACAAATTTTATTTTACCAACTGGTTCTGGTTCTCGTTTCTCAGTAGAGGATATCCAAGCAGCTATGGACATCTCCACTGGTCATCATTTCATAATAGATGGGGAATTCAGGAAGGTGTCTATAGGTCACATGAAGCAGCACCCTGAACTCGCATTCTCCATTTACCAGTTTGCAATTGGTGGTAGACGCCGTAAGGAGGTTTTAGACACCTGCAGCGAGATTGAGAGGCTATCACAACTAAGACATCCAAACTTGCTGTCTTTGATGGGATATTGTCATGATAAACCTCAGAATCAGATCTTGCTCCTGTATGAACACATTGGTTTCGGCACCCTTCACAGTTATCTCTATGGCAGCAAAACCAATAATCATCTCCAATGGAAGCACAGGCTCAAGATTGGCATTGGTGTAGCACAGGGACTAGATTACCTTCATAAAGGTACCAAGAAAACAATTATCCATTACAACGTGAGGCCGGAAAAGCTATTATACTGAATGAGAACTTACGTCCCAAGATTTTAAATTCCGGGTTGTCTAAATTAGGCCCTGTTGCACATCTTGAAAAGGCCCGCAACAAGACTGAATCGGCATGGCTAGAGTATTTGTCCCCTGAAGCAATGACCCCTGGATTCCAATCATCAGAAAAATCAGATGTTTACTCATTCGGGTTGGTGTTATTGGAGCTTCTGTGCAGTCAAAAGACCAAGAATTTTCATCTCTATAGTCGAAATGATGAGAGGTATCTCAAACATTGGGTTAAAAATCACATCAAAACCAAGAAACTTGAAGAGGTTATTGATCCTAGTGTGGAGTGGGAAATTGCATCAACATGTTTAGGTGAATTCTTGAAGATTGCATTTAGTTGCTTGCGCTTTCATAAAAGAGAACGGCCCTCGATGAGTTATGTCAATGAAAAGCTCAAGTTTGCAATGCAATTACAGGAGAAAGCAGAAGCAAGATTTCAAGATTTTATGGGCAATGGACTCGTTTGATGGTGGTTTCAATTTGGAGGATGTTTACCAGTACATTACACCATATCTTGAGTATGACTAGAAGAATTGTTTCAGCACAATTTAGTTCACTTTCTTGATGGGTATTGCCAATATAAGTACACATATAACTGTTTATTTCAGCCCATAAATGCTGTGAATTCTCATTTTGTAGTGTACATACAGATGAAGTTGTAGCCTTTTTCGTGCATGTTTTCATGACTTTCCTCGTGTAAATACTAAAAGCTTATTACCATCAGCTATGCTGCTTGTTTGTTCTTTGAGAGTTTGGTTGAACAAATAATGTTATGTCTTGTTCAGCTTTTACTTTTCCCTTCTTGGTCCCAGAAAATCTAAGAACTTTTAGTTTTCAATTACACAGTAGAAAACAAAGGCGAGAATAGCATAGGAAGAGGATCGGGAAAAAAAAAAGGATGGGTTGGAGTGAGTAACTGGAGTTTACTAGCGGTGGTCCTCGTAATGTAATTATGTAACGAGGAAGTCGTAGAAAACAGTATATATTCATAGATTTTTTTTTTTTTTTTTGGTTAATAACACATTGTCCCTAAACTAGGCGAATAATTACACTTTGCTCTCTTAAACTAAAAAGATATACACTTTACCTGTTGTACAATGTTCGTGCTGAAATGGCCTTAGTACTACTTAATTTTTTAGGTTTGATAGTTATGAAAAATGGGAAAAATTAAATTATACTAAATAATTGATACACTTGTCTTTAGAGAGTGAAAATATGAATAATAATAATAATAATAATAATGAATCAAATTGTATATGACATTACAATTTATATAGGTTTAACCCAAGTTTTAAAAGTGTAAAATATTAAGAGATATAAAAAAATTACAAAAATTTTGTAAAAAATCAATTGTCTCACAAGACGGTTAAAAAAAATTAGCAGAAAGTAAGTACACTTTAAGAAACGTGTTACTAAACACTCAAATTCGAAATAATATCAAGTGTAATTTCAGAAATTACAGAAATTTGACCACAATAAAAAGATATACTTATATGGATTATACTGAGATATGTTATAATTTAATTTTCTTTATTTTTAATAGTTGTCACACTACTATCAAAAATTAAATACAAAATAATCAAAATATAATAATAAGGGCATTTTAGTTATTTAACAAAATTGTTTGCTAGTGTTAAAGTTGTTAATGGAAAAATAGTGTCAATAAAGGGTAAAGGATATATATTTTTTAGTTTAGGTGGGTAAAGTGTAATTATCTACCTAGTTCAGGGAGGGACAAATTGTTATTAACCCTAGTTTTTTCCCATATTTGATAGAGTCAAAGATAACAAATTATTGTAGGGTTGTTCATAGGTTAGATTATTAGGTTGATGGGTTTTCGAGTCTGGAATTTTGGGTTAAAAATAATAAAACCCAACCTAATTCAAGTAATATTGAAACCTAAATAAGTCCCAACCTAAGTATTACTCGGACAGGTTACTCAGTTTTCGAGTTACTTGGGTTCATTTTTTATTTTATTTTTTTTAAAAGAAAAAAAGTATAAGATCAATGCTTTGTCAAAAATTTAATGGTTAACTCAAGAATGAAAAGGAAAAAATTATAGAACATATAAAATGAATGTTAGGTGAAAAATGAAAGAAATTAAAGTATATGTTGCATGAAATTGTAATGAAAATAATATAAATAAATTATATTGGTTTATCGGGTTATTAGGTTAGGTTGGGTTTTGAAAAATAAAACCCAACCCAACCTGACATGTATCAGGTAATCCAACTAAAATAACCCGACAACCCAATCCATTTAACTACAAATTCATTTGAATTGGGTTGATTTTTCGGGTTGAGTTGGGTTTAAACACCCCTAGATTCTAGCTCCTCTTGATTTAAATAATTGAATTTCAAATTGGAAAATTTGGATTTACAAGTTAAAAAATATAGGATTCAAAAATATCGGACTTAGTGTAGCGGATGATATGTTAATTTATAGATAAAAAATGTCTTTAAAAGAATATAAGAAACTTTTTAAAAATATGTAAAAGACCTAAATATACAAAAATATGAAATAAAATATATGTTTAACAAAAATATTTATAGTGATCTCAACTCTAAGTAACGTGAATACATAGTTGTTTTGCTAATAGGTACTATGCCAATAAGAGGCATTAAATTTCCAACAGATTTTTCTATAAATAACATATTTTCATAATTTTTTGAAAATTCTTTAGCTATCCACCATCAGTCTGAACATTTTTTTTTTAAAAAAATTATCTAAATGTTATTAATACTATAAACTTCGAAATGAAATCATTTTGTTGCTATCAAACTATCAGGCCCAACATCGTCAATATATAACACATACAAAAATGAAGCCATTATATTATGAATTACAATTTTAGAATAAATGATATTTATTGAACTTATTTTGATGTTAATCAAAATTGAATAAAAACTAATCAAGGATAATTGAACTTTTAAAATTGTTCAGGGGTCTAAATATAATAAAGAATAAAAATACAAGGTAAGAACTAAAGGATTCAAAAACAATTAGGGATTATTCACCGAGAGTAAACTGAGACTTGGGACCCAAATAGCAATTATAGGACATCCATTCATCATCTTCTTCGATCAGTCATCGGAAATCCAACCGAAACATTAAACCTGTTACCACCGATTCAAAATCTTTAACATACCTCAGTGAAAAACGATCTACTCAAACTTCCTAAAAACTATCAAATATAAACAATAAAAAACTCAAAAACTCCTCAAATTTCTTGAAGATCTACTACTAATTCATTGGAAAAAAAGAAATAAAGACTCACAATATTGTATCTCAAATAGATATGCCGACTCTTTCCATTGTAAATTTTGCTTTTAACTCTAGCGATCGCTACTTATGAATCACAATGCAAGGAAATAGAAGACATAGGATTTGGCCACAAAGACATGTCCGTCAATAAATTACGAAATCATTCTGCTTTTGACCATACCAAATCTAAAGCAATAAATTTAAATTCTATGGTAGATTTATCATTACATGTTTACTTAGATGATTTTCAAGAAACAGCACCTCTAGTAAGAGTAAAAACATAACTATTTATAGAATTAGTTTCATCATTATCAGATACCCAATTAGCATCACATTAAACTTCTAGCATAGAAGGACTCCTAGAAAAATAAAGTCCAAAATGCATGGTACTTTTTAAATAACTAAAACAATCTAGATAATGCATTTCTATGACTTTTATCAAGATTATGCGTGTATCTACTCAATCTTTCAATAGTATATGCAATATCAGAATGAGTATAATTCATCAAATACATCATACTCCCAATAATTTTGGCATGTTCAATTTGTGAGACACTATCACATTTATTCTTTCTCAAATGCACATTAAGATGATAAGGTGTACTCACAGAATTCAAATCAAAGTGGCTAAACTTAGTCAACTTAAGACCCAAAATAACATTAGTTTCACCCATGTCTTTCATATCGTAATTAGAAGTAAGGAAAAATTTGGTTTGTTTAACAACCGTTTCATCCGTTCAAAAAATAAGCACGTCGATCAACAGACAAGAAAATCAAAACTCCAACATTTTTATAAAATATGCTATATACACATCTATCAGATTTATTTACTTTAAAACCATTAAAAATAAGAGTATTATCAAATTTCTTATGCCATTATTTAGGAGTTTGTTTAAGGCCATATAAGGATTTAACAAGTCTACACACTTTATGTTATTGTCCTTTAAAAATAAAGCCCTCAAGTTGATGCATATATATTTTCTCATCCAATTTACAATTCAAAAAAGTAGTTTTTACATCCATTTGGTGCACAATCAAATTAAAAATAGAAGCAATAGCAACAAGCACTCTAACGGTGGTGAATCTAGCAACAAGTGAAAAGTGTCAAAGAAATCAATACATTTTTTTGTGAAAAACCATTGGCCACGAAACGTGTCTTGAATTTGTTAACAGAACCATCAGGTATTAATTTCTTTCTAAATACTTACTTACAACTAATGGGTTTACACCTTCTAAGTAAATCTACCAATTTTCAGGTGTAATGGCAAATGATTACTCATTATAGACTCAAATTCATTTCTAGCAACATTTTTCCAAAAATTGGCATCAATTGAATTCATAGTCTCTTTATATGTTTTTGGATCTTCTTCAATTATGAAAGTAATTATAAAATCAGGCCTAAAATTAGTTTCTACTCTTGCACTTTTACTTCGTCTCAATTCTTGAGTTTCTTTATCTCATGTTCCTCTAAATTTTGAAATTCTTGAGACAACGTTTTTGCAAAATTTTTATTCATTAAAAAAATATTCTCAAAAAATTCAGCATCTTTAGTTTCCAAAACATGATTAGACTCTAGAACCAAAAATCTATAAACAACACTATGATTTGCATACCCAATAAAGATACTATCAAGAGTTTTAAACCAAATTTTATTCATTTTAAAATCCTGGTATCTCTATCTTGGCTAGACACCTCCACACATTGAAATACCCAAGGTTGGGGGCATAACCTTTCCAAAGTCCATAAGGTATTTTGAAAGTTTTTTTGTGAGATATATACATCTATTGCGAATATAACAAGCAGATAAGATAACCTCCCCACATGTTAGTAAGTAACCTAGAACTTATTAAAATTGCATTCATCGTATCTTTAAGAGTCCTATTGTTCTTTTCTGTAACCCT
Source organism: Cinchona pubescens (assembly GCA_025175665.1). NCBI lineage: Eukaryota > Viridiplantae > Streptophyta > Magnoliopsida > Gentianales > Rubiaceae > Cinchona > Cinchona pubescens. The sequence goes on along the minus strand of JANKKI010000258.1, from coordinate 1,648,542 downwards.
ATTCGATTCAGGCGAGTAAAGTGAAGTAGTCTTATGAATTATACCATTTTGTTCACAAACTTTTTGTATAGATTGAAATCATATTCACCTTCTCTATCAGACTTAAGCCTTTTAACTTTTTTCCCTAGCTAATTTTTAACTTCATTTTTTAATTTAATGAACATTTCTTCATCTTCATCTTTTTTTTGACTTAGGAGATATAATTTAGTGCATCTTAAGTAATTATCAATGAAAGTGTTATAATATATCTTCTCACCTCTACTCATATTATTCTTAAAATCTCCAAGATCACGGTGAATTAATTCTACAAAACTACTATTCTTTTGGTGGATTTAAAGGGTTTCTTATAATGTTTAACTTCCATAAAAATTTCATATTTTGTGAACTTACACTATGATCAGTCAAATTTGAATTTTTCATTCTCTTTATAGAGTCAGTATTCATATGTTCTAATTTAGCATGTCACATATCAATAGAATCAACAATATAAGCAAAAGTAGCATTCTTATTCATTTCATTGCAAAGCAGCATCAAGTACAAATACATCCCCATAGCAAAAATCCTTTCTCACAAAGTTTCCATTCATTGTCAAAACTAACTTATCACTTTCAAAAACAAGTTTAATGGTAGCCTTATTAAGTAAAGAATCAAAAATTAAATTTCTTCTCATAGATAGAACATGCAACACATTAGTCAAAGTAATATTCTTTCCAAATGTACGAGTCAAAAGAACTTTTCCCTCGTCTAAAACTGGAGTAGTATGAGCATCTCCAAGAAAGACTTGCTCTCTTCGTTCACTCCTTCATATTCAAGGAAGTGACACTTGTCAATAGCGATATGCTTCATAGCTCCAGTGTCCACTATCCATTAAGTCACATTATGGGCCAAGTTTGGCTGTTTCGGAGATAACAACAACAATTGTCTTATCATCGCCTTCAGTTAGGTTCACTTGATTGGTTGGTTACTACTCTTGTCCCTTATGAAACTTGCATTTGTTAGCCTTGTGACCTAAAACTCCATAAACATAGCAATGTCCTTTAAACTTTTTATTAATCTTATCAAACTTTTTAAATTTACTAGATTGCATGATGTCCTGATTCTAACCATTGTTGTTTCAGCCCTTCTTAGATCCACGACTTTTGCCTTTGAACATTTGAGAAGCTCCTTCGAGCTTCCTATCCACCAAATTCACCTTGGTTGCAAACTCATAAGTCAAATCAGACTTATTCTTCAGACGGTTGCTTTCCTCAATTTGGATGTGTGATATCACCTCATCAAGCATCATAGCAGTTTTGTCATGCTTCAATGTATTCCTGTACTCCTTCCATGACGGTGGCAATTTCTCAATCAAAGTAGTAGCTTGGAAAACATCATCAATTTTCATGCCCTCCTGAGTGATGTCTAGACAAAATAATATTCTGGTATGTATGAATTTGGTCAGTGACAGGTTTGTCGTCCACCATCTTGAAAATCCAAGAATTTGGCAACCACATATTTTTTCTTTCCAACATTTTCTGAGTTGTACTTCTTGTCTAAGGCCAACCATATTTCCTTGACAGACTTATATAGACGATACATATCAAATAGGGTGTCAGTCATGAAATTCTGTACGTGAACCCTAGCAGTCCGGTTGTCATCAACATAAACCTTAGTGGATTCATAAGGGGCAGTATTTTCGAATAGGACGTAATCCACTTTGAGGGTTTGCAGGTAAAACAGAACCTTCTCGGACTAGCGTTTGTAATTCTTGCCGTCAAACAGTTACAATTTGGACATGTCAGGAACACTAGTGTTAGCCAGCACAGCGACAGACAAATCACTTTCAAGATTGTTAAATAATCTGAAAAAGAAAATAATTAAAAGCAAAACAAAATTCGCCGAAGCATGTAATCACTGTCTTTGAAAGTGATTTCGCCTCACTACGAGATCGTAATCCACTGATGCAAATGTGATCACCGGGTATTCACTCTCCAAGATTCAACGGCAGCCTAAATCGCGTGCACTCGCAAGCAAGGCTTTGAGCTCAACACAAGACTACTCAGTACCAAGGGAAAAAAAGAGAGAGAACAGGAAAAGAGATTGAAAATCACAACATTGCCTCTTAGAAAAGATAGGTGACTTACGAGAAAAGGAAGGAAATACGTCTCTGCCTTGGGAGAAAAGGAAGGAACATGTAACATGAAAATAGGAAATTAGCCCACGAAATAGGTAACCAAAAAAGGGGAAGGAAGTAAAACTCTAATGGTTCACACACACGTACCAACGCAACTCACCGCATTGTGCCAAGTGGGCGCGCGCTTGTGTGTTTGAGTAAAATTTCCAAACTATCAACCATGCATAGTCTAGACTCTCAACTAGCGTTGCACATTAGCAAAACACCAAACACATATAAGGTGAAAACATTCAACACATGCAAGTTTCAATGTGGGACTAAAGATTTCATAAAAGAAGAGAACTCAATTGGAAAGAAAATTAAATTTATTGAAATTGTATTTTGGAGGAAAACTTCCAACAATAATTTGTTATTTTATCCTTGAACTCCGTCGATCTAATTTGTCAATTTCTAAGTCAAACACCGAGTTCCTTCGAGCTAGCCTTGTAATTTTTGAATGAGAAGTTGCTTATTTCTCAACCGTCAGGGTGAATTGCAACTGCAAATAAAAGGCCATGTGTGTTTTTTACCATGATTGGTCTTTCAGCCGATCGAGCTAGATGAGTTTTTTCGAAGACTTAGTTCGTATAAGATCTTCTTATTGTCATGGTCAGCCCTCATGCATCATATTCTCGATTAGCCTTGACGGGCTATTGAAACTCTTGGCGAAATTCCAATAGGAAAGCCATGGAAGGCCATTTCTTTTTCAACAACCTGTTTAGGTAGCTGTCTTGCTTCGGGTCTTCCTTGAACCTCGCAAATTAAATAGTAGAATAACATGAAGGCTTTTAAGTTGAACAAATGCATTTGGTATTCTTGGTTAGCAGTTATGCACAGAGTTTCACATGGACGATCATTGCTCTTAATAATAAACTATTTGTTGAGATGAAAAATGCATTCAGCATTCTTGAAAACAAAAGTGGCCGACCAAGAAATTTGCGTTCTCACCTCAAACTGAATAGGCTGATAAATAATAGTATAGAATATTTACTCATAGCCTTGAATTGTATCGCTATGTATTACTATTTGATATTCATAATATACATTTATTACAAATGTAGTAAACTGAATACTTAGCTTTATTAAGAAGCTTAGGTTTTTTTCAATTGAGTTTAGCTTGTTGTTCATCAAGCAAATTCACCAGCTCGAGTTTTCATAGTTAATGGGGGTTTGAACACTTCAATTGACCTTGAATTGATGTCCAATATGTTGGTCGAACTCCGAATTCTAATTTGATCGATCTTTGTGTAGTATAATGATAATCCTTCTTTCGAGATAGTCAATTTTTGTTTTCCTTTGCTATTTTCCTTTTTGGTATCGTCCTTGTATCTTTTGAGCTTTCCACTGTAAGTATTTCCTCATGTGATCTGTAGCTCATCCTTTAGCTCTGCATCGAGAACTTATGTTGATCCTTCATCAAACCGTTTCCTCATTAAATGGTGCAATAGAGCTTGAGAGACAATTGAGTATTTCCACAAGTGTACTTCGGTGTTTCGAACAAATCGATAAAGCATTAATTCCAAGAGGCCTTTCGGATTTTTAATTGATTTGGTGTTGATGGCACGTGGTGCAGCTGCATGTTTTCTTGTTTCCAATGATGGCTCATGGCCACATGACAACATTTGACATAACAAAGTTATTTTGCTTTACATGCTGTGAAGAATTTATCTGGGTAAAGAAAAAAACTCACAATTCTTGAAAATGCAGCAATAGGAGGCTTTATTGGATGGAATTTGACGTTTGAAGCCGTGTGTGCTGAGATGCTTATGAGGCTTACACGGCTATTATTTGCTGAGCAATTCTTCCATAAAGAGTTAATGACGGATATTTTGAGAACTGGAGTGTCGGCTCAAAGAAATGGTGCAGATTTGCTGTACGGTAGAAATCAACGCAAACTTTTTGCATCGTTTCCAGCAGACGGCACCATTTCATGAATAGAAATTAATTTAGATAGAGAAAATAAATTTAAAGACGAAAGACACATAATTTTAGAGATAGAGAAAATTATTAGAGAGAAAAAGTGATGTATTTTTATTATTTGGGATTAAGATGACTTCTTGTTACTTGATCACAAACAAGGGGTAAATTTCCTATTTATTGAGATTGGGGTAGTGAAGTAAATGACATCGAAGTTCACGAGGTTATACATATCCCATCCATCAAGTTACTTATGTCAAATTACTTGTGTAGACCTTGACCGTCGCATTTTCCATATCATCAGACATCAAAAGTCAAAACCAAGAAATTTCATACTTTACTATTTACACTTACAAAGATTACTCATAACCAAGGAATTTTTGGCTTCTTGTTGAAAATTTTGCCATTCACACTTTGCGTCCATCCTTAGTACTCACTAGTATGGAAGCACGTATTTTACGGGTATAAAAATACTAATTATTTGAATTTTATTACAATGAATTAGACAGTAAAACATATTTGAATGTTCTAATTGTTGATTTTTTAATTCACTTTATTTTTTCTTATGTATTTTTTTGTCAACTATTAGCCTAGTTCATATTAGAGAAATATTTGCTTATAAGTGATTTTTATGCATTTTGTTTAGATGTATTTTGTCGGAAATATAAGAGAACTCTTTAATTTAATAGTTCAAATAATTTCATGAAAGCTAAATAATTACATCCCATAAATAACAAGTCTACCTTGTAATTTTAAAGATAAATAGTCCATTTTGTTGATTGAAAATTATTCAAACATTCTGTAATGAATTCATTGGTAATCTGTAATTTGAAAGATAGGGAAAGTTTAAAGGTTCATCAAACTGAAACACTAAGATTATATGACAAGAAATAGTTTTAGAATTTATTATTGCATTCATTATATAAGTCTGGTTTAGTAATCAAAGACAGGAGTGTAGTCTTGTAAAAATGTTGACAAATTTTAGAGTTTATTGGAACTCTTTATTCCCTAATTATTAACTGATTTGATATTCCTATTTTTAGTAATAATTCAAAAGTAACAATGGATACTTAAGTTTTGTTAAATAAATTACAGTTTAATTAAAATTTAATTAGTAACTGATTTGATATCTCTATTTTTAGTATGTAATTTATACAGTCAATAATATTTAACATTAGATTTTTGCAGGGCTAAAGAAAATTATTACTATTTTTTTTTGTAAGAAAACACTAATTATCTATTACGACTTATAGACTAAAATAATTTAGGAACTAATTTGATTATAGGCAAAGCATAACTTGGATTATATAGTTGCTAATTATTCAATGCAAGAAAAAAGAAATGAAACCAAAGTAACAGTTGCAAGATAACGAGCATACTGTTTTTAAGAAAATAAGAATAGGTGGATCACATTTTTCATCCTCTCTCATACTCATCCAATCGGTTCAACAATAATAGAAAAGATAGATTCTACACTATAGTTGTTCTAGTACACTGTACAGAAGGCAAAATCTTTTGATCATATTCAGGACAATAAATCTTTGTTATCATTACAAAGTTTGGATAACAACACAACAAGCAAAATAAATGGCATTGAGAGAAGGAATGTGAATGTCAACAATATCTATGAAGGATAATGACTTTGTTAATTTAAATTTAGATGGTTTTAAGTCTTTTAAGCAATTCTATGTCACCTTATTCTTTTTCTTTATGTGTCCAAAATAGAAAAAAAATAAATTATTTTCTCAAAAAAGTCTAGAAAAATTATATTGGTAAGTCCTATTTTTTTTTTTTTTAAATCCTAGTCCTAAATAAATTTTGTTTCCATACTTGCATAATTTTTAAAATTCTTCTTAAACAAATTGATACTGGATATAATTCTATATTTGCTATATATAAATTACTTCAATTGAATCTTACTCTTATTATAAAGTAACCATTAAAATTGAAAGTATTTTTAAAATTGTGTGTTTTGAAACGGTTATTGATATTTTATTGTATTAAAATATATTTTCAATTTAGATAGCTAATTAAAACAAATATTCATTTGGATGGTCGAATCTAATTAAAACAAATATTCATTTGGATGGTCGAATCTAATTAAAACAAATATTCATTTGGATGGTCGAATTTAGAATAATTTAGTTTTAGGAGCTACATTAGACATGTTGAAATATTTAATTTAGAGGACGTGTTGAAATATTTGAAACGTGAAATATGTTCCAAAACCAAATACAAACATGGCGTGCCACCTATTTTGCTACTTGTTTTGCACGTTCAATATCAATATTTATTTTTTTTTTCATTCTTTTAATTCTCCCAAGTAGTACAATATATTGCAATTACGTTAGGTTCAATGCGATCAATTAAGTTTTTTTTTAATAATTTTAATTAGGATGATGTTCATTTTTAATTTTTAAATCTATTCCAAAACTCTAATCTATGAGCAAATGTATTTCAACAAAACTTAATTTCAAATATGAAGTTTCGAAAAGTTAGTTTTATTTCCTCTTTTACCTTTTTAATTTTTTTCTCTTTAAGAGTTCAAAAATGTAAATAAAATATGTAATTTATTTTTCAACTAAATTTTGTCTCTTTATTATTACTTGATTCTTAAAATCCATTCCAAAAAAATTAACTCCTACTCTTCTTTAATTTCTAAAACTCCATCCTAGTATTCTATTGTATAAGAAAATACTTCAATTAAATCTATTTCCTAATATAAAATCTTAAAATTGTATTTTATTTCCTCTTTTATTCTTTGAGAAGTATTTAAATTAATAGCCTAATAATTATCAAAAGGCATTCAAGTTCGGGGATATAACAAATTTCATTAAATTTTATAATGAGGTTAACTTCAGAAAAAAAAAATCTAAATCACTAAATCAAACCCTCTTATTTAATATATATGTCTTCAAATTTGTCTACCTTTTCAACAATTGTATTGGTTATTTATGTAACACAAACATTGAACTTTTACTTTGGAAATTTCCTTTTTTCCTTTGGAAGGAAGGGAAAGACCAAAAAAAAACCAAAGCTGAATTGGGGAATATTTTCTAAAAATACAAATATACTTTTCCTTTGGTTTTAGGAAGTAAAAGAAAAAGGAAAAAGAAAAGAAACAAAATCACTTAACACAAATTGAAAACCAAAAAATAGCCATATCAATGAAAGAACAACACAGCTGGAAAAAGGGAATTATATATTAATCTAATTTACTAATAAATAGTAATTTATTAATATTGTATTAAATTTTAATTCTATGTTTTGTTGTATTTATGATACTTTGCATATTAAATTTTAATTTGGGGATCATGAAGACAGATTTTGTATTCCAAATTAAATAAAAGAAAATTGGTATTGAATATTTTTACTTGCAAGTTTCGGAAGATAATGTTTTCAGGCTATTTTTTTTAATTAATGAAAATAATTTATCAATTAACTTTAAATTTGAGCGAAATCTTTTTATACAATTAAGTAATTTCTTTAATAAATTAATGGACTAAACTTTCTTTAACTTAAAATATAGCATTTTAAAATTCACCATTTATTTAGCTATAACAAACCAAGAATTGCAAAAAGGAAAAAAAAAATCAAACTTGAAAAAAGTAATAAATATAAATGAACAAACACATATGCAACAATACATTTTCATTGAATGTTTAAAGTAATAAGGGTAAGTGATATTAACATAAAGTGAGGAGAGATTTGTGAGTTTTTGAAAAATTTAAGGATACTAAGTGATATTAACAGAAAGCTCGGGATAGCTTTATGAAATTATCCCCTAAAATTACTTAACTTGTGGAGTCACGTATCCCTACGGGTGAGTCCTGAGCTGTAGAGGTTGGAGATATTCATGGATCAGGTTTTTGGGTTAGCAGATTTTTAATTTTGGGTTTTTTGATTTTTGAGTTAATAAAAATAAAACATAACTCAATCCAACCTAACTAATATAATAACTCAAGTATTAGTCAGGCGAGTTATTCGGATTTTCAGACTATTTGGATTAAAAATCAAAACTAATAATTTTTTTTTTTAAATCTATGATTATAAAATCATCCATTAAAAAATATGTTTGGTCAAAAATAAAATGGTTAGGTTAAGAATAAAAAGAAAAAAAAATGATAAATTAGATGTTATTCTAAAAATGAAAATGAAAAATAATATAAATTAGATGAAATAATTAGAAAAAAATAAAAATTAAAAAATATAATTGAATTTTTTGGGTTACTCAGGTTATTCGGTTTATTTGGATTGGGTTAGATTTTATTTTTAAAACCCAATCCAACCTTACTAAAGTCTAGTAACTTGACCCAAATAATCTGAAACCTAAAAATTCAACTCATTTAGTTTCAAATTCATTTGGATTGGATCAGATTTGAACACCCATAGTGGAGGTCAATATGGGTGACGAGAGTGGTGGTTATATGTTCTCTAAACCTGACCCGATCTGGATCCGTTTATCTAGGTTTGAATTTATGATAAATTCTGATTATTTGAATTCAATTCTTACCCATTTAACTATTATAATAAACAGATCGATTCTAAATCTTGTTGTTTCGACTCGATTAAGTCTCGAATAGGATTAAAATATTTAATATATAAAAAATTATTATATATTAGTATTATTCTATATGTACATATACATATATATTATGTAAATTAACCTTGTAATTTATATTTTAATGTAGAATATATACATGAATATTAATTATGAACTAAATACTTTTTTATAATTAAAAAAAATTCGATAAATTATAATATTTCTATATATAATTTTAGAAGTTATAAAAATGATATCTAAACCTGAATTTAGATCTAGATCCGACAAGAACCGATGGATTTGGATATGAATCTACTTTGTAGATTTGTCGTAGATTCTGGATTCGAATCTAAATTCGATTATATCGACATTAACTGATCTATGCTATATCCGACTCGAATCTGACTCACTTACAGGCTTCTTTATATTTCTCTGCAATTTTATATGCATGGTTGCATGACTAAACCCACAACTAATATTAGTCCGTATTCTTTCGAAATACATGATATTTTTTATACATGATACGAGTATTAGAACGTAATATGTTAATTTTTTTAAAAAAATATGTATATATAATGTACCTATATCTTATATAATATATCGATATATACAAATCAATATGTGATACAAAAAATTATCTAAAAAATCGCGTAACTATGATCTCTATATATAATAATATAATAATAGTTTCATCTTTCTCAATTTCATATGCATAGTTGACTGACTAAACCACCAGCCACGCAATCTTTTATTTTATTTATTTGTAACAAAAGTGGGAGGAATATGTCCCACAAGTCTTACCCAGTATCTCTTATTTTATATTTTCTTAATTTTGTATCTTTGCTATTTTATTTTTAAATTTCTTCTAGTTTTATTAAAAAAATTTATCTTATCTTTTTTTATTTTACTTCTTATTCTATTATTTAATGAATGATTAAATTCTGTTAAAATTTATAATAAATTTAAAAAAAATTTAACAATTTATTCAATAGTAAAATAAAAAATTAAATAGAAAATCTTTTATCAATTTGTCTCTACATATATTTAAAAAGTTAGTTTTAAATCCGGATTTAAAATGTGTGAATAATGTTTGTTACTTTATTCATTTTAAATATGTAGTGCGTATTACCTAAACCTAAACTAGTCGGCGTGCAGAGCGCTGAATTAGTACCATTATTATTATTTTTTTTTTACATTTCCTTGGACGAATATTCCGAGGGGAAAACGGCCTTTTTAGTCCAACTTTTTTACTAAAACAATTTTAGTCCCTTAACTTTAATTTGCACTAATATAGTCCTTGAACTATTTTTTGTTAATCAATTTGATCCTCAGAAAAGTTCGTTAACCTCCTCTGTCCAGTGAGTCAAGGTCCATTTCTGTCAAAAGCTTATGCCATATTGGTTCTGTTTAATTCCTTCAAAACAAAAAAGGAAAAAAAGGAAAAATTAAACACAAGGATCCCACAGGAAATCATAAAATCTTCAAATCCTCATGGTATTTTTTTACCTGCATCGACAGTGTCAAGATTTTACCCTCTCTTTCTCAACAATTCCATATGCTTGATTGACTAAACGCACAACTAATATTAGTGCATATTCTTTGAAATACATGATAATTTTTTACACATGATACGAGTATTAAAATACAATTTATTATTATTTTTTTAAAAATATGTATATATAATATACCTTATCTGATATAACATATAGATATAAATAAATTAATATGTGATACGAAAAATTACTTAATAAATTCCGTAACTAATATCTCTATATATAATAATATAATAATATAATAATGGCTTCATCTTTCTCAATTACTTATGCATAATTGACTGACTAACCACCACGCAATCTTTTATCTTTAGCTGTTTATTTCTTTGTAACCAAAGTGAGAATATCTACCCACAAAGTCTTTTATGTAATCAATGTAGAATTTGTTTTATTAAAAACAATTATCTCATTTTTTATTTTACAGTCTTATTCTATTATCTAATGAATGATCAAGTTCTATTAAAATTCATAATAAATTTAAAAGAAGTTTTGATAATTTATTCAATAGTGATAAATTTTTTTTTTATCAATTTGTCTCCCCATATCTTGAAAAGTTAGTTTTAAATCCAGATTTAAAATAAACTTTATTCATTCTAAATATGATGTGCTATTTGAAAGTCTCTTTTAGCTAAACTTGTAGATGCTATAAGAGCTGGACTAGTACTATTATTATTATTATTATTATTATTATTATTATTATTATTATTATTATGACATTTCTTTGGACGAATATTCGGAGGGAAAACGGCCTTTTAGTCCCTTAACTTTTTAGTCTCTTAACTTTTTTTATTAAAACAGTTTTAGTCCCTTAACCTTAATTTATACTAATATAGTCCTTGAACTATTTTTTGTTAACCAATTTGATCCTAAAAAAAGTTCGTTAACCGCCTCTGTCCAGTGAGTCAAGGACCATTTCTATCAAAAGCTCAGGCCATTGTCTTATATTCATTCAAAACAAAAAAAAAAAAAAAAAAAAAGGGGGAAAAATTATACACAAGGGTTCCACTGGAAATCATAAAATCTTCAAATCCTCATGGTGTTTTTTTACCTGTATTGGCGGTGTCAGATTCTTCTCTCTCTTTCCTTACAGAAAGTCGAAATAAAATCACAGTAACAATGTTTCCAAGTTTCTCTTCTCGTTTAGGATTTTTACCAAACATTTAGCAGCCATTTAAAAAAAAAACTATATTTTCCCTAAATAATTTGTATTGAAGCCAACCAAAAGATTTTTTTATCAAATGATTCAAACCAAATTCAGTGTCTTAGCACAGAGCAATCAAAATAAAATAGTATTAAGCGTCAGAATATGAAGAAATTGAGGCATAATTAGAAAAAACAAGCATGAGGTGATAACAAGCAATAAGTCAACATAGTATTACTCCAGTAATGTAAAGATTTTAGAGACTATAATTGTTGATAGAAAATATTTAGGTAGATTAAGTTCTTGATCTCACTTGTAAATCTTGTGGTCAAAATTAAATGTTAAAAAATTTTATTTATATCAATTGATATCATAAATTTTTTAAAATTTAATACACACTATATGATGTATAAATGAGGTTAAAAATCAAATTTATCTAGATATTTACCATTTTTGATTTGCAAGATGTAAATCCACACACATCGGACCTTCCCTGATCCTAGCCTAAATTCCCAATTAAAATTGCATAAAGATGCATAGTAGTGCGGAAACATGATTCAAGGTTTGCGGGATATAAGGAATAAAAGCAATGGGCCCTTATCAATCCTTTTCCTGCCAAAAAAAAAATATAAAATAAAATAAAAAATCCTTTTCTAGTCAATACAGTGATGTACTTTGAAGCTTATAAACATAAATATAAGGAGAGGATTGGTTGGTATTCTAAAATTAAAATTTGAAATAAAATTATCAAATTTTATTATCAATATAAATTTATATTATTTGATGTTAAGTAATGAAAAGTCTTCATTTACAAAGTGTGATCAATGAAAGCTTAGCTTTACGTTCATGCAAGGAAGTATCTTAGTTAGTCATCAGTTTTTTAATTCTTGAACAATAAATAAATTTTATTATATTAATAAATTATTAAATTTGAAATTTAAGTGATAAGTGAATAATAAAATAGACATTTTTTAGTATTTTTATTCTCATAAAATAATTTTTATAGTAATTAACTAAATAAAATCTATAAATATTATGAATTTTGATTTTCATTCATTCTCCTAATATCTATAAATCAAACAACTCCTAAATTTTATAGCTGATATAATGAGCATAATTACCACCACCAGTCAAGGATATTAGAACTAAGAAATTACTAGGCGGATTAAGAACAAAATGACTAACCGCAACCTTCATGCTCCACATAATCACAGCAAAATCTAAGATCCATCACCTCTATAGTTTGTATCTCGAACGCAGATGACGAAAGACCTGCTTGCCATCGGTGTAAAAAGGAGGAGGAGGAGAATGAACAATTTCTCCTGATTTTTCTTTCTTCTTTTCTCTCTTTTCTTTTTGTTTTTATTCTCTCGTGCGACCCACGCGTGTTGTTTTCCCGTATTTGTTATGAATTAATTTAAGGAACTTGAGCAAAACAGAATAATTTTAAGAAACAACTTTTTGGGAAAAATTGTAGTCCGTTGGTTGATAGAAAAAAAAATGAAATTTTTTTATTTTTTAATCATTTCAATGATTATCATATTTATTATAAAGTGAGTAGTCAAAACTTATATATATATATATATTGGCTCAGGCACGGAAGGAACAAATTGTTAAAAAAAAAAGAAACAAAAGGTTGAAGGAGTGTATTAGCGGAAATAAAACTCAAGTATTTTAATAAAAGAAAAATATTTATATAAAACGATTTTTGATCCCTCATTTAGATTTTATGGTAAAAATTAAATATTATAAAATTTTTGATTATATCAATTGATGTTATAAATTTCATAATATTTAATTTATACTATAAAATTTATAAGTGAAATAAAAAATTAGATCTATTTAAATATTACCTCCGGTCAAAAAGTTAGAGGACTGACTTAGGGAAAAGACAATAGAGTTGAACAATTCAAGATTTATAGTAGCATCGATTGAGTTTTTAACTCCTAAATCCTTAATATCTGCACTGATCAAGAAGGTTGAGACTTGAAAGTGAAAGAAAGATAACAGAGAGATATGGCGGCCTCCAATCTCCTTGATTCTATCCTGCGTAATCTGGAGTTTCTCCAAGACAACCCTGAAGTATCTCCCTATTACCTTGAGGATATAATTGCTTCAGCAAAATCGAGCGGGAGTTGCCATTTCTGAAAACATTCCTGCTGTGGTCAAGAATGTGGAGAAACAAAGACGTGTATGTGGAATCTTATTACCTTGGGGAAGTGGACTTTCCATATTTCTGCTCTATCATTGAAGATACTTTAAATCAGATTTGGGAAACAAAGGTTTTCTAAATTTAAGCGAAGCATCCAGTCTTTTAGGAAAAGCATCATCAATACATACATAAAAGACTTCAGATCCTTGCAATTGCAATCCAGTAGTTGTTGCATCATGATGAGTGATGATGAACTTGTGGACTTCCTTGACTCTGTTTTACAGAATCTGGCCTGTCTTCTCAACAGTAAGACGACAGACATCAAGCAAGATTTCGTCGCTGCTTTTCTCCCACACGTTGATGCCATTGAAGACAAGCTAACTACATTGAAACATTTCATGGGCTTCGCCAAATTTTTTCGTGCTGAGGTTGAGAATTTGGAACATCTGTTGACCCACATTCAATTTGTGGCTATGAATGCAGCAAGGCTCAGTTACCTGTACTACGTGGGTTTCCAACGTGATTCTGAAGTTTCAAGGGAGACGCTCTCCACAATGAGTAAATTACTTGAGAAGGGCAACCCTGATGATCTCAAAATCTACTAGACTTCCATCTAACAAAGTCCTGATGACTTGTTCGTTACAAACCACGGAGATGGATAAGCATATACTGAGAGACTTCAATTATTCTCTTGTAAGTTGTCTCTGGGAGCTACTATGGTGCAAAACCAGCTTTATGCTTTCGGTCAAAGGTCAAATGCGAATACTCTACGAGGTACTGAGATTCTTGAGGAGCATTCTGCTGAGGAAGCCGCGGGAGGAGCAGACGGGTGATCAGCATCAGCTAGATGCAAAAATTGTTACCATTCTCAGAGAGGCAGGAATTGCAATTTGCTCTCTCTATCTGAATGAAGCGAACAAAGTAGATGATGTTGGCTCCTCCTCTTCGGTGGTAAGAGATTCTCCTCCTGATGATTGTTGTGCTATGTTGGTTAATATCGACAGAGATATCCAACTTATTAAGTCTCAGATCTCCGGTTCAAGCATGATAGAAGGAGGAGGTCTTCCTTCCTATCTTCAAACAAGAAGAGGAATTTCACAAGATTTCCAGTCTTAAGAGGCATCAAAAGGTAGAGTACCAAAAACCCATGAAGTTGTAGTTGAACTTAAGGATGAGGCAGAAAAAGTAATTGATCGACTGGTAAGGGGAGGGGATCAAAAACTTGGATGTTATTCCCATTGGGGGAATGCCTGGACTTGGTAAGACAACTTTAGCCAAAAAAGTCTATAATAGTCCTTCAATTGAACAGCACTTCCATATTCGTCTTTGGTTTTCTGTTTCTCAAGTATATGACAGGAAAGATTTGTTACTCAAAATTTTGCTTGACGATGATGGAAAATACTCTGGGGAGAATAAAGAGCCTCAAAATATGAATGAAGAAGACTTGCTTCGACAGCTTTATCAAAAGTTGAAGCGAAATAGGTATCTTGTTGTTTTTGATGATGTCTGGAACATCGGGGTGTGGAATGACATGGAATTTTCATTCCCCGATGATAAGAATAGTAGTAGAATCATCTTCACAAGTCGATTTTCTAATGTGGCTTCAAAGGTTGAAATTGGCAGGGAACCGTCATAATCTTCGCCCACTCACTGAAAGCGAGAGTTGGGAATTGCTGCAGATGAAGGTGTTTGGAAGAGAAGAATGTCCTCAACAACTACATAGACTTGGGATGGACATAGCAAAAAATTGCAAGGGATTACCTCTTACCGTTGTTATAATAGCTGGAATTCTTACAACTATGGAGTATGATGGTTGGGACGAAGTTGCAAAATGTTTAACTTCGACCGTTGTCTGTGAAGCGGACCAGTGCAAGAATACATTAGAGCTGAGTTACAAATATTTGCCACATTATTTGAAGCCATGTTTTCTTTATTTTGGAGCATTTCTGGAAGATCAAGAAATCCTTACCAAGAAATTGAAGAGTTTATGGATTGCAGAAGGATTTGTGCAGAACACTGAGCAAAAGAGATTAGAGGATTTAGCAGAAGAATACCTGGTGGATTTAATGGACAGAAACTTAGTTATGGTTGCCAAACAAAGAGATTTAGGTGGGATCAAAACTTGCCGCAAATTCATGATTTGTTACATGAGTTTTGCAAAGCCAAATCCAAAGAAGAAAATTTTCTACAGGTGTTGCATGGATATGATGAGCTTTCTACTTTTAATGAGCTCCCCAACCTCGAAAGGTTGTCCATTTGGTCTAAGGTTGAGCATTTTAAGAAGTCGAAGCTATTTTGTCCACGTATATGCAGTCTACTATTGTTTAATCCTATTGGATCCTCTTATTCATTTATGTCGGATATCTCATTTGTCATTTGCATTTACAAACATCTTAGAGTGCTGGATTTAGAGCAAATTATTCTGCGACAAGAGGTTTTTCCAAAGGAAGTAGAATCACTTGTTGAGTTGAGGTAATTGGGTGTTGGAGGTGAGATGAGGTCCATCCCACCGTCGATAGAAAACCTCTCAAATTTAGAAACTTTTATTGTGAAATCCGGATTTAATATTGTTTCATTGCCAGATACCATTTGGAATATGACCAAGTTGAGGCATTTACACATCTGGTGTATGCAAGATTTCGGTTCCCATTTTCCTAGTGAAAATCTTGAAAACACCTCTGTTTTGGATAATTTAGATACATTTTCCACTTTATTTGTTTCTTTAGACCAAGTGGAAAACATAATAGGCAAGATTCCAAACGTCCGCCAACTGAAAGTCGAATTCATAGAAGCAGAGGAATCAACGGGATACTACTGCAACTTGAGTCTACTCCAAAGTCTAGAATCACTCTGATGTGGAATTCATCATTGCCTCTGAATAATGTGGAGTTTTCTTTCCCCTCGACCTTAAAAGAATTGGTCCTTTCAGGATTGTGCCTGTCCTGGAGTAAAATTCAATTGATCGAGGAGCTACCAAATCTTGTGGTCCTCAAATTATTCCACAAGTCCTTCACGGGAGAAAGATGGGACCTGACAGATGGGGGATTCATTCAACTCAGATTTTTGAGTTTGGAATATTTGGATATCGTCAAGTGGACAGATACAGGTAGTGATGATTCCTTTCCTCATCTTCAGAAGATGTTAGTATTGAGAGGATGTTCGAAACTGGAAAAGGTGCCTTTTTGTTTAGAGCGTATCGATTATCTTGAAGAGATAACTGTGCGGCAATGTAATGACACTGTTAAAAGTTTGGTACGGAAAATCGAGGAAGAGCAGAAAAGCAATGGAAATCAGAATCTGAAGATCATTAATGAAAATGAGAAAGTGAAGATTTTCTGGGAATAAGAATCTGAAGATCATTATTGATTAAAATGAGAATGTGAAGATCATTATTGATGATTAGCCAAAACACGTAATCTTGATGGTAGATTCTGCTTAAGATGTTAAGAGGTAAAATCAGCTGTCTCCTCAATGCTCACAGGGATTTGGAGGGTGGATTCCATTCTTTTTGTTAGTTATATGTCAATTCAAGTCTACATTTTAGGGATATATATATATATATATATATATATATATATATATATTTTGGAAGAGACTACTTTTTTAATTGTTAGAGATTTGGTAATGTATTTCTTTTTGAATCTAATTCGATTTATATAAAAATTTCTCATGCTTTTACAAGTCCTTTGAAATATGCAAATGACCATTTTTAACTCTCGCGTAGAAATATGCACTTTGCCCCTATTGATATTATTCATCTATTACTAATCTGGATAAATGATTAAAATACCCTAAACACTATTTTATGTATTTAAATTTTGATAGTGATATAATAATTAATTAAAAATAAACAAATTATGTAATATTTCAATATAATCTTAATTAATATATTTCTTAGTCAAATTTTTTAAAATTTTTGGATATCATTTTATATTATTTTGAATTTGAATGTTAACTATAAAAGTAGAACAATTTTCAAATGACCTTATTTTCTATTAGGGTAAAAAATATTTTTAGTCCCCAAAGTTTGACCCATTGACATTTTTGGTCCCCAAAGTTTCATAAAAAATAAATCACGTCCTTATCTTCTAAATTTCTACTAAGTCAGTACAAATGATAGAAAAATAAAATACTTTTTTGTTCAAAGATTATGTGAAAAAACTGTTTTTTGTTAGTTTAGATAAGAGAAAGTAAAAGATAAAGGATAATTTTTTGTTGGAGTAGAGCCATAGAAATCAAAATTATACTATTTTTACATCAATTGTCCTAATTGAGTTGAAACTTGAAAAATGAGGGACATGATTTATTTTTTGTAAAATTTTGTAAAATTTTTGGGGACTAAAAATATTTTTTACCCTTTCTATTAAAAAATTTTCTTTAAGGCCTCATTTGATTGGCAAGAATTCTGGTTAGGGAAAGTAATCTCTTTCCTAAAATTTAAATTTCTTATTTGGTTCACCTTTTTGCAATTAGAAAAGTAAAAAACTTTTCTTAAGATAAGAAAAATGGTTGCAAAATACAAGGATTGTAAATCCCAACTTTTTATTAGTATTCTTTTTACTTTCCTCATGATCTTAATCCAAAATTACGCCATAAACATTTTAGGAAAATTTTACTGTCTCTCTTAGGAACTATACGATCAGTTTTTTGTACTTTAAATATTTGTACAGTACAATACTATGTATTTTAAAAACTTATATTGTTCGAACTTTTAAAACTAAAAAGACCATAGAATTCCCTAACATTTTAACTCTCTTCTCTCTTCCAATTATGCTCTCTCAACTCTCTTCTCTCTTCCAATTATGCTCTCTCATCCAACAACGTCTGTTTTCTGTCGTTCTTCCTTTCTTATTAACCTTTCTCCATTCTCAAATTATCATAGTTGAACACAGTTTACTTTTCAAGTTTTAGATTAGAAACTGATACTAATTTTTGTTTTGTTTTTTTATTTTAATTATCTCTTATACACATCTTTTACATTTTAGATGTGTATAAATTAATAGTGTGAAAGAATAAATATGATAAGTGTATATATTTCGGTGATAATAGTTTCTTGCGATATCAATGGTTACTTAACACCCTACTTTTAGTTTATAATATATTTGATTCAATTATTAACGTTCTAGGTTTTTGTTTTTTCTCTCCTTTTTTAATTTTGCTACTGTCGTGCTTGAATATTCCATGATTCGAGATATTGAACCATTAAGGTAATTCAAAGAATGTAAAATTATTACTTATTCAGTGATCCAATCTAAGAGAATTGCCTGATAAGAGATTCCAGGATGTTGGTTTGAGGTAAAATATTATTCTTTTTCCTTTTTAGGTTAACTACTCCGACTCAAAAATTAGGATTTGTTAGTATTAATTTGATAATGACCCTTTCCTAAACTAAAAAATGGAAAATAAAAGTTTTTATCCTTTTAAAATCATTGTAAATGTGTATGATCAAAATTCATTAGTCACAAGCAAATTGCTGTTGAAACAAAATTTAAAATAGTTTCAGAAAAAAGAAATAAAAATAATTCAAAATGTACAATATTAATTAATTTAGTCTTAGTTTTGATCTACGGTATAATGAAAAATCATGAAATACTTTTTTGTCACATATTATGCATATAGAATATTTTCGGCAATCTTGTAAAAAGATAAAATAATATCCCTTGTTAGTTATTTAGCATTCTAAACCAAACATTGTAAAGGAATCTATACAATTTCTTATTAAGAATCCTAATAGTATCTAAACATGAATAAGAAATATTTTTCTATAGAATTAGGATTTCTAGTTAACTTTATTTTCCTGTCAATCAAACGAGATCTAAAGATATTGTATGAAAATATATTTTTTATAAAACTTTGTGATTTTTTTTGTCTCTTATATATCATGGTATAAAAACTAAGAAAAACTTGGCTGACTTGTGCCGAGTTGATTAGATAAGATTATAGATGATTTGATGATCAACGAGTTTTAGATTAAACTCGATAAACTCATCAAGTAATCACGAGTTTTTCTCATATGAGTCAAGTTATTTAACACTCAGAAATAGATAAATTTTGTATAAAATTTTTGAAAAACTTAAATTTTTTAAATTGATAATGAATAATTTGTAAAAGAATCATAAGAAACCTAAAATTTTAAATACTTAAACTAATTATTTATATATTTTTATTCTTAATAAATAAAATAACAAATGAATATAGTTTATAGTTCCAAATTTTTTATTTTTAGTTCGGTAAAATTTCAATCGAATTTTCAAATATACTCGACCCATTAACTTTTCAAGTCGAATCTGAATTTCAAGTTTTTAAACATTTCTTAGTATTTTACACTTTTAATATTTAGTTTAATCTGTATAAATTGTGATATCGAGTATAATAAAATTTAATATTTTCACTCCCTAAAATCAAAGATATCAATGTGTTATTATATTTTTATTTTTTCATAATTCTTTTATAACTATAAAAAAACTCAATTAAATACATGAAAAATAAAAATATAATATTAAGGGCATTTTAGTCATTTAACAAGATTTCTTGATATTTTAAAATTTTTAAAGGGTGAATAATCTGAATGGGTGGTAAAGTGTATTTTTTTATAGTTTTATGGATAAAATATAATTATTCACCTAATTCAGGAGGCAAAGTGTTATTAATCTTTTTTTTTTTTTTTTTTTTTTTTTTTGTATTAATGAATCCCGTCGTAATGATGTGATTTGCAGGAAAGAAATCATTTATTTGGAATGGGGTAACCCCAAGGGTGAGCATACTGGGCCAGATATAAAAGAGATATTCTCTTCCGAAAATATTTAAGTAGATTCGGTCTTTCACCCCACTTGTTGATCTTATGGTGTGAATTAAATTTTAAAGAATCTATAACATCAGCTGATGTAAGTAAAATTTTTTGAGATTCAATCCTAACTACATGGTCTACAGGGGGGTCAAATACCAGATCTACCTAAGTATTTTCCTATTCTCTTCAAGTATAATACTTTCTAAGAAGCCCAACATAAATCCAATGACAGATAGGTGGGCTTCTCGCTCAAGAAGGGAATGAATGGGCTAAACATAGAAAGACAATCAATACGGCTTTCAACCTCCACAAGTTGTAGTTAGGGGACGATTATATATACAAATTAGAACACATATTCCCATGTTTGACAATTTGCATCTCCATTGTTTTGTTGCTCCAGATCTTCTATCTATTTCCTATTTCAATCTTTAGTCAAACTCTTTAGATATTTGTTATGTGTATTTTAACGAACAAGCATTAACTATACTAAAGTACGTGTGGCAAGAATTCAGATAGTTGAACGTGTAATTAGTTTAACATATGAGATAGAAAATCTGTACCTTAATTCCTCTCTTAATTCGTCTTAACTAATCCCTTTCAAATCAATAAATAAATAAAGCATGTGAAATTTTTTTTTTTTACACAAACGACATTTATTACATTCTACATGTAAAAAAATGACATTTCCAATTCAAACAAGAAGCAAGTGGCATGTATATAAATAAAATGGCATAAAATGTATTTTTATTTTTTAGCTTTCAACGATATTGTATGCTGTTCTAATTCCTCTTTAATTTTATATGATGTTCTTATAGAACATGTTGGCTTATGCAATGTAGTATGTATGTTGCCTTATATGATGTTCTTATAGAACATGTTGCCTTATATTGAATATAAATGATTTTTTTACTCTTAGAATTATATACAATGTAGTATGTATTTATGCTGAAATTTTGTAATAAGTTAAGAAAGAAACAAGCATTTCATGCATTTTAGAATAAAGATAAAAGATATTTTTATGAACACTCGATGCATTTTAAAGTAAGACAAAAAACAAAATTATTATTTCAATTTTTGTATAATGAATTTAATATACTATATCATACCTATCCGTAATATGGAGAATATATTAGTTTAATCTGTTTAATTTTTTATATATAAGACATAATTTTTGTTTGATTAATTTAGTCTTTAGATTTTAATTAGATTCATTTTTTATTTTTTGAAATTTTAATTATAAAAAAATATTTTTATATAAATAAAAGTTTTCCATCTTATTATATATTTATATCAAAATAGATAGTTGTATCCTAAACAATAGGTAGAATAGATTATGAGTAATTTATTTAATTATGTTTTCTTATTAAGAATTAGAAATTATATGATTCGTTTTTTTTATTTTTTGAATATTTTATTAATTATTTTTTTGTAATTGTTATCCATATATCATCTGATTAGTTACCTATTAATATTTTCGTTACTAATAGAATTTCAAAATGCTTCATCTATATAATGTTTAATATTGGATAATGATATTATCTTTTATTGTAATGACAAAAAATATGCACATATATTTAAAAAGTTCAATACTATAGAAAATATTTTAATCTTTAATTGTTTAATTAATTTGTGGTGACTATATATGAAAATTATAATATATATATAAAAAGATGTGTATATATATAAAAAAATACAATTATCATATGTTGTTCTCATAAAAGAGAAATTTGTTTAATTTTTAAGGAAAAATGAAATTTATATATAATTTTATAACAAATAACAAACAATATTAAAAAAAAAAAAGATAGGTGAAAATAGATACAATAAAAAAGAGCAAAAATATTAAAATATATTCTAAATATATAAATTTTGTATAAAAAATTCAAGAATTAAAATTTTAGTACTTAGTTATCATTCACTGATTATTCATTTATTTTTTAAAAAATAAAAAATTTTAATAAATTAAAATGAAATGTCACACGTGCTGAGCACATGCTTTTGTTCTAGTAAAAAAATATAAATATTTCATGATTTTCTGTATAGACCGCGTAGGCTTCCATCAATTCTAAGCAAGAGTCATTCACGACCCATTGTCATTGTCATGTCTTGTTTATGGTCTTTCTTTAAATTTTCCTTCATTTGTTTCACTTTCAGTTGTTTTACAAACTTCTTTAAGAATTTTCAACTTTGCCTTTCAGATTTTTCGTCAAATAAAGTTACGCGTCTACGATTAGTAGATTCTTCGTCACTACTCATAAACTCATAATTTTAAGCACTGAGTTTTTATTTTATTGTATGAGTGCGAGTAAGGAAGTAGATCGTCGCTATAGCTTTATTTATTTGTGAAAGATTTAAATAGATCTGATTTTTGACTTTGCTTGTTGACCTTGTAATGTAAATTAAATGTTATGAAATTTATGACATAAGTTAACGTAAGTAAGATTCTATAAAATTTAATTTTGATCGCATGACAGCAATATAAATATTTTCTATTTATTTTGCTAGCAAACTTAAGAATTTTTTTTAGATAGATTCCATTTATAATATTATGTCATGGATCTCTTGATTTTAATCAATCATCATCACCCAATTGAATGACGTAACTTATTCAGACTAAAGAATTTATGTATTATTTAATGACCCAATCCACCTGTGAATGACCCGCAAACCTAGCCGTTCACCCCCCACCTGCATAATTGGTCAAGCAATTATCCAAAAAAACTAGCCAAAACGACAAAGGGAAGAAAGTTTTGCCTCTCTTGAACCATGTATTTCAGTCCAATTTTTGTGGTTACTCTATATGTATACTACTACATATTACTCAGTGTGAATCATCATCATGTTACAGCTTTTGTTAATGATGGCTATACTTCAGAAGCTGCCGCCTCATATTATATAGGCGATGTTGCTATTAACTGCGGCTCTACAGGCAACTCAATTGCACTTGATGGCCGAGAATGGATCGGAGAAGCAGCCTGACTTGCAAAATTCATGCCTTCTTCACTTCAACCAAAAGGGATATCAAGAAGCTCGACTGCACTCGATAATAAACCATTCTTGGGCGATCCTGTTCCCTACAAGACTTCAAGAATCTCCGAAACTCCATTCCACTACACGTTCCAAGTTGATCCAGGTCAGAAAATCATCCGCTTACATTTTTACCCTGCTTCCTATCGGGGCTTTGAAAAGTCTATTGACTTTTTCAGTGTTAAAGCTGGTCCATTCACCCTCCTGAGGGACTTCAGTGCTTCATTTACTGCTGATGCTTTAGGTGTCAAGTACTTTGTTAAAGAATTTTGTGTAAATGTAGAAGGAAATAATGAATTGAACATAATCTTTTCTCCTTCTTTGAGTAGAAAGTCAGAAAATATATATGTTTTTGTGAATGGTATTGAGATAATTTCTATACCCACTGGTCTTTATCACACACCTGATGGTGATTTAGGTGCACGTATTGTTGGTCTGAAGAATCGATTCTATGTCGTTGACAATAGCACTGCACTTGAAGTGATTCAGAGGTTGAATATTGGTGGGAGTTCTATCTCACCAATAGAAGATTTTGGCATGTTTCGAAGATGGAGTGAGGATGCTAATTACTTGTTGAAATCTAGAGTTCGTCGAGTTAGTCATTTGGCAAAAAGGATTAAATACACAAATGTGGCAGCATTTATTGCACCACCAAAACTTTACCATACATCCTGGAAATTTGGAAGAGATCATACAAGAGACAATGAGATGCACAATTTTACGTGGAGAATACCGGTAGATTTAGGCTTTGGATACTTATTCAGGCTTCATTTTTGCCAGTTCGATTCTGGTATGACAACAAACGGGCAAAGGGAATTCAGTGTCCTCATAAATGATCATATTACCGAGGCTAAGGCTAATGTGATTGGATGGACTGGTGGCACTGAGATCCCAGTATACAGGGACTATTTGGTGATGGCGAAAGGAGAGAGAGAAGGCAGCAATTGTGATCTCTTATTCTAGATTTCTCTACAGTCAGTTGATGTCTCAAGTTTTGGACTTCTTAATGGAATGGAGATTTTCAAGTTGAGCAATCTTGAAAACAGCCTTGCAACTTCAAATCCTACATTTCCCAAAAGAGAGTTGATCTCTTGGAACTTGATGAAGAACCAAAATGTGTTCTTAGCTTTTGGCCAAGGCAATGTTTCAGTGACTAGTATGACAATGCTCATTATTCTAGTCAACGTAGTCGTCTTTTACTTGAGGCAAATTCGGGAAGAGGAATTTAACCAGGAAAAGGACACACAGACAGTGACAACTGAAACATCCTACCGTTGCTTTTCACTAGCCGAGATTGAATCAGCAACCCAAAACTTTAATGATGCATTTGTCATTGGACAGGGTGGATTTGGCAAAGTGTACAAAGGGGTCATCCAAGGGACTTCTGAGGTTTTTGCAATAAAGAGGTCGAAATCAAAATCCAAGCGAGGAGCTCGTGAGTTTTGGACTGAAGTTGAAACACTTCTTCCAAACTCAGGCACATCCATCTTGTCTCTTTGATTGGTTACTGCAATGAATCCCAAAAGATGATCCTGGTGTATGAGTATATTTCGCGTGGCACACTTGCTGATAACCTGTATAAGTTTTGTAGGAATGGGATTGACAGTGTCCCTCTTTGATGGGAACAAAGGCTCAGAATCTGCATTGGTGCTGCACGTGGAATTGACTATCTTCACACTGGAACAGAACATGGAGTCATTCACAGGGATGTGAAGGATACAAACATCCTTTTGGATGAGAACTTTGTGCCTAAGATTTCAGATTTTGGGCTGTCCAAACTGGAAAAGACAAGCCAATCAAAGAGCTATGTGAGCACACGAGTAAAAGGGACATTGGGGTATCTGGATCCATACTATTCTAGAACAAATAAACTGACAAGAAAAAGCGATGTATATTCCTTTGGCATCGTTTTGCTAGTAGTTTTACGTGGGAGACCCGTAATCGATACCGAAAATCTTGAGCAACAGTTAGTCTTTTATTTTGCTTCCAAGAATGCATCAGCAAAGGAGAAATCGCTGATATTATTGATCCTAGCCTGCAGGGTAAAATTTCACCCAAAAGTTTAAATATCTTTGTTAAATGTATTGAAAGTTGCTTGCACTATAAACCCAAATCAAGACCCACAATGGCTCAAGTGGTGGTATCTCTGGAGGATGCACTTAAGAGGCAAGAGAGTACAAATTTTTATCCGGCGGAGAATGCTACTGTCTCATGGGAATTAGCACATTTTGGGAGTGGAATTTGGAAGCAAATGAAGACAAACGAACCTTGCTATCATTTTGTGATTGATGATATCCGTGAAGCGACAGACAACTTCAGTGATCGTTGTGTCATCATGCAAGACAAATTCATGAAGGTGCATGCAGGATTCTTGAGCAATATGCAAAGAGAAGTTTGTACATACCGGTTCACAAGAAAGGTGAAAGATGATGAGGTTTTAGAATTTTGCAATGAAATGGAGATGTTATCTGAGTGACAACTCAGACACCCAAACTTGCTGTCCTTGCTTGGATATTGTTACCATGTAAATGAGATATATGTAGTCTTTGATTGTGTTGGCAATAGTACCCTCTCCAGCAATCTTTACAGGAGTAGAGAAAAAGGTCCGCTGAATTGGAAGAGTAGACTACAAATTTGCATTGGCGTAGCAAAAGGGCTTGATTATCTCCACAATGGTACTGAGAAAACAGTAATCCATATGGATATGAGGCCGGAAAATATCCTGCTGGACAAGAATTTTGTTCCAAAGATATCTGATTTTGGGTTGTCAAAAATAGCTCACACAAGTCTTTTTGCAAAGGAGTCAGCAGCCACGGACCATATTTGTCCTGAAGATATAAGCCTTGTTGTACCATATTTAACCGAAAAACTAGACGTGTATTCATTTGGTTTGGTATTGTTGGAAGTACTATGCTGCAGAAGGTCATCGAAGGATAACAATCTTCGAGATTCAGTTAGAAAGAGCATTAGGAACAAGACTCTTCATCACATAATTAACTATCTTGAAGGTGAAGTTGCAACTGCGTGTTTGGCTGAATACGTGAAGATTGCCTTGATTTGTTTGAGTGTTCGGGCAACAGAACGTCCCTCGATGGGTGTTGTCGTCGAGAGACTAGAGTTTGCTCTGCACTTACAAGTGAATGCAGAAGCTGCAAAGCAATATTTGAAGGGGGAAGGTCGACATGTTGGTTTCAAGCTGGTGGATGTTTACAGGCAAATACCGAATCTTGCTACCACAAAATGGAAACGGCCTCTTCCGTTGTTGCTTTGCCGACAATGAACTGGATAGGAATTGAATTTGTGATTCTTTGTCTGTTTTGCTGTGATGGAGTTTTTGAGTCTAATGCATTTCATCTATACTATTATTTCAGTTCATGGCTTTTTGTTAAGTGGGGCAATACTGTAATCTGTATCATGTATTTGTTCAAGCATATTTTAATGTCAATTTAGAAGTTAAAAGTGATGATTCAATTAATATCAAATGTAGTATTAATTTGAGTTTGATGCTTAAATTTGATTTATTTTTCTGAACATTGATATAAAGATTTTTAGTATTACCCTTACAAGCAATGAGAAATTTTAACATTTGGGAAACCAAATACTCCTAGAACTCCTGTGACACTTATCAAGCAATGAGATCATTCCCTTACTTGTTTGGTTTAACATAGGAATTGTTTCATTGTATTAATAAATTCACTTGAAACACAAATAACACTTTCATTCCATAGAACTCCTTTGATTATTCTCTCATACCCATAAACCAAACACCTCCTTAGTAAATGCTCAAGTAAATAAGACTCGTTTAATTTGTTGGAGTTGGAGGAGTATTTGTCTCTCTGACACTAGGGTGAGTATTAGTTAATCGGTCAGTTAATAAAAATGGTTGAAATTTAAAAAATTATTCTATTATTTTTAACTAATTTTGATTCAAATTCAATTCGATAAAAATTTTGATTAATCAAATTTAAATTTGGTACTCGATTAAATTTTGAATTCGATTAATCAAATTCAACTTTAGATTAGTTAGACGCTTAATGTTGGGCTAAAATCCTATACAAAGATCTAGTTTTCAAGCAAAAATTTCTTAATTTCATTTTATTTTTATCACAGAATTTGATATGTTTGTTTGATTTTTATTGATAAATTATTTGGATAAATAGGTAAAGATTTATATCATGTAATTTAACTAAATAAGAAAAATATAATTACGTTCAATACATACTATAACTAATATCATGTAGTTTTGTAAGTATTAATACAATACGTATGACAAGACTCTTTAATGTGATTTTATGGGTACTAATTTAGTAATATAAATATGAATTAAAACTTACAGACTCTTTACACCCAATCATTCCAGATAAAAGTATGGTTCTGAAAGTGACTTTGGTTCGTTACTTCAAGCTCAACTCCTCACTTTTAAAAATTAAAGCTAATTATAATAATTTATTAGTAAATACACTTTTACTTGAATAACTGTATTTATATTAATTTAGTGATGTACTATTTATATATCAAAATATTTTAATAAAATTTTATTTTTAATATCAAATTTGATAATCGATTAACCAAATTCAAAAAACTTCTCCACTATTTTTGAATTCATGTAAATGTGATTAACTAATCTTTGACCAATCAAAATTAACTGATTTTATTAACTGAATACTTACATACCTTTACTGTACACTATATATGTTTCTTGATTAGCAATCCTCAGAAAAAAACTAGGGTTGTTAATGGATTGTGTTATGTTATTACGTGTTGTGTTATGTGAAATCAATTTTTTATCGTGTTGTATTCGTGTTTGGCCCATTCGTATTCGTGTCGTATTTGTGTCTGATCCATTTACTACTAACAGAAATATATCAGTATATTTGACAAGTTAAATAACTTAGATTCATTTGAATTAAAATCTATTTAATAATTTAAACAATTATTAATATTAATTTTGTTCTGATAGCAATTTAGAACACATAATTAAAATTATTGAAAATTTTAGACTATCTGATAACATTTAAAATAATTATTATATTTGATGTAATAATCTTATATTAAATTATATTAAATTACAATCGAGATAATATTTCAGCAAAATTTATTTATTCAAATAATGTCAATCTAATTTCATATCATAACCTATTAATTTCGTACTGTATTCGTGTTGTGTTATCATGTCATGTGAGGAATTGCCGGTTAAAAAAAACAAAAAACTGATGTTTGCTCATTTGGTTAGTTGTTGCTGGAATTTCTATGTTGCTGAAGATAGAGTTGTCAAACCCAACTCAACCTAAATAAATTTAGGATTAAATAGGTTGAATTATTGGATTTCGGGTTATTTGATTGCATTACCTTTTCATTGGGTTGGATTTTATTGTTTTGGGTTTTAAAAAACAATCCAATAAGGTTTATTTTTTCATTATTGTCCTAATTATTTCATTTAACTTATATTTTTTTTCTTTTTTATTCTTGAAATAACAACTTATTTACCATATTGTATCTTTTTTATTTTGATCTAACTATTTAATTTGTATGAAACATATATTTTTAATAGATGATTTTAGAATCATAAATTTTTAAATTTTTATTTGTTTGATTTGTACCTCAAATAACCCGATAATTTGAATAGCCCGCTCTATTAATATTTGAATTGGGTTTACTTAAATTAATATATTAATTGAGTTGAGTTAATTTTTAATTTCTTGACGTCAAAATCATAACCTGAAAATTCGCCAATTTAAAAACCTACTCATAAACACCCGAGTCAGAAAACAGAAATTCTGATCTAGATCATCATGATAATGATGAAAGGTATCTAAAACATTGGTCAAGAGTAACATCAAAAGTCAAAAATCAAGAAACTTCATAGTTTGCTATTCACAATTACGACAATTGCTGCCTTCCTTTCATAGAGATTTTAGCAACACTTTTTCAAAGATTCAAGGTAACGATGAAACCTATGCAAATTTCAAAATTTGCATTGTTGTTGAGAACTTTTCTATTCACACTTGCCAGTTGCTTGCCACCCATCTTTAGTAGCAATGAAAAATATTTTGGTAGATTTGATTTTTGGTTCTATTTATAAATCTTGTAATATAGATTAAATGTTATAAAATTTATAATATTAACTGATGTAAATAAAATTTTATAAGATTTAATTTTAATTACACAAGTCTACAGTGAGACCCGTGACCAAATCTATATTAAAGTATTTTTCAATAGCAATAATGCAACTTCAGTGATGGTAGTGTCTACTATTCTCTTTATTTTAAAATAATTATCGTTTCGTATAAATTGTCTTAATTTAAATTATTTGTCATTTTAGAAAATCAAGAAAGTATCTAATGATTTTTTTTTTAACTTTTACCCTTAGCGCCATATTAATTAAGAAAGCATTATGTAGTTGGGATTTAATATAAAATAATAATTTAGTCACTTTGAACTATTCCCTTCGTTTCAAAATACATATCACTTTAAGCAATGTGTCTTGTGCCATGTTATTTGTTGCTCTAGAAAATTAAGGAGATACTAAATAATAATTTTTTTTCAACTTTTACCTTTAGTGCCACATTAATGAAGGGAGATTATATAGTTAAGATATGAATGTACAAGGATAGTTCAGTCACTTTGAGCTATTTTTTTGTGTAAAATTAATACAATTTAATAACTTTTTAAATTTATATTTACCAACCAAAACTAACAATTATTTTAAAATGAAAGAAATATCTTTTTATAAAATTAATGTAATTTAATAACTTTTTAAATATATATATATACTAACCAAATTTACTTATTTTAACTCATAATAATAAAAATCAAAGAATTAATATTTTTAAAAGGGATTTAAAAGGAAGTGAGCAAAAAGCTAATTGTTTTGGGCTATCCAATTTTTTTTTTTGGGTGCGCCATGGGGGGGGCATTGTATTTTGTGTGTGTGTGTGTGTGTTTTTTTTTTTTTTAATTTAAGAGATTATCATTGACTTCAAGTCAACTAAAAGCAACCTGTAAGTCTACGATGGCTCCGGTCGATGTTTTATAATCTTGGGCTAGTGGTGCTATTTTTTTCCTACCAACAAGCTTGCCCCATTACATTTTATTCTTAGCAAAATCACGTTATAGGGCAAATAAATACTCAAAAAACGAAAGTCAAGAAATCTTTGCATGTTGTTCTTTGGACCAAAAAGAAATGCATCTCAAGCCAGTGTTAGTCATCACTCTATTTTCATGTATCTTACTCCATCCTCATCATTTTATAGTAGGAGCTTTCTTTAGTGCTGGAAATCCTCCAGCAGCCTCGTATTACTTGGGTGATGTAGCTATCAATTGTGGCTCTACTGGCAACTCAACTGCAATTGATGGCCGTGAATGGATTGGAGATACAGGCTCAAAATTGATGTCTTCAGTTCAACCAAAGGGCAAATCAAGAACCTCAAATGCTGTTGACAAATCATTCTCTGTGGACTCTGTTCCCTACAGGAATTCAAGAATCTCTGAAACACCATTCCATTACACATTTCAGGTCAACTCAGGTCAGATATTCTTGCATTAGCTTACACTTTTACCCGGCTTCTTACAGCGGTTTTGAAAACTCTGTAGACTTTTTCACTGTTAAAGCTGGTCCCTTTACCCTACTCAGGGACTTTAGTGCTTCAGTTACTGGTGGTGGAGGTTCGAGTGTACAATATATTGTTAAGGAATTTTGTTTGAATGTAGAAGAAAACGCTAAATTAAACGTAACGTTTTATCCCTCTAAGAGCAGCCAGTTAAAGAAAGTTCATGCTTTTGTTAATGGAATTGAGATCATTTCCATACCAGCCGGTCTCTACTACACGTCTGATGGTGATTTAGGTGCCCGAATGGTTGGTTTGAACAATCGGTTTTATGTCATTGAAAACAGCACTGCACTTGAAGTGATCCAGAGGTTGAATATTGGAGGGAGCTCTATCTCACCAATAGAAGATTTTGGCTTGTTTCGTAGATGGAGCGGGGATGCTAATTACTTGCTGGAATCCGGAGTTCATCGAGTGAGTCATTTGACTAATAGGATTATAAGTACACAAACATGCCAGCGTTCGTTGCTCCTCCAAGGCTTTACCACACCTCCAGGAAAACAGGTAGAAGTACAAGAGGAAATGAGATGTTTAAGTTAACATGGAAAATACCGGTAGATACAGGGTTTGGATACTTGGTCAGGTTCCATTTCTGTGAGTTTGATACCGGGATGACAGGAAACAGGCAAATGGAATTCGCCATCCACATAAACAATCATATCGCGGAGTATAAGGCTAATGTGATTGGATGGAGTGGAGGCTGTGAGATCCCAGTATTCCGGGACTATTTGGTGATAGTGAAAGGAGAGAAAGCAGTCGGGAATTGTGATCTCTTGATTTCACTACAATCAATTGATGAGTTGGTTTTCGGAGTCCTTAATGGAATAGAGATTTTCAAGTTAAGCAACCATGACAACAGTCTTGCGACTCCAAATCCTTCATTTCCAAGACTGAAGTCCACATCTTGGAACCTGAAGATCCCAAACTTATTCTTAGCTTATTTGACCAGAGCATTGTTGTTTCAACAGGTATGACAATTATAATTATCTTGCTAAGCATAATAGTGTATAACTTGAGGGAAACTTGGGAAGAGAGCTGCAATGGTGAAAAAGTCGCAATGTCCGCTCAAAGTGAACCATCTTGTCATTCCTTTTCGCTTTCTGAGATCATTGCAGCAACGCAAAACTTTGATGATGCATTTCTTATTGGTAAGGGGGGATTTGGTAATGTATACAAAGGGTCCATTCATGGCATTTCAGAGATTGTTGCCATAAAGAGGTTGAATTCAAATTCCAAGCAAGGGGCTCGCGAGTTTTGGGCAGAAGTTGAAACACTTTCCAAACTCCGCCACATACACCTTGTCTCTTTGATAGGCTACTGCAAGAGACGAAAGGAGATGATCCTTGTATACGACCACATATCCCGCGGCACACTTGCTGACAATCTCTATAAAGCTGCCAGAAACAGGGAGGATTATGTTCCCCTTCGTTGGGAGCAAAGGCTTTAGAATCTGCATTGGTGCTGCTCGTGGACTTGACTATCTTCACACAGGCTCTGAATGCGGAATCATACACCGCGATGTGAAAGACACAAATATCTTGTTGGATGAGGATCTCGTGGCTAAGATTTCAGATTTCGGGCTATCCAAATTGGAAAAGTTTACCCAATCAAGGAGCTATGTCAGCACAAAAGTTAAAGGAACTTTTGGTTACTTGGATCCAGATTATCTAGTGAATCAGAATTTGACTAGAAAAACAGATGTCTATGCCTTTGGTATTGTGTTGTTGGTTGTCTTATGCGGGAGACCTGCAGTGGACAGAAGAAATCCAGAGGAACCACGGAATCTGCGATCATGCTTCCTTGAATCCATTGCAAAAGGGGAAGTCGATAGGATTATTGACTCAAGTTTACAGGGGAAAATACCATCCAACAGCTTAAGAGAATTCGTGAAAACCGTTGAAAACTGCTTGCACCATCAGCCCAAAAAACGACCTACAATGGCTCGAGCCGAGATTCTGGTGGCAAGCCTCGAGTCAGCACTGGAGCAGCAGGATACCACCACGTTTTCAGTACTAAATGCAGCTGCTTTATTCGGCCAGTCTTCACAGAATGAAACTCTTGAGTCCCCAAAATTTATTCAGAGTGAGGCAGCCCAAGTACATGAGGAGAGTATCCAGAATCAGATGGCTGAAATACATGAGGTGAGTGCGATACCTCCATCAAAAGAAGAAACCAGAAGCAAGCAAAGTCAGAATCTTGCCAATCCGATTAGAGGAAAACCGCTATGGGGTTGGCCATGGAAAACAGTTCGGAATAAAGGAAAGACAATGAAGACAACGGAAATAGTATCACCAAATGACTTAGTTCCACCAAGTGATTCTGGTCCACGCTTTTCATTTCATGACATCCAACAAGCCACTGACTATCTCATTGATGGCTTTGC
This sequence comes from Cinchona pubescens, assembly GCA_025175665.1. Taxonomy (NCBI): domain Eukaryota; kingdom Viridiplantae; phylum Streptophyta; class Magnoliopsida; order Gentianales; family Rubiaceae; genus Cinchona; species Cinchona pubescens. Next base: position 1,615,280 of record JANKKI010000258.1, on the reverse strand, counting down.
CATCACGGGGAGTGGATCACAGAACCTCTGTATAGGATTTATGGAGCACCTAAACATCACAGTTTCCATTTACTGTCAGTTTCATCTTGAAATATTTTGTGGGGAGGTCTTAGAACTATGTCGTGAGATTGAGAAGCTATCGCGATTGAGGCATCCCAACTTGCTGCCCTTGATTGGATATTGTTACCACGAAGATCAGAATAAGATGTTTATAGTTTATGATCACATTGGCTCTGTTAGCCTCGACAAACATCTCTATGGAACCAGAAATGTTCCTCCGCCGTGGAAACGCAAACTCAATATTTGCATTGGTATAGCGCAAGGTTTAGCTCACCTTCATAGGTGTCTGGGGCAAACTATAATACATTATGACTTGAGGGCGTCAAACATCCTCTTAGACGAGAACCGGACTCCCATGATTTCACTAATCAGCTTGTACAAAGTAAGCCGTGCGGCTCATCTTGTTAAGGCCTCTACCACTAAACTTCAACCAACAGGGTTGGATTTGGAGGAGCATTTGTCTCCTGAAGCTATGTCCCTTGATTCGCAATCATCGGAAAAAACTGATGTTTGCTCTGCATTTGGTTTGTTGTTGCTGGAAGTTCTATGTTGTCGAAGACAAATAAATTTTGATCTAGACCATGATAATGATGACAGGTATCTAAAACATTGGGTCAAGAACAACATCAAAACCAAGAAACTTCATCACATTCTTGACTTAGATTCCAAAAGGGACATTGCAGCAACATGTTTAGCTGAATTTCTGAAGGTTGCTTTTAGCTGCCTGCTCGTCCGCGAAACAGAAAGGCCCTCGATGGATGATGTTGTGAGGAAACTAGAGCACGCATTGCAGTTGCAAGAGAAAGCAGAAGCTACAAATCAAGATTTCAAGGGAAAAGGCTGTGCTGATGGTTTCAATTTGGAGGATATTTACGAGGATATATCAATTCTTGGGGATGATTGATCGGTGCTGCCAGCATGCAGAATGTCGTCGATTTTCCTTTATTGTAGCGACGGAAAGCCGCGAACCTAATTTTGTATTGTGAACTTCTATCATACATGTAGTGTGCTATTTGTTTCTGTTCAGATTCGCCTTCGAATGTTTCTAAAGAATTCCCCTGAAAAATAATACTACGTTGTTTGCTCTAAAATCTGAACAGATGAAGATGCAAAGCCGGGCCGTATGATTCAAAGGCCATTTGTCTCGGTGTCAAACATTAGCTTTTTAGTGCTCCTTTGGGAGAAGTAACTAATCTTGCAAAATTTGCTATTACTGTTACTAAATCAAGTTTCTATTACTTTATCTCACCTCTATCTTTGTGATATGATTATTATAAAATTTAATTATTTCAACATCTATCTTTTTGAAAATTTTATCGTCTCTTTTAAGAAATTATGTTTTTATATTTTAAATATTTATACAATATAATATTATGTGTTTTAAAAGTGTTTACTGTACATGTTTTTAAAGTCAAGAAACGGTTCCCTAAAAGTATCAACATTTTCGTAATTACAAGTTTAGGCAAATTTTCATTGTTTGGACGGTAAATAACCAAATACTGAAAGGTAACTCAAAGACGGACATCTTAGGCCCGAGGGACATCGAAAAGTTTTAATCAATGTTTATCGAAAGATTTGGTAAAAGATTTGAAATACATCAATTTGTTAGAATAATTATTAGAGTTAAAATTAATGAATTTTGAATTTATTTACATTAAAAAGTATCAAATTAAGTATTTTAAATAATTTTTAATTTGGGTGAATTTGAAATTCACTCATTTTAACTTTATAAATCTCTTTAACAAATGAGTAAATTTTATGTTCATCTCTAAATCCATCCATCTAAATGCAACCTGATTAATGAGTGAATCAATGCCATTGCTAGTTTTTGGTTCATCCAGTAGAACATTCAATGGCACATTTTTCTTTTTTCATTTCTTGTTAAAATTAGTAAAAAAATGCTATTAATTACATAGGATACACAAAAAATATTTAAATTTAGCTATATGGTAAATATAACTTAAAATTGTTAATTCATTTACTAACCACAATAAAAATGTTTACCATAATTCTTTTAAGAAATTTAAATATTCAACATAATAAAAAATGGTTGAATCTATTCTGAGTCGATGACCAAATCCAAATTTGACCTTTTTTACTATTTTTCTGACTTTAACCCTTAATTGAATCAAAGTCATAACTGATTTTCCAGTTGAACCGCTCTAGATTTTAAGACATGGGTTTCAATTAATATCCATTTCTAGTAATACACTTTATAAGTCATAAATCATTTTCTTACTATTATTGTTCAATAAGCGTCACCATTGTTTTATCATGTCTTAGACATATATCTTCCAATTTATTCAAAAAAAAAAATACATATCTTCCATAAATGTCAATGACCAATATAAATTTTACCAAATTCAACAGGATATAGTTATACAAATTTAGGAAAAGGTTTGTTCTTATCTTAGTAACCATCTCAAAAATAGAAGACACATAGACAAATTGTTAATATCACTTAATTTTTTATTTGGAAAAAAAAAAAAAAAAAAACCCACTGTGCAAAGGGTGCGCTTGGATGTCTTATTAACAAAGAGGCATAATTAGACTATTTATTATAAATGAGCTGATTTTTGTATATAAAATTTGGAGGAGTTTGGCTGCTCACCGAGAGAATTATCTAGTTAGTCATAAGTTTTAAAATCTTGTATGTTTTATGTAGACGTCCACGTAACATATAACGTGAATAATTAATTAATTAATTAGTTACATAATTATTTTATTTCGATAATTAAGTAATTGTGTGTGAAACAATTACTTAAATGATAATTATAATTGACTAAAATATATTATCATTAGAACTCACTAGGTTGAATTGAAAAAGATTTTCTCGACTATATATAGCTGGGACTCTGTCAAATAGAATTGAAAAGTTGTATAAATAGACCTATTGGTCAAGGAAATTATTTACGTTTAATTTTTTTCTCTCTCCAACTCTCTACTCCATTAAATTCCTTAAACAAAAGCTCCATCCGATTGGAAAAAGTATTGTTGCTATCAAAAATTGGATTCGTAGAGTTAGTCAACTAGTTTCTATCGATCTAATTTTATAAATTGGATTCATAACGGAAATTGAATTCGAAAATTGGATTCATACAGTTAGTTGATCTTGCAAAAGTTGCGATTTCTTGATGCATAATTTCTTGACCAAATTAAATTATACCAACATTGTATGATATAACCTTTTGAAACACATACATGGTACTTTACAAATTTTTAAAATACAACAAAATGGTTATAATATAATTTTCTTAAAAGTCAATACATAATTCGCTTATGGCCCATGTTATGCTCTATTGGGAAATACTTAACTAGATCTATTATTTGACTCTATTTATAAATTTTATGGTGTAAATTAAATCTCATAAATAAATAACATTAGTTCATGTAAATAAAATTTCGTAAAATTTAATTTTGACTATAAGATGAACGCGTATAGTTCAAAAACGAATCTATCTAAATATTTTTCATGCTCCATTTATGGCAAAAAAAAGAAAAGAAACTACGTATCTAAAAATTGTCTCTTATACACATGGAGATATTGTACATTGATAATGTGCATTTATCTCTCTTGCGATAGGCAATTCGCGAGAAGCAATCGTTTGGCATCAACGAAACACCCACCATTTATCCCATGAATAGTCAATAATTAATAATCATAAGCATGCAAATTTCCATGTTGTGTATTTCGTGGTTTCTTAATTAATCAAATTGGATGTTGATTAAGCGCAAATGTATGAATCTATGATTGATGAAACATGTATAGATTACTTGTGTTAGAAATTTGGACAAAAAATAATTAAAAGTAGAACAGGATTTTTGTCAATGAGTGTAATCACTGTTTTTAAAAGTGATTTCGCCTCCCACGAGATCGTAATCTATTGATGTAAATGGGATTACTGGGCGATCACTCTCTAAGATTCAACGGTAGTTTCGATCTCGTGCATTCGCAAGTAAAGTTTCGACCTCAAGACCTCTATTTAGAGTGATAAACTCAACTAGAAATCGAAAGTAATAACACTTCCTTGAGAGAAAAGGTAGGTGACTTGAGAGAACAAGAAAGGAAATCCGTCTGCCTTAGAAGAAAAGATAGGAACCGTACGTAAAGTTCACATAGAAATAGGAAACAAAAATATAGGAAAAAAAAACGTGATGGAAGTAAAAGTTTAATAGTTCACACATACGCACCATGCTGCACCGCACCGAGCGGGCGCACGCATGTGTGTGTTTGAGGAAAATCTCCAAACCATCAATCATGCATAGTCTAGACTTTCAACTAATGTTGCACATTGGCAAAACACCAAACTCATATAAGGTGAAAACAACCAACACAAATTTCTAATGTAAGACTAAAGATTTCACAAAAAGGAGGGAACATAATTGGAGTGAAAATCAAATTTATTAAAATTATATTTTGGAGGCAAACTTTCAACAATCTCCCACATGAGTCGAAAATACAAAGTGGTATAGAGTAAAGAAATCTAGCACATAAATAACGATATCTTTTGGATTTGAATCGCACTTAGTGCATTCAATAGAGAAGTATATGGAAGATAGGTGAACAAAAGTCTTGAACCTTCCTCCTTGAAGCATACTCCAAGAGTTGAACACATGTTAGATTTCGATTCATTGTAAGCTCTCAATTTAGTGCATTTCAGGGCAATGCACCCTGCCTGGATGTTCATGAGCGTTCTAAAGCCGAACCCGTTATTCTCATAGGAAGCGGTCCCCACGTTCACACTGATATAGGTGAGCTTGTCAATTGTATACTACCACACATCACCAATAAAGCATATAAACTCATTAAGAGTTATCGATTCAACACTCACAAATTATAAAAAGTAAATACTATATATACCATAAGGAGGGATCACATACGATAGTGCAATTGCAATATTTTTGTGACTTATTATTACCTATTGAACCTACTTCATGGGATTGGGTGCCATTACATTCAATTCCCATCAACGGGTCTAAGTCCCATCCCCCTCGATGTGTCTTAGACTAATTTTTGATTTAGTCCCTTAGTCAAAAGATCAACCAAATTCTATTCAGACCTCATTTGATATCAAAATCCTTGACAATGACCCCATTACTTATGAGTTGTTTCACAATATTATGTCTCAAATAGATATGTTTGCTCTTTCCATTGTAAATTTTACTTTTGACTCTAGCGATTGCTGCTTGTGAATCACAATGTAAAGAAACAGAAGACACAGGCTTTGGCCACAAAGGGACATCAGTCAATAAATTATGAAGTCATTCTGCTTCTGAACATGCCAACTCTAAATCAATAAATTAATATTTCATGAATAGATTTAGCGTTACATGTTTGCTTAGATGATTTTCAAGAAATAGCACCTCTAACAAGAGTAAAAATATAACCGCTTGTAGAGCTAGTTTCATCATTATCAGATATCCAATTAGCAACACAGTAAGCTTCTAACACAAAAGAACTCGCAGAAAAATAAAATTTTAAATGCATGGTGCCTTTTAAATATCTAAACAATATAGATAATGCATTTCAATGACTTTTATCAGAATTATGAATGTATCTACTCAATCTACCAACAGTATGAAGCAATATCAGAACGAGTACAATTCATCAAATACATCATACTCACTCCCAATAATTTTGGCATATTCAGTTTGTGAGACATTATCACATTTATTCTTTCTCAAATGCACACTAAAATTATAAGGTGTACTCACAGAATCCAAATCAAAGTGGTTAAACTTTTTAATTTTTTTTTTTAACATAGTGTGATTGAGAAAGCATGAAATCATTATTAAATTTAGTCAAATTAAGACCCAAAATAACATCAGTTTTACCCATGTCTTTCGTATCAAAATTAGAAGCAATGAAAGATTTGGTTTGTTTAACAATAGTTTTATCTATTCTAAAAATAAGCATGTCATCAACATACAAGCAAATTAGGACTCCAACATTTTTATGAAATCTGCTGTAAACACATCTATCAATTCATTTACCTTAAAACCATTAGAAACAAGATTCTTATCAAATTTTTTATGCTATTGTTTAGGAGATTGTTTAAGGCCATACAAGTGTTTAACATGTCTACATTGCACTTTATGTTCTTGTCCTTCAACAACAAAGCTCTCAGGTTGATGCATGTATATTTTCTCATCTAATTCACTATTCAAAAAAGTAATTTTTACATCTTTTTGGTGTACAATTAAATTTAAAATGGAAGCAATACCAACAAGCACTGTAATGATGGTTATTGTAGCAATAGGTGAATAAGTGTCAAAGAAATCAATGCCTTCTTTTTATGAAAAACTCTTGGCCACTAAACTTGAATTGAATTTATCAATAGAACTGTCAGACATTAATTTCTTTATAAATACCCACTTACAACCAATGGGTTTACACCCTCTAGGTAAATCTAGCATTTCCCAGGTATGTTACTCATTATGGATTCAAGTTCATTTCTAATTGCATCTTTCTAAAAACTGGCATCAATTGAATTCAAAGTCTCTTTAAATGTTCTAGGATCTTCTTCAGTTATGAAAGCAGCTATAAAATCAAGTTGAAAATTAATTTCCACTTTGCCCTTTTACTTCGTCTCAATTATTAGCTAGATTAGAGTTTTTTCATTATCGTGTTCTTCTAAATCTTGAATTTCTTGAGACAATATTTTCACAAAATTTTTATTCATTAGAAAAAATATTCTCAAAAAATTCAGTATCTTTAGTTTCCAAAACATGATTAGACTCCAAAATCAAGAACCTATAGACAACACTATGATGTGCATACCCAGTGAAGATACTATCAACAGTTTTAAACCCAATTTTATTCCTTTTAAAGTCTGGTATCCCTACCTTAACTTGACTTTCCCACACTTTGAGATACCAAAGATTAGGAGGATAACCTTTCCAAAGTTCATAAGGTGTCTTAAAATTTTTTTTTTTTTTTTGTGAGGTATTCTATTTAGAATATGACAAGCAGATAAGATAGCCTCCCTTACATGTTAGTAGATAATTCAAAACTTATTAACATTGCATTCATCATGTCTTTAAGAGTCCTATTTTTCCATTCTACAAGCCTATTAAATTGAGGCAAGTGAGGTGAAGTAGTCTCAAGAATTGATACCATTTTGTTCACAAAACTTTTTGAGTATATTGGAATCATATTCACCTCCTCTATAAGATCTAAATCTTTTAATCTTTTTCTCTAACTGATTTTCAACTTCAATTTTGAATTTATTGAACATTTCTTCACATTCATCTTTTTGACTTAGGAAATATAATTTAGTGTATCTTGAGTAATCATCAGTAAAAGTGATATAATATTTCATCCCACCTCTAATCATATTATTTTTAAAATTCCCAAGATCAATATGAATTAATTTCAAAAGATTATTAGTTCTTTCAATGGATTTAAAGAATTTCTTATGATGTTTAGCTTCCACACAAATTTCACATTTTGTAAACTTATGATTAGTCAGATTAGGAATCAAATTTAAATTTTCCATTCTCCTTATGGAGTCAGCATTCACATGTCCTAATTTAGCATTCCACATATTAGTAGAATCAACAATATAAGCAAAAGTAGCATTTTTATTCATTCCACTGTAAGTAGCATCAAGTATGCCAAATAAATCCCTACAGCAAAAATCCTTTCCTACAAAATCCCTATTCTTAGTCAAAACTAACTTATCACCTTTAAAAACAAATTTAATGGTAGCCATATTAAGCAAAGAACCAGAAATTAAATTTCTTCTCATTGATGGAACACGCAGCACATTGGTCAACATAATAGTCTTTCCAGATGTAAAAGTCAAAAGGACTTTTCTCTTGCCTAAAACTGGAGGGGTTCAAGCATCTCCAAGGAAGACTTGCTCCCCATCGGTCACTCCTTCATACTCAAGGAAGTGACATTTGTCAACAACGATATACTTCATTGCTCCAGTGTCCACAATCCATTCGGTTACATTATGGGCCAACTTTGCTTCGAAGACAACAGCAACCTCATCATCGCCTTCAGTTAGATTCACTTGATTGGCTGGTTGCTGCTCTTGTCCCTTGCGAAACTTTTATTTGTTTGCCTTGTGACCTAAAACTCCACAAATATAGCAAGGTCCTTTAACTTTTTATAGTAATCTTACCGAACTTTTTAAACTTATCAGATTGCTTGCTGTCCTGATTCTGACCATTGTTGTTCCAGCCCTTCTTAGGTCCACGACTTTTACCTTTGAACATTTAAGAAGCTTCTTCGGGCTTGCTATCTACTAGATTTACCTTGGTTGCAAACTCATAAGCCAAATGAGACTTATCCTTCAGACGGTTGCTTTCCTCAATTTGGATGTAAGATGTCACCTCATCAACCATCATAGCAGTTTGTCATGCTTCAACGTATTACTATACTCTTTCTAAGATGGTAGTAATTTCTCAATCAGAGCAACAGCCTTGAAAGCATCATTAATTTTCATGCCTTCCTAAATGATGTCCAGAATAATATTCTAGTATGCATGAATTTGGTCGGTGACAGGTTTGTCATCAACCATCTGGAAATCCAGGAACTTGGTTACCACATACTTTTTCATTCTAGTATCTAGGCATGACCACAGTTCAGGTACCATGAAGAGCATGAACCATTACCAAAACCTCTTGGGAGCCGGTTCCAGCCAGTTTTTCGATTTTGATCACGGTTTCGATTTTAAATTTTTTTAAAGTAAATATACATTTTGGATAATATTAAAAATTTAAAAATCTAGGATAAGAAACAAAAAATTATATTTTATTTATATTTAAATTATGGACTTTGTTTTTGGATAAAAAATACACTATTACAACATTTATCAAATATTAATAATTAAAGTAAAGATACATTTTAGATAATCCACACTAAAAGATAATCTAAAGAAAAATTAAATGCATCAATTATATTGGCATATATATATATTAAAAAATAATAAAGCTAAGATGAGAAACAAAAAATTATATTTTATTTATATTTCAATTATAAACTTTGTTTTTGGAAAAAAAAAAAAAAATCAGGTACACTATGATATCATTTATTGAACCATTAAAATTAAGTAAAGATACATTTTACTAAAAGATAATTTAAAGAAAAATTAAATGCATCAATTACATTAGTGTGTGTGTGTGTGTGTGTGTGTGTAAGAGTATATATAATTTTTATATAATTTTTAAATTTTTTTTACTTGGTTCCGATTCTAGAACTGCTGGTTCTTAGTTCCGGTTTCAAAAAATATAGACCCAGAACTTTGTCCATGGTTCCAAAATCGCAGATTTTTGGCATTCTGGTTTCGTGGTCACCCCTACTAGTATCTTTTGAGTTGTATATTTCTTGTCCAAAGCTAACTATATGTCCTTGACAAACTTATATAAGCGATACAGATCAAATAGGACGTCGGTCATGAAATTCAATATAAGTTCAATTGTCATCAGCATAAACCCTAGTGGATTTGGAAGGTGCAACATCTCTGAATAGGACGTAATCCACTTTGAAGGTTTGTAGGTAAAACAAAACCTTCTCGGACCAACGTTAGTAATTCTTTCCGTCGAATAGTTACAATTTGGATATGTCAGGAATACCGGTGTTGGCCATCACAGCGACAAACAAATCACTTTCAAGATTGTTAGAAAATTTTGATAGTAAATAATTAAATGAACAGGACAGAATTTGTTGAGGCGTGTAATCACTATCTTTGAAAGTGATTTCGCCCCTCACAGGATCATAATCCACTGATATAAATGGGATCATTGGGTGATCATTCTCTAAGATTCAACGGCAATCTTGGTTGCGTACACTCGCAAACAAGGTTTCAAACTCAAAACTGGACTACTCAATACCAAGGAAAAGAAAAGAATAGAGTTATTCGGAGGTATTAAAGAGGACCTCAAAACCTCTATTTATAGTGATAAACTCGGCTAGAAATAGGAAGTCATAATACTGCTTTGAGAGAAAAGATAGGTGACTTGTGAGAAAGAAAGGAAATATGTTTGCCTTGGGAGAAAAGATAGGAACTGTAAGTAAAGTTCACACGAAATAGGTAACAAAAATATAAGAAAGAAAAATGTGACGGAAGTAAATTTCTAGTGGTTCACATGCATGCACCACGCCGCACCGTGCCTCTCTGGCACATGCGTCTGTTTGTGAAAAATTCCCAAATGCCATCAATCATGTATAGTCTAGGCTCTTAACTAGTATTGCGTAGTGGTAAAACACCAAACTCATATAAGGTGAAAACAACCAACACAAAGTTTCAATGTAGGACTAAAGATTTTACAAAAAGAAGGGAACACAATTAGAGGGAAAATCAAATTTATTAAAATTGTATTTTGGAGGCAAACTTCCAATAACTTATACTTCAAGTAAGCTCATAAGGGAAAAATTGTAATTAGGCATCAAAGTAAGGAGTTAAACTCCTACATCTTTACCTATAAGTAAGGGTTCAACCCCCAAAATATGTAATTAGTTTCATCCTACTCAATCATTGGCAATTAATAACATACGAGCACATTAATCGCACTTTCTCTCTCCACTATTTACATTTGATACCCTTCAAGTACCCAAGTGTTCATCAATGATAGATGGACATGTGCTATGATAATCAATTAGCCCTAAGGACATCAAGTATTTTGGTATAAATAATTTTCAACATGCGAAATATTTTGTGTTATTAGGTGTTCATAAGCTAAATAATTATACCAAAATCCAATGACCACAAGGGCCCAAAATATTTCGCAAGTACCTGATTTATTAGATGTGTCACAAGGTTAGTATTCACTTTTATTTTGGACAATTACAATTCATTTTTAGCTTTCACTTGCTAATTTCCTTCTTGTTATACAACTTCTAATTTGAACGTTGAAATTTCTCCCAAAAATTCAAGTCCTGCCCTCACGTTTTTTGCCTTAGATGATCTTTCCGTAAGTGTGAGGCGTGACGTTACTCATATTTTAAAATTTTTTTATAATCAAATAACTTTTAATTTAGACGTAAATTATTTGACCCTTAACTTTAGTACTAATAATTTCATGCATCAACAAATGTCGATTCTTATTCTTGTTGAACATGTATAACCGTGCAAGATGCTTTTCCCTTTCTTATTTTTGAATCTGTGGACTAGACTTTGTTCTATGCCTTCTTTAATTTGTAAATTTATTTTCCTCTTTCTTTTTTTTTTTTTTTTAGATGTGTTTGTCCGGTAAATGGAAAAGATATTAATGTACATTTAGTGTTTTGTCCTTCTTCCATGTGATGCTGCCAAAGTGCCACTTGCCAACCAACTTCTGCGGCAATGGTTGACTCAATTGATTCGGAAGTTACAAATAGAAAGAAAAGACCAAGTTTTACCATAGTCGTTAGTTGAGTCAGGATCTCTACATTCATTTCTCCATTTACTTCTATTTAAGTAATTAAAATTTTTTTAAAAATAATCTAATTAGATAAGTAGTTTTATCTCATCCAATAGACTATCAAATCTAAAAATAATTCAACTGGATAATTTTTTTACCATTATATTTATATGTCACATTTTTAAACGGTGCAAGTATTTTTAAATTTTGATGAAATACAAAATTGTTTCATCAAACAGTAAATATTATTTGTTTCAATTTTTTGCAAGCCATTTATATAAAATATGATATGAATTTTGAACGGTTTTGCTTTATAAAAATATTTTTAAAATTTTATGTTTTCAATGGTAAATAGAGGATTCTTGTTTGTTGGGTCACCCTCAAAGTCAAAAAGATTACATAATCTTCTATCCTATCTCATTTTCTATTAAATCTATCAAAGATTAATTAAAATTTTTAGTGGAAGAATCTTAATCTTTTATTAGGAAGTGAGGTAGGTAAAGAATAGAGGATCTTTACAAAAAAGAAAAGTGAGGGAATGCCAATGAGTAATGAAAAACTAACTCAACGAATTTCATATTTTAATTAATTGATTAGCGTCAATGAACTGCATGAAAATCAGAAAATTCTTAGTTTAATCTCATTCTTTATTAAAAGAAAAAACTTGAAACTTGTATGGAACAACATTTATGCATAAACAAGTTTATCACTCCTTTAGCATAATTACGATTTTAAATATTCATTACATATTATACTGATTAATTAGGGTACGATACTACTATTAAATTTTATAGGTTTATAAAGTAATAAATTTGTATATTAAAAGAAAAATATAAAAAGCCCAATGAGGTTATAATAATTTAATGAGACTCTGAAATTTATCCTTATTCTTGTGTATATGTCATGGGTCCATGATGATGCAACTATTACAACTGCAAAATAAAGAACCGCATTTCATTCCACCAGCGTTTACTTGCTACCAACCTCGGTGATTATTTTCTCATTTACTCCTTCCCCAAGTCCCGATCTTATTTTCTCGATCTTCTGATGTGTTGGACCGTGAGCCAAATCTATCAAACCACACTGCCAATCCTTGTCACTCCATTAGTTTTTTTTTTTAAGTGTCATTTTAATCTTTAATATAAAAATTAAAATTATTATTAAATAGTCTAAATTTTATACAAAATTGATCTTATATGACTAAATTATCCTTTTGACTAGTAAATAATTAAAAGAGTCCCAACATTAATTATAAGTTGAGTAATTAATGGAGTTGCAAAGAGATAAGGGCAAATTAGTAAAAGATAATTAATGCTTCATTAAACTTCTAAAGTGACACTTAAAATGGAACAAATGACACCGTTTTTTTTTTTTCTAAAGTGACACTTAAAAAAGAACAAAGGGTATACTTTGTCTTTCCTATGAGAACATCACTAAAATTTACACTTTTTATTTTCAAATAACTGTCACATTTGATTGGTGTACGCACATAAAGAAAGCTATTAAATTGTATAAATTTAATAAAAAAGATAGTTTAAAATGACTAAATTACCCTTTTAAATTAATATCTAATTACACAATCCTCCCCCCATTAATATGACAATAAGGGTAAATGTTGAAAAACATCATTTAATACTTCTTTGATTTTTTAAAATGATAGATAATTTGACACAAAACAATTTGTCTAAAGTGACTGTTATTTTGGAACAGAGATAATATTGAAATACTTCCTCCCTCCATTCCATTTTATCTGTTGCATTTGACAATTTGCTTTGTTTTAAATTATTTGTTGCTTTAAAAATTTAAGGAAATATTAAATAATTTTTTCCAACTTTACTCTTAGTGCCATCTAATTGGGGAAAGATAATTATAATATAGTTGAAGAATTTAATATAAACAGTCTATTAGTCATGTTCAATTATTATTTTTAATAAAATTGGTATAATTTAATAATTTTTTTATATTTTTATATGTCAATTTAAAACGACTGTTAAATTAAAATGGAGGTAGTAATTCATGACTTACAAAATTTCACTAATTCGTAATATATGTTTACCCTTTATCTTTAATCTATGCAATAGATTAGAACAAATTTTCCTTGTATACTTTTTACACTATGTATATCTGTCATCATTTTCCACATCAATAAATCAGGTACTATTCCAACATTCCTAACTACTTTTTGTAACCTCCTCCATAAATGTAAATTGGTAGTAGTAAATTCGAAAACTAACAATTGCACGATTAGGCCCCACATTGTCTTTACAATTAAATATTGATAGCTCAAGAGGCAAGTCATGGTTTTCTTCTCCAACTTTTTCACACAGAATTTTAATGGACAACAAGAATTACCACTGAATTTATTAACACCCTCAACTATATGCCCTTGACCAGTTGACCCTGCCACCGTCTCCTGGCTCTCTCCTTTTCTTACTCATTCTTGATTTTTTTTTTTTTTTTACTAGTTCTGTTCCTGATGCATGCGCAATACGTGACTGTATAGCTAGCCAAGGAATTGTAGTACTAGTACCAGTACTAGCATTCAACACATACACATCTTTGTACAATCTAGTATGTTATTGATGCCTTCTTTCCACCCATTTTGTAATTCTTTGACTTTTTTTCGGAAAAAAGATATATTTTGTAATTAAAATTTAATTTTAAAGTTATATTTGGATGGATTCGAATTTAAAATTTAAATCTATATTAAGTTGTTTAAAGAAATTAAGAAATTTAATAGGAAATAGTTAATTTTAATGGTTAAATTAAGTGAATTTAAATTAATTAATTGGTTTAAAATCCTTATAAGAGAGACATCAAATCCATTCATCTAAACACAACCTAAATTTATTTGGTTTTTAATGAAATTCCTTCCACAAAAATGAATCTTTTTAGTATCAAATACTAGTGCATGCAAACTTAAAATTTTAAGAAAGTTCAAAAAAAATCTATACAAGCTTTAGTTGAAAAATGACACATTGACAAAAAAATGTCAAATTATGACAAAATAAATGAAATAAATATAAAAATAATTTTCTATAGGCATGATAATTGAATTCACCTGTAATTTTGATCTCTCCTACATTCTTATTTATACCCCTACATCTCCTTCATTTTCCTCATTCTATCTCAAAATATACTAGTATAGTATTTCACTCAATTCGCCATATATTTATTTTTTTAATCTTTCTCCTCTTTCTGAAATGGATTCCCTATCATCCTCATCACTTTCTCCTTACTACCATATCATTTTCACAGCTCTAGCTTTCTTTCTATCGGCCCTGTTTTTCTTGTTGTCACGTAAATCAAAATCTAGAAAACTAAATTTGCCTCCTGGGCCGCCCGGATGGCCCGTGGTTGGCAACCTCTTCCAAGTTGCACGATCAGGGAAACCGCTTTTTTCCAATACGTAAGAGATCTTTTGCCTGTATACGGTCCAATTTTCACTCTCAAAATGGGCACTCGAACTATGATCGTTATCAGCAGCGCCGATTTGGTCTACGAAGCACTCATCGAAAAGGGTCAAATTTTCGCTAGCCGGCCACGAGAGAATCCCACAAGATACCATCTTCAGCTGTAACAAGTTTACAGTGAATGCGGCGCTTTACGGCCCTGTTTGGCGATCCCTGAGAAGAAATATGGTTCAGAATATGTTAAGTCCAACCAGGCTTAAAGGGTTCAAGAATGCACGAGAGATTGCAATGGATAAACTCGTTGAAAGGATTAAATTCGAGGCTGATGCCAATGATGGTGCTGTTTGGGTGCTGAAAAATGCACGTTTCGCCGTGTTTTGCATACTAGTTGCAATGTGTTTTGGTCTCGGCATGGAAGAACAAATGATCGAAACGATTGATCAAATGATGAAGACCGTCTTGATCGTTCTTAATCCGAGGATAGAATCCTAGATGATTATCTACCGATTTTAAGTCCATTTTTCTCCAAGCAAAGAAAAGAAGTTCAAGAAGTTCGAAAGCAACAGATTGAGCTACTTGTCAAATTAATCGAAAAGCGTCGAAATGCAATTCAAAATCCAGGATCAGATAAAACAGCAGCTACATTTTCCTATCTTGATACATTATTTGATCTTAAAATTGAGGGTAGAAAATCAGCACCTTCTGATGCTGAACTTGTAACGCTTTGTTCAGAGTTCTTGAATGGTGGGACCGATACGACAGGGACAGCTATTGAGTGGGCCATAGCGAGAATGATCGAAAATCCTGAAATTCAGACAAAATTATATGAAGAAATCAAAATTGTTGTCGGTGATAAAAAAGTTGAGGAGAAGGATATGGAGCAAATGCCGTACTTAAACGCTGTCGCTAAGGAGTTGTTACGTAAACATCCTCCTACGTACTTATCTTTGACCCATGCAGTAATTGAGCCGGCCAAATTAGGTGGGTACGATATTCATGGGACTAGTCAACCGATACTAATGTGGAAATTTTCTTACCTGGTATTTCGGATGATCCGAAAATTTGGGCCGACCCGATGAAGTTTGACCCAGACCGGTTTTTCACCGGTCGGGAGTATGCCGACATAACCGGTGTTACCGGAGTGAAGATGATTCCGTTTGGCATTGGCCGGAGGATTTGTCCCGGGTTGGCCATGGCTACATTGCATGTAAATTTGATGTTGGCCCGGATGGTTCAAGAATTCGAGTGGACTGCTTACCCGAAAAATAGTAAGGTGGATTTTAGTGAGAAAGCAGAATTTACTGTTGTGATGAAAAATCCTTTAAGAGCCCACATCAAGCCAAGAATCTAATGTATGAATTCAGTTTTTTCTGCCATGAGATGTTAGGTTTATGGTAGATATGTACAACAAATATTTCTTCTTAATTTTTCCTCAAAAATGGATTCTGCTTTCTCCTTTTTTTTAATGATTTATTTGTAATTTTACTATGGAGTCTTTCTTGATTTTCTCTCTTGGCTAGTGTGGTTTATTTGTTGACAATAAATTCCAATATAAGTTACTCACTTTGCTTCATTTTATTTGTACTTTTAGATAATTTATTTTGTGTTGAATAATTAATTAATTTTAAAAATTCAAGAAAGTATTAAATGCTTATTTTCTAACTGTACCCCTAATGGCATATTAATGGGGAGGGCGGATTATATAGCGAGGGTAATTAAATCATTTTCAATTAGTTTTTTTAATTGATATAATTTCGTAACTTTCTTAATTATTGTGCACTAACCCAAAAAGACAGATAAAATGAAGGATTAATCTTTTATATTCCGTCATATATAAATGTATATTATGTATACATTGTTTGAATTTTAAATATCATTTTATATTTGTGTCATACATATACACTCAATGGTGTAAAAAAAATTTTATACCAGATTAACCCTAAAATGAAACAATGGAGTTATTGTTTTAGGTGGTGACCGCTGCATTTAGTCACACGTTCTCTCTGAGCAATTGTCATGAATTTTGCATTTAATGTACAAGGGCAAGTCAGCAATGTTGAGGGCATCTTAAATTGGTGTCCGGACCTTGGACCATATGTTTTCAGTTTCAAATACAAATCACTGTACCACAGCTGACTCTTTGGTCCTGCTTGCTTGTCCATAGCTTTTATGATGACACATGTAGGCTGTAATAGAGCCACATTAAAGGACATATGGTTAAAATTAGGTAGTTCTAGGAGATTGAATAATTAGCATAGAATTTCTTAATTAAAATGGCAATGTTTATAGTTGATCATTCCAATATTTCCAGCTAGGACCTGGCAAATTCATTGTCAATTTTTTGTTTTCTTTTTCTTTTGCTATAACTATATTTGTCACTGTCCAATGGGTCAAAGAGGAGATGAAAATCCACTTTAAATACTAAATACACTTTCGAAACAAAGAAGGAAAAAAAATCCATTTGCAACCAAAGAAATAAGTAAACTATTAAGAGATTTGAAAGGACTTTGACATTGGCATGGAGCTAACAGGAATTTGAGTATACAACTGAACTAACAACATCTCCAACTATAATTGAACCAACAAAACAACTCCTATCAAAAGGCCAAAAAAAAAAAAACCACTTAATAAATGTACAGAGAAAGCCACAACAAAAACACTCCATTTCCTGAAAACAACCTTTATGCCTGCTGACGCAAACCTGAACAAAATCGTTCCATAACTGTTGAAAATTTGGGTACGATAATAAGGAGTAGAAGAAATTTTATGCATTTGATGGGCTCTCCACCTCTTTGTTTCCTGACATTTTGGTTATTTGACTATCATCAATCAAGTTGGGATTGCTTTCTCTATCTTGTACTCCAACCCCCGCAGAATGACCACACTCGTCTTGGCTGGGTTGCATGCAGCGGCTGTCATGTGGTGCTGATGATAGTCTACGGTTATTTGATGAATGATAAGCATTGAGATTGGTAGATTGTATGTTATTTATTGAGCTCTGATGGCTGAACGGAATAAAGGTTGCAAAAAAGGTTTTTTTTCAGGAAGCTCACGAAGAGAAAGACGACACACTGGACACGTAGAATGGTGATGCAGCCATATGTCAATACATACAGCATGAAAAAAATGTCCACACTTGGGCAGTATCCGCAATGTGTCTTCCTTGTGATAATCAGCGAGGCAAACCGTGCACCTGTAATATGGAAACATTGCTGTAAGATCTTAATGGTTTTAAGAAATGGTTTAACGAGCTGCCCACATACCACATCACGAGCACTCAACCAAACTTATTACTTCAAAACAAGCACTGAAACTATTCCCAAGTTATGCTGAGATAACTACAGTAGTTGACAAAAACCAAGTTTCACCCTAGCTATGCTTTCCAGACATAACTAATCGAGCAAGGACTGGACTTGTGTATGTTGAATTGCAGTAGTGTTTACACTAAACCACATGTGGAGCATTAGTTTTAGTCCAGCATTATTTCAAGAGCCATGTGCTCTTAAGTTTATGCATGTAGGACAATTATAGGGCATTGTACACACTGACTCATAATAATTAAAAAAATAGTGTCAATCCAAATGATTCCTAGTTATAGGTCACCCGCCAGTTATCATCAATAGCTCCGTGATTTTCGTTTCTGAGAAACTTATTAAACCGTCTGACATTTCCTTCATGTGAGCTGCACATGTTTGATTTCTTAAAACATCACCACTGCTAATATATGATGATGGAATAAATTCCTGTTCACACATTTTCTTGTGGAATGCCTACAGCCAACACAAAAAAGTTTGCACCAACACTTTATCATCGAGTTTCTAAACAAAAGTCAAGAAATCATACAGAATCAAGCAGCTCAATGCCCCATAATTGGTGGCCTAGAACAAGATAAAGAAATCGAAAAAAAAGCCCCTGGGTTCTTTTAATAACACCTGTGTTCTATTTTTATGTCCCATGACCCCTCTACCACAAGGGAAAAAGAAAAGGATAAATGAATTCTGTTTTCGAAAGTTCTCTCTGTCCCTAACACAGAAATTAATCTGCTATGTAGCTTCTGTTCCAACAATGTTTTACAAGCTCAACTGTCAAAGAAAGAGGTTGAATGATGTTTGGCTCATTAATTTGAAATTAACAGGGAGTAGCTAATGCGCGTAAAATAAGAGAACCACCTATGAAGCACCAAAACCACTTGATATTAAGACAGACCATCAGCAATTTAATGTAATAAACAACTGACATAGCACAAGCAACGAAAGAAACAGTCATCACTCTGTATTTTTAGTAGAATAGTTGCTATATAACTTCACTATTAACCTTTTTCCTATTGATCATACCCAACTCATTGTTAATTTTTACTAGCCTCCCACACTTCCATCCTAATCAATCCTTTTATGCAATAGCTGGAAGAACTTGAGTCTCTTCTACACATTAGAGATGATATAGTCAGTTACATCTTCCAACTTTCACACAACTTAGAAGCATCAATTTTGATATAGTACCTCAAGTTGAGGCACAAAAGCAGTGATGAGGTCACCCCTAGGAAGGCAAACTGCGTGAATTAAAGTGGAAATAAAAACAAAACCAAAAGAAGACAATAAAATTCAGAGGGTGTTAAATTTAGAAATATCCCACACCGGTTAACTTAAAGATTCTAGACTAATTAATAAGTTCCATGGGCCACACCACTCACGACTAATTGGTTTTGAAATGGAAGCCCATGTTCTTTAACATGGTATCAGAGCTAGTCTCAGGTTTTCTCCCTTCCATTCCACACGTGCCTTAGGTTCTCTCTAACCCAATTCAACGGGCTTGCTCAACTCCCTAGGAGCTCAACCCAAGTCACGGGTGGTTCTCTCTCTAGCACCGCGGCGCTCAATTCCTCGGGAATTCAATCAACCCAAATCACAGGTTCTCTCTAGTCCCGCACGCTCAACCAATCCAAGTCACATGTAAGAGGGGGTGTTAAATGTAAAAATATCCCACATCGGTTAACTTAAAGATCCTAGACTAATTTATTTGCCAATAAGTTCCATGGGCTACACCACTCACTGCCAAGTGGTTTTGAGATGGAAGCTCATGTTCTTTAACATGGTAATAGAGCTAGTCTCAGGTTTTCTCCCTTCCATTTCACACGTGCCTTGGGTTCTCTCTAGCCCAGTTCAACGAGGTCGCTCAACTCCCCAGGAGCTCAACCCAAGTCACAGGTGGTTCTCTCTAGGACCGGGCGTTCAATTCTCCGGGAGTTTAACCGACCCAAATCACAGGTTCTCTCTAGTACCAGACCCTCAACCAATCCAAGTCACGTGTGAGAGAGGATGTTAAATATAAAATTATCCCACATCGGTTAGTTTAAAGATTCTAGACTCATTAATAAGCTCCATGAAACACACCACTCACTTCCAATTGGTTTTGAGATGGAACCCCATGTTCTTTAACAGAGGGAAACGACACAAATGTTTCATGTCAATAGTTGTCATCTGTAACCAGAAACCAGTTGAAAAAGAAGAGGAACTATGCATATGGAAGCAACTTCTGACAGCACTCTCTACACCCTCCTCCTTTAAAAGTCCAGTCTTTGACTGGCACTGGCATAGTGGACTAACATGAAAGAAGAGAAGAAGAGAATCCATAAAATTTTCAACTGTCCGGTAGAGTCTCACCTCCTCATAATTCTACTTTCCCATCCACAAAAAATGATCTAACTTCTAACTGCAGTGAATCAGAAAACCGTGCCTTTGAGACCACAGTGAACACATATGGAGAAAGATGATGCCAGTGTCTTACTAATTCAAAGCAAAAGGCACTTTTCCTTGTACTTGTTTCCCTTCACAATTTATATTTGTATCCTGTTAACTATACTAAAACTTTGAGCTGACTACTCCCATCATAATAATAGAATTTTAGGTCACTAATTCATTTATTTACCAGTCAGGATGAATTCTAATAGATCATAAATTAGAAAGTTTTGGGATTGTATAACTTTGTCACATTTTCTTGTATTATTTCACAGCATTTACAACATTCAATGGCTTCCTGTTTCATGAGAGGCATTTTCCAGTAATCAACTAACAGAACTATTTAATATTGAGGGCATGTCTGACTTTTTCAATAGGACCAATACTATCTTTTGCAATTACGTGTATCCAAAAATTGTTCACGTAACATCTCAACAACCAAATTTGAACATCACAAAGTCACATCAGCAATGCCTTTTGAGTTAGACTTTCTCAAAATGAAGACAAACACTGAACTAATGACATCAATCTCGTACATATTAAACTAGTTCCTATTTAGTTGTTTTGTTTTGGAATTAGTATAAAACAGAATATAATCAAAAGAATTTTTTACACCACACACTTCCTTCTTGCCCCACCCAAAAAAAGGATAAAAAACAAATTTACAGTAGTTGAAAGAACTTTCATAGTTCTAGCAACCACCCTAAAGAACTTTAAGCAAACGGACAACATAGGCACCAACAAGAACAAGTACAAGTTTTAACTTACTGATTATTTTCCCCTGAGAAAAAAGCATCACTGTACTTCTTTTGGTTGTGTTGGAAAGTTGGCGAAAATTACAGGCTCAAGCCCATGGATTCCGCGTTCCAACTGTACCACAAAACGAACAACATTTCCATATTTCAAAGAGCAAAAGATGATCCAAAAGGCCAGAATATAACTGTTTACACCAATGCAGAAGTTCAATTCTCAGGTTAGCCTAACACCAGCCGACACAAGAATTTCGAAAAAAAAAAAGAAAAAACAAAAGAAAAGAAAATAAGAAGAAAAACGAAACAAAGAACATGACACCGGGAAAAAAAAATTAAACAAGACAAAAGGTATAAGTACAACAGGACACGTACAAATTTGGGCATACCACCAACCTATAACAATTTGCTTTGGCTAGGCAGTCAAAAGGGATGTGCAGGAAGTAGACCCAAAAGCAAAAGCTTTCAAGACAACAGACAAGGAATCTTACACCAATAACCATCCAAAAGTACTCTTGAAGAATAGAATTGTTCCCTCAGAATAGATGAACAAAACAAACAGATACAGGTGCCTGAGAAGCACAACAAAACTCCTTACATTTTCTTTTTTCTTTTTCTAAATCTCTTAATTAAACAGATTAAACAAAAACAATCAAACTAATTCAGCACAAGCCAGGCTTTACTCACAGACCACCCAAATACACACCACAGACAATATCAAATACATAAAAAATGGAGCATTCTCAAATACTAAATCAAGAAGGAGATACTGAAAGAGAATTGAGATAAAAGGGCTTACAATGCTGGGATCAGATATATTAGCTCTAGCAAAAGAGCGCCTTGATGCAGTCAATTGAATTCTAGCACAAATAAGCCTTGCGCAAACAAACACAATGAACATAATACTCACAGCAAATCCAATCACTGTCATCACTAAATTTATCCTTGAAGACATCATTCTTCTTTAATTTTAGCTTTGTTTCTTATCCTTCTTCACTGTCCAAGAAAAACTATAACCAACCCTTCAAGAAAGCTCAAATCTTGCACTGTATTTTCAGCCCAGTGCAAAAAGCATAATTCTATCAACTCATCCAACAAAAACCCAACTTTACACTCAAATCATTTGTTGTCATCCACTTTCTCACTTTAAATCAAAAACCCACCTTGATTTTCCCTTCTTTAACTCAAAAATACCATCTTTCTTCTCCACTGTCCAAGAAAAACTATAACCAACTCTTCAAGAAATTTCAAATGTTGCACTGCATTTCAGCCCAGAAAAGCAAAATTCTGTCAACTCATCCAAAAAAAAAAAAAAAAACCAACTTTACACTCAAAATCATTTGTTGTCACCCACTTTCTCACTTTTAATCAAAACCCATCTTGGTTTTTCCTTTTTTTTTATCTCAAAAATACCATCTTTCTTCCTCTACATGATTTGCACCATCTCCCCTTCTATCCCTCTGCATATAGAAATAAATCTGAAATTTGTATGCATTGTGTATTGCATTTGGTGTTGAAGAAAACAGAAAAATAGGTGGTTTTGTGGGAAGTTGGAGTGAGAAGGCTCGAGGAATGTACTCAGATATTAGTGATTAGGCTGACAAGAGTCTTGAGTAAGACCAGCAGGTGTTGAAAACCACAGAGGAACTAGAGAGAAGTGTGTGAGAGAATACTAGATTATGTGTGTGAGAATGTGTGAATGAGCGTGTGAGAGAGAAACAGAAGGCGTTATAGTATTAGATTAGAGCGTGATCAAAGGAGTAAGAGAGATTTAAGATCCAGACTCAGAGTCACAGTATATCACTGCTAAGAAAAGATGGGTGCTGTTTGGACAGCCAATAATATTTATCTATTGACTTTATTTATTTTTAAAAATAATGTTAATTTTTGAAATAATAAAATAATTATTTGGATATAAAATAATATTTTAAAATAACAATTTAGATTGAAAATAATAAATAGTAACTATTATTTGGGGAACCTATTTATAAAAAAATAATGCAAATAGAAAAATAACAGTTATAAAAATTCTTTACTTATTCTCATCACACTACATTTGATAAAAATTTGAAATTTTATCTTTTCCTTTGTTTCATCTATCAAACTCCACATACATAAAAAAATTAATTTTACTTTACACCTTAACCCATGACCTAAATTAAATCACAAGAAAAATATAGTTTTACCATTTGAACTACACTTCATTGTCAGTCAACATTCAATATTATTTTAACAAAAATACATTTATTCTCTCATTTTCTTTTTTATTTTTTATTTTTTATTTTACTTGATTTATTTTCTCTCTCACACACACTTATTTTATTGACATGTTTTAATAATTTTTTATTATTCATCAACATATTTTAAATTTCATCAAACTCTATTTATGAAAATAAAATAAGATATTTTGGGTGTTAAGAGAAAATTTGTTTACACATCAATAATTTGAAGGTAAAAGTATCATTTAAGGCGAAAATTTAACACCGCTAACTTTAACTGTTAGTTTTTTAAAATGCCTAAAAAATAACGTTAGGGATTATGACCCTAAATGTTAAAGGGATAAAATGTTCTAACCCTACATAAAAATAAAAATAAAAGGTACTTAAAAAATCAATAATGATAAAAGATAATTAACATATATATCCACGTATTTTATGTCATTATTAAGAGAATCGCCACACACACACATATATAAACATTT
Organism: Cinchona pubescens; assembly: GCA_025175665.1. Lineage (NCBI taxonomy): Eukaryota > Viridiplantae > Streptophyta > Magnoliopsida > Gentianales > Rubiaceae > Cinchona > Cinchona pubescens. Next base: position 1,591,270 of record JANKKI010000258.1, on the reverse strand, counting down.
TGTATGTAATTGAGTAAACATACAAAATAAGTCAAATTAAACTAACAATAAATATATGTTATCGGTTCAGCCACGAACGTATAAATGCGAATTATTTTTATATTCATAATATTAATATTTATAGATTACTAACAAAATATTGCAACAAACACGCGTTAAGATAAAAATATATGATTATAATAGTTACTAGATTAAAACGTCATTATGCGAAAGTAAGGATTGCAAATAATCTAATAATAATAATAATTACTTCCATTGTTTATACATAATTATTAATAGAATATTTTTTAAAATGTAAATAATGAATAGAACATGAATAGTGCAAATAATGTATTGTGTGAATAATGAATAATGAATAAGACAAAATATGAATAGTGCCAAATATTATTTGGAAAAAGTGCTTTGCTGACCAGAACGGAGATTATTGCTGACCATATATTATTTGCGATTATTTGCTATCTTTTTTTAGGAAAATTCTATAGTACTATTTATATTTTAAATATTTATATAATATAATAGAAAAATTAAGTATTTTAAAAATTTATACATATTTGTATAACACAATAGAAAAATTAAATATTTTAAAAATTTATATTACATAAATTTTTAAAATTAATCAGATATTTTCTTAACAAAAGTGTAAAATTTCCTCTTTTATAATCTCAAACTGGACAAGGAGTCTAAGGCCTAGTTTGCGAGTTTAAGAGATGAGAGAAAAGAAGAAAAAATATAAGTTATGAAAGAAGAGAAGAGAAAATAAGAGAAATATGTCTATTTTTAATTTGTTAGATAATTTTGAATTTATATGGTATTATCATTTTGTTATTTAATATTTTGAGGGAAAAAAAAAGTTCAAAAAATTTAAAAATTTGTTAGCCTTTAACTAACTTTGTATTCCATTGTTTCTTCACTTTTTGAAAAAAGAGACAGGCTCAAATTTGTACTTTTTTCCCCATTGCTTTCTATTTCACCCCTTATCTTTTCACTTCAAACTCTCAAACAAGTAGGGGTGTTCATGGATCTGGTACCCAATCCATCAGATAAAAAGAGTACCCGACTCTCACTGACACGGTCAAGAAAATTCCGACGCTCTACTCGGTTCATACAAAGGCCGGGTACCTGCAAAAGAAAGTCGGTTCAACCAGGTACCCGACTCTCACTGGTAACAAAATATAAAAATTTCAATAATGATAATTAGGCAAATTAATTTCACAATTAAATCAACAACAATAAAGTCTAAGTCACAAAATACATCCCAATAGCAATGTTGAGTGTTTTAGCAACAAGCCAATAGCAACAACAACTAAATCACAAAATACATCTCAACAGAGGAGAGTGTGAGGAATGAATATGCGAGAAAGAGGAAGAAAAGAGATGATTGAGGAGGAAGAAAAAAGGAAGACAAGGAACTGAATTAAAGAAAAGGTGAGAGACTGCCAATAATTATAGTAAGTATTAACTTATAATGAAACCCTATTATTCAAATTTACAAATTTATCCCTGAAATAGACCACGTCGGGTGCCCAACGTGACTTACTACCCAACCCTCAACTTGAGTAATCCGATCCGCTTTCAGAATGCGATTCGAGTACCTTTTTTCGGTTCGGATTGGATCGGATCAATGAGTTTTTTGAGTCAGCGAGTCAGGATGAACACCCTGCACTTGTTGGAATACCAAATTAACTTTAATATCATGACAACCAACGTTATCATAACCCGGATCCTTCATATTTAATCATCAAGAATATAAATTAAATACTAGATGTGGAAACATACCTGAATCAATAAGAATTGATGTGATTCTTGAATATTTGGATGTGGTTCTTGAGATTTTTGAATATTGTGGTTATTGATCTTCTAAATTACTGTATATGTAATTTAGAGAATATGATTCTCACTTTTCTGATTATGGGATGTCAATGAAAAAACCTACTTCTTAGATTTCTCTTCTCTCCGAATCTCAACTTTCACTAAACCTGTAGGAGGGAGGACTTAAAAAGCAAATTATAAGGAGAAAAACTTCTTATTTCCAAAGTCTAGCAATGCTACAAGTTATTCTTTTTCCCTTTTTGGCTATGTAATTTAAGAGGAATAAGGTTCTCATTGACTTTTGAAGGTTGTTTATACCTATTTTAAATTGAAAATTTACTTTTTTTAAAAAAAATTATAAAAAATTGAAAAATATTTTTGCTTTTTATATTTAGATAAATAAAAAATTATTTTTCAAAAGCAAATTTGTACCTGTTTTTTTAAAAGTACTTTTTCTCATTTAAAAAAATAAAAATAAAAACTACTTATAGCTTTTCCTAAGTCCTCTATTATATATTTTTTTTTTGTCATAGTTTGACTTATTTAATCAAACAGATTAATTTTATAATTATATATATTATGAATTTTTGATGAAGTTGCTTCAACAAAAGTAAAATTTATATCAAATGAGTGTGTATAAGGTTATTTAAATTTTAGAAAAATTTAAAGAAAGCTATACAATATTCATTTTTTTTTTAAATTTGATGTATTGACCCAAAAAAAAAAAAAAAAAATCCAATAATAACAAGATAGTACTTTTTGGGTAAATTACAAGAAATCCCTTGTGGTAGACCCAATGTTCAGGTTACTCCTTATAATTTATGTACTTACAATTTGCCCCATTATGGTTTGGACATAAAACAAAATCATTAAATATTTCGTTAAGTGATCGTTAAGAGGTTTAAAAATTTAATTGTAAGGTTATTTTAGTCCTTTAAAATTTCTAATCAAGATTAGTCATATATTTTAATATAAAATACAACCCGTTCTTCTAGTGAAGAGATTTTTTGGGTGTTAAAAGGGTATTAAGTTTAGGATTATTTTGGACTTTTTGCACAAAATCATTAGTTTTATTAACTTTCTATCTACTTTATAAAAAAAAAAAAAATCCTAAATAGAATGGGTTAGATTGTAGATTTAAAAATTATAAAGAAGTAACGTAAAATATTTAAATTGCAAGGGTGTCATTAAAATTTACCCTACTTTTTCTATAATTCAGAATGGGAAGTTTGTGGCTCAAAGGTGTTGAAGACCCTTCGCTCAAATCCCAAACACCCCTTCCCCCCAAAAAAAGAAGGAAAATATACGAAAATAGCCTGCTTGTACACATAATTAATAAAGAGACGTAATTTTTAACTACTTTTATTCATTATTATAGGGGGTGTATACTAAATTTCGTACAAAAACTAGTACTAATTTGTGTAAATTGAGAAGTATATTTTGTAGGAAAATAAGCATAAATGTCTTTTACATCAAATAGTCCAAATTTATGTATTGAATTAGGTAGCCATGTGCACTATTTTTACTATTGTTTAAGTTTTCGTTTAAGAAATTAAATGCAGACTTAATGATGACAACAGCATTTTAGGGATGTCTTATGTAAAGCTTTTCCTAAGGGAAAATACTTACATAGATCCGATTTTTGTCTCTACCTGTAGATAAAAATCGATCATAAAATTAAATCTTATAAAATCTTTCTTACATTAGCTGATGTCATAGATTCCATAAAATTTAATTTACACCACAAAATCTACAAGTATAATAAAAAATCAAGTCTACTTAAATATTTCCCTTTCGTAAGAAGTGGCTAACTGAGCATACATGTATTATGGTACAAATGATTTAATATATATATATATTTTACGAAAGTTGAACATTAGCTTTGTGAATCTTTGTTTCTTTTAAAATAAATATCACAATTACATGATCATCTAATTGTCTAAATGTATGTATTCTCCTAATTTATATATCCGTTCACAATGAGTAACCTTCAACATATCCAATCCAATGATTATAATCATCTCATTCCCTAGTATATTGTAGTTTATTCTATAAACGTGTTCCTAGTAGTATGCGTTGAAAAGAAACGACATTTATTTATGTGACATCATACACTATACGGGGTGCCTTTGGAATTATGATTGCAATATATTTTGTGTTAATTAATGTAATTAATCCGACAAAATCAAATAATGTTTGACAAAATATAAATGACAAAAGGTTAGAAATTTATTATTCGGTAATCATACAAGTACCTCCACTCGGATGGTCAAATTATTTATTATTATACGAATAATATTCTATAAATAATAATTATCTAAACGAATAACTAAAGAAAATATTTCGCATCAAATTGATGTAACATCAAATTTTTATTTGCAAGGAAATATCTTGTAACAATTTTTGTCGTCTAAATGACGAAATACCTTCCTTTTATTAGGGGTGTTCATCTTGATCCGCTGACCCAAAAAATTCGCTGAACCGATTCGACCAGAATCGAAAAAAGATCTTTATCCTCACATCATTTTGAAAGCGGGTTTTGTAGAGGGTCGGGTCACTCAAGTTGAGGGTCGGGTAGAAGGTCACATTTTTGTGACCCGCCGACCCAATCCATTTCAGGGATAATTTTGTAAATTTGATTAATAAGATTTCATTAGAAGTAAATACTTATCAGGTTTATTGGTGGCCTCTCAATTTTATCTCTTCTTTTTCAATTCCTTGTCTTTCCTTCCTTTTTCACCTCAATCATCTCTTCCCTTCCTCTCTCTGGCATCCTCATTTCTCACACTTGCGTCTATTGAAATGTATCTGAGATTTAATTATTGTTGCTATTGACCTGTTGCTATTTTTTAGTTTGTTGCTATTGGGATGTAATATTGGGCTGTATTTTGTAACTTAGATTTAATTGTTGTTGACTTAATTGTAAAATTAACTTGTTTAACTATGATTATTTAAATTTTTATGTTTTGTTACTAGTGAGAGTCGGGTACCTGGTCAACCCGACCCTCTTTTATCGGGTACCCGCTTTGTATGGATCGAGTACAGGGTCGAAATTTTCTTGACCTGATCAGTGAGGATCGGGTACTTTTTTTACCTTATGGACTGGATACCTAATCTATGAACACCCCTACCTTTTATGGCATCGTTCAAGAATGCCAAAATTTCCCATTAAGAGTGATGCATTATTATATATTTTCTGTTATATGTTACAGGTAATAGTGAGAAAATGACTTGTTAACAAAAAAAAAAAAAAAAACAAAATATAAAAAGGAAAATGATAAATAAAAAATCCCCAATATTGTTAGCATTTTAAAAAAATAAAACTAAATAAAAATGTATCTAAACACATAGAAGTAACAAATGTAATTGCGTATATTTTGTAGGGTAATTATCTATACTTTATATAAAACAAGAGAGTTGATTTAGTGTGATGTCATAATATATATGATTTGTCATATTTATCCTTATCCTTATTATGACTTTTATTAGTACCATTCATATATAACCACTTATTAACTACCTTTTTTATTTTTTATTTTTAAAGTCTTTTGTATAAATATTGTTTAAAATTGCACCCCTTGAATTGTGCTTCACTGACTAGTGTATATTAAACAAGTGGTCACAGAATCTTTTATCAGACTTTTTATTTCATCACCTAATGAATTACCAAAATTACTTTTAATTATAATTAAAATTTTTAGTGAATTAATCTTAACATGTTCATTAGATAGTGGGATAGGGAGTGGGATAGAGGATCTTTAGTGAAACGAGTACTTATTCGCTATGGATCTTCTGTTTCACTACCTGTACCAATCTCTTATCTCATATTTTATATATTTGTTACTTGTACTCTAACCTTATAAATATATGTCGGAGTATACGTGACAAGCATACATGATATGAAACAGAATATTGGAAACAGACAGTGCGAAAGAAAATAACATAAACCAGGAGTGTGCCCATTAGACGACACAGGATGTGACAGAAGATTACCTATAGTGTTACAGGAAATAATATAATATGTGAGATAGAAGATTCTTAGCGCTGTTGGACACAAATTTATGAGTATAAGATCTTCTGTGCCATATCCTATACCACTTCCTGTCACATTACTTAATAAACTGTCAAAATTAATTGATATAATTTTAATAATTTTTAACATTAAATAGTGCGATAGAAAATAATAACACATAATATCAAACAAAAAATTCTTTTAACGAAATCTATCCCTTAAGACTCTTTTCCTTCTCAATGGCAGGTCTTCTTTGTGGTCAATTTAATCCACGTATACCTGAGCGGTTGTGCAATGACAAAGACACAACGCTCTTGACGTCTTTAATTAATAGCACAAACGTTATTAAAATCGATGAATATGTATTTAGTAATCTCTCACTATCCAAAATTAATAACATAGTTAGATGCTTCAGAAGTTAAATGTTTTGGTTATGTCTCACCAATTTGAGTTTAGTTTTTATTTTTTTATAGCTAATTGAGAACATATAAACTCAATTTGAATATTACACGTATAATTTAGCTACATTAACTAAAATTGAATTTGATGATTGTATTCGAATTTTCTCAATTGAGTTTACATCAAAGATGTTTTAACAAATTGAAGATGTACTTAATTATTATTGATAACTATATATAATTAGTGTCTTGATAACGACAGCGCTGAGATTCCTAAAAGAAAACAAAATTAGTGAAATGAAAAAACTCCCCTAAATGGTATATATTTTAGCTAGTCAAACACTATTAAAATGCTGGTAAACTATATGGTTAATTTTTAATTGTTTTTTCTTTTATAGAATGGTTAATATATTAAAAATGTTTACGTTACACTTGGCCGTTAGACACAATATGCATTCATCAACTGCTATTTTGCTCATAACCAAATTTACAAAGTTTATTCTGAAGCATTTGAAAACTATTTTCTCAAAAATAAAAAATTTTGAAAGCAGCAGATATAAAGGCATGGCCGACAAATATCGAATATTCTTGGCACGTCTTTAATTATACAGTTGAGTTTGGTGACTATTTAATAATTATTAAATTTTTAGGTGATATAATTATTATATATATATGACCTGTCAGATTTTTATCTGATTTTGTAGGCCATCTTTTTAAGTTCCTCTACTTTAAATCCCTTTAATAAGTATTCGAATGATCTCTCGGGAGATAAATTTTCAATGTTCGTACCAATCAAACAAAAAAATCTAAAATAAATAAATAAATAAATAAACAAAAATGCACTTTCTAATTCTATATAACTATATACCTCTATAAAAATTGACGGAAAATATTTAAGTTAGACCTGATTTTCGGTTTTATTTGTAAATTTTATGGTGTAAATTAAATATTATAGAATCTATTATATAAACTAATGTAAACAATAAAAGAAGAGATAGAATATAAGATTTAATCTTGATCGTAGAGTTTACAGGTGAAATCAAAAATTGAATATATAATAGTATTTTCCTTTAGGACCTTCTATAATATAGCAAGAAAGCTTGTGGCTAAAACATAAGAAATTCTGAACAACTAGCCTTTTAATCTTCATTTACAAATAATTGTTTGCTGCTTGCAAAACCTAATTTAAACCTCAGAAATTGCATAAATAAGAATTTATTTTTTTTCCGTGTATCTAGCTGTAGAGATGGTGATTAGGTTTGAACTTTTGAACTCTGGCGTGGACATAATAAGAATATATGCCACACGGAGAATGTTCATTAATTTGAGTAACATTATATTGTACTTTTTAACGACTATTATGAATGTGAATGTGTTTAATTATTATTGCTCATGATAAATAATAGTACTACACAAAAAGAGGCATGAAAAAGACAGGGCTAAGATTCTGAGAACAAAGGGGGGACAATATGATAAAATTTGTAGTCAAACATGAACCACATATGAGCATGAGTTATGCATTTAATTAAGGGTTAAATGTACTAAACTCCTTTTAAATATATCTCAAGTTATACTTTATTTTTTTAAACTCTTTTTTATAGGTAATATTCCAAGACAAAAGTAATGTTAAGTATGTTAAACTAACTGTTTATAAAAGGAGACAAATTTTCCCTTATTATTTTCTCCTTTTTTATTTATTTTTATTCCTTTTCTCACACCACTAGTTAGTTCGTTCCATATGCTGTTATTATTTGTATAATTAGCAATACATCAAAGTGTATTTAAACTAACTATTAATTAAATTATTTAAATATATATATATAAAGAAATTAGAGTCTTAATAAGTTAAAATTTTGAGTCTCAATAAATCAAATATTACTTTTGAAAATTCAAATAAATAGATAAAAATAAAAATAAGGGTTAATAATTTATCATTGTAAAAAAAAGATAAAAATATTACTAGCTAGTTGATTAATTTACTTATTTTTTAATATAGTTGGCTAATTATAAATCCAACTTATATATATATATATATATATATATATATATGTTTTTATAATTTAATTTTATATAAAAATACTTTATAATATATATATATCTTGTTATAATTAGAATTAAAAAAATAAACAAAGTACAAAAAATAAATAATTAGTTAAAGAGAATTAAAAAATTTATTCTAAGTGTAAAAATAATTATAACAGAATGAAGGAAGTAACTAATTGACAGGCAAGAAGGGAAGAAAAAAAAAAAAAGAAGAAAAATGAAGAAAGGGAAAGGAAAGGAAAGGAAAGTGGAAAAGAATAGTGGGAAAAAGAAAAAGAAAAAGAAAAACACCTACTTACTGTGAGAGTATTTTTGTTCAATAATACAAAAAGAAGGGTTAAGTGTCTATAGAAAGAGTTGGAGGGAACAAAGTGCAACTTATGGTGTAGTTCAGGGGTTTAGTGCATTTAATCCTTTAATTAATTATATTCATTTCAATTGAATAAGATGAAACTAGTACAAAAAAATAAAAAATAAAAAATAAAATTTCCAATTCAAAAATTCAGCAAGACATGGCTACTGTGATTGTTAATGACTTCTTCAAAAAAGAAAACCAAGAAAAACAATTATAAATAAATTATAAAAATTCTACCATCTCGTTACAACATTTTTTTTAAAACCCATCTATCTTCCTATCCGCTAATGATCTTGGGCACATCAATAAATTATAAATGATGCATCTTATTCATCTAAATTGTATTTTGTTGTCAAATTCTTTCCTTCAATCATTCATAGTATGCAATCTAGATCTGTATTAGGACAGGTTTTTGGTTCGCATTCGAAAATAGGAATCGAAATTTAATCATAATTATTTCAGTAAAAGTATGAATTTATATCATTTTCATTTATCTTGTTTAATTTGAATAAAAATGAGTTTAATTATGTTGATAAATTAATAAATTCAAAACCTATATCACAAGTAGGAAATAAAAATAAATATTTTCTAATACTTTTATTCCCATAAAATAATTTCTATTCATTCCCCTTATACCCATAAAGCAAACACCTAATTAATTTTTGTAACTAATTGCTTGAATTGAATTCAAGAGATACATGTGTTATGCTTTCAAGAACTTCACGGAGAAACCTCTTGTAAGCTTTGTTGATTATATATACTCTCGACAAGATTGAACTTCTCTCTCATTTCCTTTGGAAAAAATATACATAAACTCGATTTTTGATCTCATCTGTAGATCTCGCGGTTAAAATTAAATCTTATAGAATTTTGCTTAAATCAACTTATGTCATAGATTCCTAACATGTAATTCACATCACAAGATTTACGAGTAAAACTAAAGACCAGATCTAGCTAACTCTTTCTCCTTTCCTTTTAGTAGCGCAAAGTCGGATACCATGTTCACAGCCACGAGAAGAACATATAGTTATTGCTTTTGCCTTGCCAGTCCACTGTAAAGATTGCCAATTTTCTTTCTAAAAGAATTCTAAGGCCCCTAACATTTTGCTGGCGTTGAAATTTGTCGTAGTAAAAAATGAAACGTGCTGATGAGCTATGTAGTTTATTGTTATTTAGTAATTGTTTTTGAAGTGATAGGATACTCCATGTACGCTATATTTTAGAACCGTCAGAATAAATTTGTAATTGACTTTGTTGGCCATCTTTAAATTCCTCCAAAAAAAAAAAAATTATTTTTGTTTGAAAAAGAAAGCAAAGTAAAAAGTTGCCCCAGATGATGAATTGACCTTTGATCAAAGATTGCAACTAACAAAACTGCTAAATTATCGTCAACCAATAATGATGATAAATAAAGATGTAAAGATATTAAGAAGATGGCTAGTGATCATATGAAAGGAGACTGAGACATGATGGTAGTGTGCAAGTTGCTTTCCTTGTTGCTCTTGATAGTGATGTATTTTTTACTCTTATCCCTACAAATATCTTTGATGACAAAAAGTGCATGTTGCACATCTTTTAGGTATGCAATAATGCTTTCTTTAGAGCTAAAAAAAAAAATCTAATTTTGAGATATTTACAGTAGACCATGAGTATTCTGTGTCAATTATGATACACAAGGGGAGACAAAAAGTGAAATATTAGAAGCAATGTTTTTAAATTCGGATGGCTAGGTGAATGGGTAAAGTTTTTGATTTGCTAGTTGACCAGTTTAACCGATTGAATTAATCTTTCTTATATTTATATGAACAAATGCTATCCAATCCAGCAGAAGCTCAACTGGTTTTGTGTTTTTTTTTCCACCACGAGGTCGAAGGTTCGAACCTCATCTGCAGCTCTATTTGTTTTAAAATCCATTTTTCCTACTTTTTCAAAACCCTTCATAAAATTTTTGGGTTAATAACACTTTGCCCCACTGAACTATATGAGTAATTATACTTTGTCCCTCTGAACTATAGAAATATACATTTTACCCTCATTTACATTATTCATCTTTTAAAAATTTAGTTAAATGACTAAAATACCCTTCGTATCATATTTTGATCTTTTATGGATTTAATTGATTTTCAACTGTTATAAAAGAATTAGGAAAAAAATAAAATATAATAATATATTGATATCTTGGACTTTAGGGACATGAAAATTTGACAAATTACAGAATTATATTATATTCGATATCACAATTTGCACATATTAAGTCAAATATTAAAATTGTAAAAATACTAAAAGATATCAAAAAAATTACTAAGTTTTATAGAAATTATATTTTTATACAATATCTTTACAGAAAATTTTTCATAGAAAACAAGCTTATTTGGAAATGTTCAACCACTATAATTAAACATTCAAATTCGAAATTATACAAAATATTTAATCTAAAATTTTAAAAATTTAACCAAGAAATATATTGATATAGATCATATTAAAATATTATATAGTTTATTTGTGCTTATTTTTAAATAATTATCACATCACTATCAAAATTTAAGTACATAAAAATCAAAATATAGTACCAAGGGTATTTTAATAATCTAAATAAATTTTATTGATATTTTAAAATTTTTAAAACATGAATATTATGAATGGAGGCAAAGTGTATATTTTTATAGTTTATGGCAAGTTGTAATTACCTATATAGTTCACGGGAGCAAAGTATTATTAACCCTATTTTTTTTTTCATACAAAAAAAAAAAAAAAAAAACTGAAATCCTAGAGCCATCTTTCTTATCCCTCACCTTCGCTTCTACTTCCCCTTCCACCATCTTTTGAGCCTCCACATCCACTACCACCCTCTTGTTTCCTTCCTCGCACCTATCTCCTCATCTTTTCCACTCCACCCCACATCTTCCGCCTTCTACTCTCTACGCCCTCCACCCTTCTTTATCCTTATCTTAAAAACATCTCTTCCTCCGTAGGCCTATTTCCTGCAGAAGTTTTATATCCTCTCAATTGATCTGTAGTCTCTCTATACACCTCCCCCCGCCACTAAGAACATTTTGTTAATATCCTTTCCACTATTTTTTATATATTTCTTGCAACTAAAACCCACAAAAAAAGGAAATCCACCAAAGATCTAATCTTAATTTTCATAGTTGAGATCTAGAAAAAGGGCATTAAGTATTTGTCTATTTTGGAATAATGTTGGTTTGGCTGGATGAATGAAAAAATCACCGGTCTTTGAGTCACTAATTTTGTACTGTTTCTAGGTTTTGATCGATTTCGATCTGGGATTTATCATTTCTGGATTTGACACTGAATCGAAATGAAGTCGTGATCAAGCTGTCGTTTGAAAAAAAGAAAAGAAAAAAATGGAGTCATGATCGGTTTTTGATTTAACTGGTTGAACCGATCGGTCAAATCCATTTCCAGGTTTTGATCGATTTTGACTGGGTATTTATCATTTCCAAATATCGGAATAGAGTCAAGATCAAGTTGCCGTTTGAAAAAAATAATAATAATGGAGTCATAATCGGTTGAACCAATCAGTCGAGTCCAAGTCCAAGTCAGTTAAAAACACTGATTAGAAGTAATCATGATTCAAAAGACGGGTTAATAACACTTTGCTCCCTTGAACTATATGGGTAATTATAATTTATTCCCCTAAATTATAAAAATATACACTTTACCCTTCATTCACATTATTCATCATTTAAAAATATTAAAATATCAAGAAAATTTAGTTAGATGACTAAAATATCCAAATTTAGTTAGATGACTAAAATATCCTTAGTATTATACACATTTTTCATGTATTTAATTGATTTTCGATAGTCATAAAAGAATTGGGAAAAAATAAAATATACAAACACATTGATATCTTGGACTTTAAGAAATGAAAATGTGAGAAATTGTTGAATTATAATATATCTGACATCGCAATTTGCATAGATTAAGCCAATATTAAAAGTGCAAAATATTAAGAGATATCGAAAATTTTTATAGAAATTATACTTTCATACAATACCTTTACAGAAAAAATTTTCAATGAAAACAAGCCCATTTGGAAATGATATTCTACCACTACAATTAAACATTCAAATTTGAAATAATATAAAATGAAATCTAAAAATTTTAAAAATTTGACCAAGAAATATATTAATATTACATTGAAATATTATATAGTTTATTTTTAAATAATTATCATATCACTATTAAAATTTAAATACACAAAAATAAAATATAGTACTAAGGGTATTTTAGTCATTTAACTAAATTATCTTAATAATTTTAATATTGGTAATAGATGAATGATGTCCCCCTGGCGAAAGGAGTCACCATTCTCTTTCTTTCTTCAATCGTTCCGATCAGAAGAAGCCTTCTACAGAAGAAAAACTTGTTAGAGTAAGTGGAGAAGAAAGATCTCCAGAGATTCTTATCTCATTCCATTCCAATGTAGAATAAAGTATATATTTTTATAGTTCGGGAGAGCAAAATGCAATTACCCATATAATATAAGAGAACAAAAAATTGCAGTCATATCAATGTAAGATAGAAAATCTGTAAATCCAACATATTAAAGTATTTTTTCCTACTTAAGATAGTGTCAATTAAGAGTAGGGGAACGGGGGACTCGCTTATGCAACAAGATGGCAAGTGGGATTGTAAAAGAACAAGTGAAAATTAAGGCGCAATTAAATAACATCCAGCTGAATTTGACATAATCAAAGATGCCAATTAATACGTGATAATCTTCATTCACACAAGTTCATTAAGAAGAGAAAAGAGTTTCAAAACACATGAGAATAAGTAGAAGCATAAAACCACAATCAAAATTAATTAGTGCTGTTGCTTGTTTCTAGAGCTAATTGTGTTTTGACGTCATGTTTAGTGGGTGCAAATACTCCATTAGTGGCCAAAAGTGGGATAGATAATGACACATTAATTACATAGTGACCATTATAAACTAGTACTAAACTCTTCCTAATCCCTTGTTTAGTCAACACAATATGTCCACCTACTTAAAACATAATTGGATGGATAGGTGAACAGCTTTAATGGCCCAGTAGATTCATTATGTATGGGCGTGCAAATGAGTTACTAACTATCACAATATATCTAATTAATTCTTAGTCAAACCGCAAAATATTTATATTAAATTCAGTCATCAGATTCCTTCATTTATTATCATCTACGAAGACTTGAATTTTGCAAGTTGAAATTCCTTAAAGGGGACGACCGGATTATGTGATTCTGTGGTTTGTCCCTATTGTCGAGGATGGAACAAATTAACAAATTAAATACTCGTGTCAACAATATATTTTAGAGTTATTTTTTCATTTATTATCAGTATAAAATATTTTTTATATTAACAGGTTTGAATGTTGAACTAGCAAAAACCTAAACATTTGTTAATAGTTATGAGTAACAAAAATCTAATCCGCTCTAAAGAAAATTTGCTCTAAGATTAATGCTACATTTCAATTCATTGGTTTGAATTTGCTTGCATTTTAGTAGCTCTCCTCTCTCTCTTCTTGTTTTTCTTTTTTATTTCCCGATTGATCTTTGACTCTACCATAAGTCCATAACTCATCATTTGGAAGGAGAAAGTTACATTGGGCCATGTTTCCATATAAAACATGTGTTGGGCCTCAATAGATACTTTTAATTCAGACTCACTATTGCGCACATGGTCCCACTTAAAATTTAAAAAAACCAACCCAAGTAATAGAAACCGTCCCAAAAATGAAAAATTCGAATAGAACAATTTTTTTTTTTTAAATAATAAGAATTAAAAAAAATCATATTTCATAGATAGACGAACCTTTAACAAAAGAGCATATATTATTGAGCGAAATTACGATATAGAACCTATTTGAGTAAACATATGGCTGCAGATATTTTTTTGGCTTGTAATTGAGGCAAGGCGAGAGAAAAACTCTTCTTGTTCTCGAATAAATATCAAACCTTTTAGAATTTGACTACTAAAAACGAAAATTGTGTGTGACATTTAAGTATATATGGAAACAATAAACTAACTACTTCAAGTAGTACTTTGAAAATCTATGATATATATTTCGATTTTCGTTAATTACAATTCTATCTCAGAAGTTGCACTATTTCAGTATATATTTTGTTTATCCAATTCATTGCACTATAACATCCATCCTTGTTTGTGACGAAGAAATATTACCTTGACAAAAAATTTGTGTCGGAAGAAATTTAATCTAATCAAGTTTTAACACACAAATTGATTTGGATGTTGGCAAACATCCAACCCTTTATTTTGTCTAAATACGAGGTGTCATACGCTGCATAGTCTTCTTTAATTACCATGCAATACATTACTACAAGACAAAAGAGCTTGCAATCATTTTGGGACAAGATATTTAAAGAATTAAATTATTAAGTAATAATGAATATGCGAAAGACTTATGTTACTACCACCAGGTATATTATACATAAAGAACAAGAAAAAAAAAAAAAAATCTTACATAAAATTTAGATACAAATTAAATTAAAGATTTGTTCTTCTTAATTTGTTATATTTAGAAACTTGTTTATTCAAAAACATTCGATAAAATTAGAACGGTACAGAAAAGATTAGTAACGTGATCCCTGTATAAGGATGATACACACAAATCGAAATTTTGTTCTATTTAGAAACTTTAACATGACCTTGACCACCAGACTGCACCCCGCTTAGATTTGGAGTTCGAATTTTGAAGAGATTAAGCCTTAATTCATCAGATTCATCAACTTGTCCGACTGCCCGAGGCCTCCAGACTTAAAACACTTAAGCTAAGAAAAGTTATATGTTTTACCTGGATTTGATAATTATCTTTTTTCTTCATAGGCAATATAGCATCAATTTTCTTGAAAAATTTATACAAAATCCTCATGAAGCTCCGGAAATATTTTCTTGAAAAATTCCCCCCGTTTACAATAAAGTTCCCTGAATAAATCTAGCACGTTCATCAAGTTTTCATCAACACCTCCCATAGCAGCCTTATCATCCATGGATTTTATATATATATCGAATATGATGAATTTGAGAATGTTAATAATTTGATGATATGAATGTATATTTGATTTGAGGAATTGCTTTGAGGGGTTGATTTAATAATTTTATATAGTGGTTAGGATTTCTAGTTGAATAATCAATCTTTCTAAGAAATTCTTTTTTGGGGGCAGTTTATTTTACTTGGTCGGTTTCTCAATTTTGAAGCTACACGTTTATTAGCTCAGCAGCATATATTTATTTTACATCATTGCTTGTCATGTAGGAGTCATGTGACTCAAAAACACTGAAGGTAAGAGGGGAAAATGGAGAAAAGAAGAAAAAACCTGGAAATTTTAAAGAAAGAAAAAAAGAAGGAAATGGAGGAGAAGATTCGGTACATACTATATATGCAATTTAAAATAAATTAGGATAAAACTGACAAAGTATTTGTTTAGACGACTAATCAAAACTTGTCACATAATCATTTTAATCTCACCCCTATAGTCAGAAGACTCCAAATTTATAACTCTCCCGTAAAAATTTATAACTATTTTGAAAAAATTATAATCTCACATCTTTCTCTCTCATAAAATAAAAGATTCAAAAAAATTAAATTCTAATTAAATTGATAATACGTGAAACACATCTAACAATATTTGAACAAAGGTTTTTGTCAAGCTTTGCCTGACAAACATTTCTCTGTTATATATGGAAGTGTTCGACAAGTATACACCTTGTTCCACAAAAAAATAAAAAATAAAAAATAAAAAAATGGTATACTCCTTGTTCTTGGGTGAGCCTGACCCAAATCCGATCTTATAAGTACATTACAATTTGTATATGATATGCTGGTGGAGAGACACATAGACAGGTATATTTAACATAAAGATCTCTAGATGCCTTGTGGGAAAATAATGTATTCATGAATTACGGGGGAAAAAATCTGTGTCATATGTGAAGTTTTGAGAAAATTCAATATCTGCCCCCAATAATTTATAAAAGAATCGCATGTAAATATGGTTATTTTAGCAATTTGATAATGATTGTTGATAAAAAAAATAAAAGAGTAAACAGAATCATGCGTGATATTGAAATCTGGGTATAAACATAAGTATTATTTTAATGACTATTATTTTTAGCTCGCAATAATATAATGATTATTTCAAAGGTTTCGAGGAAAGGTTATGAAACATTATTAAAATATGATGACTTATTGCTAATATTTGAATAATAATTAATTTGATCATCTCAATTTTTTTATGTTATGCAATCTACCAAATACATGTATTATTACTAATTCATATGTAAATAATATTATTATTAGCTCCTGTTGAGTTAAAATCAACTTGTTAAAAGATAAAGTAGCGGCTACACTGAGTAATAGTCCTAGCTCTGTCACTGAATACAAAATGATTAAATGACAAAATTATTAATATGTCATTAGATTTAGAAAAAATAAAATGAAATCTGACTGAATAACTAAAATTAAGAAATTAGTAATTTAATATGATTTTGTTACGTGGAGTGATTTTGACAAATGACTTTAAATTAATGATTTTGTGTATCATTTTTTGTTTAATTTCCTTATATTTATTCTTCTTAACTTGTAAACATTTTCAGGCTCCCATGTCATGCTGATTTATCTTTCAGTCTCTAGGGCTATATATTATTTGTACTACAGTAATATATTTGTCTAGAATTTGTATAATAATTAATACATGTATTAATTATTAGCTCCTGTTTGCAGAGTTAAAATCAACTTGTTAAAAGTTAAAAGTAGTGCCTCCACTGAGTAATAATTCTAGTTCCATCAATGTATATAAAGTGACAAAATGATAAAATTATTGATGTATCATTAGATTAAAAAAAAGAGAAATAAGATCTGATCGAATATCTAAAATCAAGAGATTAGTAATTTAATATGATTTTGTCACATAAAGTGATTTTGACAAGTGATCTAAATTTATGACTTTGAATATATTTTTTTGTTTAATTTCCTTATACTTATCTCCTTAACTTGAAAACATTTTCAGGCTCCCATGTCATGCTGGTTTATCCATCTGTCTCTAGGGATATTATTTGTGTTACAATAATATATTTGTCTAGAAATTTAGATTGTTCAATATTTCTAGAACTCGGTGCTGAAAAAGGGGAAATTTTGATGGAAACTTTCGGTCATTATTTCATTGCGTGCAAGGAATTTATTTGAAATTGATAGTTATTATTGTAGTTAATATATCTTGAAATCATCCAGTCAAGTAAGAAGGTTGTTGCTTGGATTGCAAGTTAGATATGTTTTGGAAGAATTCATTTAATGTAGTTTCATATCAATGTCAAGATTTGCAAGATTTGGCTTGATGGCAATGGTGATTGAGTTGCAAACGTAGGTAAGTTGGCAGCATTTTGATGTGACATATTTTGCTTGGTCTGTTTAGAATTCAAATACTACTTTAATTATTTCTAAATGATCTTTAACTTAGCGTCAACATTGATTTTGAGCACTAACGTGTTCACTCAACATAAAGATGTTGAACTCAAAAACTTTTGAACGAACAATTCATCATCTGATTTTGCCTGGCAGGTTGACCAATTTATTTGAACGCTTTAAACTTTTGAAAGGGGGAGCAAGTGAAATTATAAGTGTGTTTAGTGGTATTTCTCTAATAAATGATGTGCTCGTCTTCTCTCGATTTAATTGTCCATCAATGTAATCAGGCTATTAAATTTATAAAGGAAAAAATACCAATTTAGTCTCTTATATTTAAACTATCGATTAATAGTCTCTTATTTATCATAAAAGTCAATTTGGTCCATCAATTTAAAAAAAATTAACTTATCATAAAAGTCAATTTGGTCCATCAATTTTAAAAAAATTAACTAATTTAAATTCTTTGACCGAAATAGTGTACAAACTAATGTATCCGTTAATAATATATCTACTACAAGTTAATGGCTCTCGTGATTATAATAACTCTCTCCCATGCATTAATATATTCATAACAAATCCTTTACAAAGTGAGTATTATAAATTGTTAAAATTGATTAAAAAATAATGAAACTATCTATTTTTCACTTATTTTAACTATTGTCATATCCATTCTACATTCATTAGATTTGGAGTAATTAAATAATAAAAGAAAGCTAATCAAGAAATTAAAGTAGAAGTTACACAACTTGATAGTAATTGTCTCATTTTCTCCTATTTTTTCCCAGAATCATCGGCTGCAGCTGGTTGGCCATTTTGGCCGCCTTGGCTATTTGAATCTCCTCTGATAACATTCGGAGTCCGCACCCTGAACCACTCAAGCGGCGGCCTTGGTGAACCGAAGCTCAAGCTTCTCTGCATGGTCCGACACTTGGTTTCATCATTATTCTTCCACAACATCGCACCAATGTTGTTAAAAACATCTACGAATTCCTCGTACATCCCAGGAAAGATTTTCTTGAAGAAATCCTCGCGTTTTACGTAAATTTCCTGAAAAAATGATTCCAACAGCATCAACAATCTTTGATCAACTCTTTTCCCGGATTTCCACCGTATCATGTAATTAAGGTCTATCAATTTTGTTCTCGAAGTCCCCGCGATCCCATCCGATTTTTAAAAAAATAGTTGTTATTATCGTTTCCGAATCTGGAATATGAAAAACCACTTGACTTTAATACCATATTGAATGTTACGGGGCTAGTTTGCACATTCGTTTTGTGGACGAGGGTATCCGAAATCATAGATAGAAGGAGGTTGGATCACTTTGGATTGCTTTGGTTATGAAGAGCAACAAGCTTCATCCCTAGACATTTTTTTTCTTTGAAGAACCTAAAAAAAAAAAAAAAAAAGTTGCAGATTGATTGAATTTGAATAGAGAGTTAGAGCTAAAAGGATGAAAAAGTCGGCTGGCGTGTGTTTTAATTTTGTTTGAATGGAGAAATGATGAGAAAATTGGGTGCTAAGTTTAGGGGTATATATTAGTTTTTATTTTTTATTATTTTTTTTATTTTTTTTTTCATAGGTAATGGAAAACTTTGTAGAATAATCAAAGAGTAGTAGTGTGAAATTTTAAATCATAGACGCTATCTATAAGTTTTATGGAAGAGATTTTATTTTAACATATGAGTGTTTACAAAATTAAATGAGGAGTCAACTTATTTAAAAAAAAATAAAAAAATCCCTCCCACCTATCATCTAATGACTCAAATCTATGACCAAACATAGATTATAAAAAAAGTATTTTATCACATAAACTATATTTCATTATCAGGTGAAATCAATTTAAAATTTAAGAATGAGAAATAAATTTTGAATTGAGTGTATAAGTTATTGCATCTATTTCCATAATCAAAAGTCTAAAAACTTGTAGAAGAATGAAAAGTTTTGGGTTGACTTGGTGGTCATTGAAAACACTTAGGTAGATTTGGTGTATGGCTCCACTTGTAGACTTTGTGGTGTAGATTAAATGTTATGGAATCTATGATATCAGTTGATGTAAGCAAGATTCTATGTTGATTGCGAGATCTATAGGTAGGATCCAAAATCGAGTTTATGATAGTATTTTCCCATTGAGTTAACCTTGACGCGTGGCTGACTCATTATTAATTTTCTTTCTGAAGAAATCAGAAAAATATAGTAGTAATAATTTCCCTTCAAAATTGACTTGGTATATGGTTGGTTGAGTTAATTAATTTTTTCAACTATGATAATCAAATAGTATTGTACTTATTACCAGCTGTGATCAATTAGGGCCTCAACGGTGACTATCAGAATTGACTGCGATGGCACCTTTGTTTCATGTTAAGAGGGTGAAAGTTTATTCAGTCAAAAAATCGTAAATTGGATTAACTTCCACGAAGCACATAAATAGTTGTTGCTTTTACGTAAGATCATAAAAAAGGAAGAAAATATTTAGGTATATCCCTGTAAACCTTGTGATCAAAATTCAATTGTAAGGACTCTTACTTACATGATGTCATAAATTTTCTAAAATTTAATTTACACCACAGGGTCTATAAGTGGGATCAAAAATCGACTCTACCTAAATCTTTGCCAAAAAAGAAACATCCTACGAAGTCATAACATTACTTTTAAAGAAAAAAACCACTCCTCCTTAAGAATTTGACTAATAGATAATAGAAAATTGTCTTACTATATAAACTGCACTTGGACTATTACTAGCACTCCTCCATGGACTATTACCAACACTATTACCGGCACGAGTATACCAGAACTTGAATTTGATAATCACTATATAATATACGAATACACTCTTTAGTCATTTCAATAATTTCAATTAAATCTATTACGTTGTCTTTAAGAACAATATATTCAGACATGTTATTTATTATAGTATAATATGCTTCCAATTATTGTATCAAATTATCAATTTTAACACGAGAATTTAAAATAGAAGAAAATAAATAAATAGGTGGAATATGATAATAATAATAATAATAAGCTATTTTTGTAACATATCAATAACATCAATTTGCAAAATAATGTTATTTACACTATCTTGTAAAATACTAACTATATCATGTGTTAGGAGTATAAATAAATGAGATGCAGAAAAATAAACACCAGATAAAGTACAAGTAATAGTTTTAAAAATATGCAAAACTTCTACTATTTTTCTACAAATTTCCATAGACTAGAATGCAAGTCAAAACTATTAGGATATCTATTTCTAAAAAAATCGTATAATAAATAATTATATTTTAAAGAATTATAATTATAATTAAATCAAAAATTGAATTTAGTGGTGACCATAGTTCCTGAACCGGATCGCCGAAAATTGACGATTCCAGAACTAGAACCGTAAAATCCAGTTCTACGAATCGAAACCGAGTACAGGTTCCAGAATCAGAATCTAATAATTTTTTTAAAAAAGAGGTTAAAATGACCATTGGTGTGTGACTATTGGTCTACTAGCCATAGCAAACATACCAACGGTAACTTGATCATTGGTAATGGCCTTATGGGCGTTTCCATTCCAACGGCCATAAACTACCATTCCTTTTCTTTTCTTTTTTTAATTTTCAAATTTTATCTATTAATATATCTTCTCCCTATCATGTTCAACACACAATTCTCTCTATTCAATCCCTTTAATTCTCTCAAATACTCTCAAAATTTTCAAAATCTTTGATATATTTATCAATTTCTATTTATTGTCCATATATTTATAATTTCAATTTATTTCTTATTATACTATTTTCAACTGTCATTTATTTTCTCTATATCGATTTTCATAAATTATATTAGTTATTTTTTATAATATTTATTTCAGAAGATCAAATTAATATTTTTAAATAGATAGTCAAAATTCTAATGAAATTTTTATTAATTTTGGAGATGATGTTGAAATAATTCTCGATTTCGAAAGTAAATTAACAAAATCTCTTACTTCTAAGACTCCAAAAGATGAAATGTTTATGAAACATTTTACGAAAAAATTAGATAACAAAGGAATCCTATTAATGTAGTGTGTAATTATTGCAAAGGTAGCTATAGCTGGAAAAAAGGAAGTAGATACAGAATACTAACGAAACACTTGACTAAGGAACATCCGAAGAAACTCAACATTAGTAAGACACAAGCTCAAATATCCGGGTACGCACTTCAAATCTTATATTTAAATTTTTTGATAAACAATATAAAACTAGATTAATTAATTTATTTATGGAGAACATTTACTCTTTAGTTTTGAAAAAAATAAAAGAGAAATATATACATTTTCAACAAATATATGATGATGAATCCACAAGTTAAACGCATGCCTAAAACAACTTTTACATGTGAAATTTTAAAATATTATAAAGAATAAAAAAAAATTGTTGGTAGATATTTTTCAAAATTAAAAGGTCCGTATTTCAATCTCTTGTGATATTTGACGTGATTATCGGAATAAATTTTTTTACATGGATGTAATTACTCATTGTATTGATGATCAATTAGAGCCGCGACGATGACTATCAGAATTGACTGCGATGGCACTTATTTTCTTGTTAAGAGAGCGAAAGTTTATTTAGTCAAAAACCGTAAATTTGATTAACTTCCACGAAGCGCATAAATGGTTGTTGCTTTTACGTAAGATTATAAAAAAAGACCGTGAATATACGAAAGAAACAAAGGTACAAGAATTTTGCACAAAAGAATGAGAAGCATCCTAGGGAGTCATAACATTAAAAAAAAAAAAAAACCACTCTGATTTAATAATTTGACTAATAGATGATAGGAAATTGTTTTACTACCAAAAGTTACACTTTATTATTGTATCACTTCTTTTAACTTAATATTTTACAGCATCCTCAAAACTTCTTCCAATTTGTTTGATCTGTTTTCATCACGAAGCACTATGCTAGATCAGGTTATCGTTGTTAACATTACCTGGCTATCTATATATATTTATTCTAAGATGATCATCATAAAAGGAAAAGCGAGCAGGAGAAGGCATCCCATATTCCATGCTTGAAACATTTCTTGGTAGTCTTTCATTTGTAGGTACCTGTGGAGGTACTTCGGGGTAGAAAAGATAGCTATATCTACTAGGAAGGAGAATACTTGCATTCATTTGAGGATCGAGATAGGTGGATCTATTGGAAGAGGAGAGACCGGCTTCTAAAGCAGTTTCTAAGACATGCCCGGATGCAGGAATGCCTGGCCGGATCTCTGAAACTGGTAATGCCGAAGTATATGTATTCCTGATGCTCCCTGCGTAAAAGGGGGAGCTTGTCTATGACCTTCAGACTTGCTATCTAAGATTGAAACAGGGCGGAGGAGGAGCTAGTAAGATGTTGATCGCCATCAAATGCACTTGATCTTGGTTCCACATAAGGGCTGTAAGGGAACCTCTCAGGAGCAGCTTCAGGATAAGAATTTGCTAAACTCAAAGCTGAATTTGAACTTAGGTGGTTTACTTTTGCAGTTGCTTCAAGTTGAAAAATAGTTGGCAAACGGCAAAGCCAAGGACATTGAACAGGAACCTCCATTCTGTTGCCAGGAACAGAGGGTTCAATACCCTTGCCGGAGGATCCAACTTTTAATGGTGGTAATAATGTTCACAGTTCTGGAACAGACGGTTTCGGTTCCGTGGAAAGGTAAAATCGAAACCAAAATCTTGGAAGCCGGTTCTGCTTTTGGAACTGATGGTTCTGACCACTTCCCTGGTTCTGGTCACGAATTTTTTAAAAATAAAAAATAAAAAATTGGAAATTATAATATTAAAAAAATTAATACAAGTTAAGATACGAAACAAAAAATTACATTTTATTGGTATTATATTTTCAATTGTAGACTTTGTTTTTGGAAAAAAACAAGTACACTATTACATTATTTATTGAACCATTAAAAATTAAAGTAAAGATACATTTTGAATAATCTATACTAAAAAATAATTTAAAGAAAAATTAAAAGTATCAATTACATTGGCCTATAAGACTACAATAGGCTAACGTCATTAAGAATTTATTCAACGTCCGAGTTTGCTCCACTTGAAGAAGCAATTATACTGCTCTTATCACTCTCGTTCATATTTGCTTCGGTCTTAATCTTGATCTACCTTTATACTCTCGTTGTACTAATCTGCTAATAATGCTTGCATTTCCAAATGGTTAGGGCTCAAGTAAGACAGTCTCTTGTCCAAAATGCCTCCCCTCCCCCGCACTAAAAGCTTGTTCGACCATTACAGTTGACGCCGGTGTTACTAAAATATGCTTTGCAATAATAGAAAAGATAGGGTAAACCTTTGACTTGTTACCCTACTATTCTAATATCGAGAATTCTTTGCGCCTCCCCTAAATCCTGGCTATCATCATGTTGCAATTCAAAAGAAGAAGTTAGATAAATATCAAATTCCATACTACTAGCGCCGTCCCTGACTTTTTTTTTAAGTATGTAATATTTTGTTAGACAGGAGGATATTTATAGTATTAGTATTTTTTTGTGAACTATTACTAGCACTACTACTGGCATTAGTATACAGAACTTGAATTGATAATCACTATATAATATACGAATACACTCTTTAGTCATTTCAACAAGTTCAATTAAATCTACTACGTTGTCTTTAAAAATAATATATTATGACATATTATTTATCATAGTATAATATGCTTCCAAATATTGCATCAAACCATCAATTTTAACATGAGAATTTAAAACAAAAGAAACTAAATAAATAGGTGGAATATGATAATAATAATTAAGCCATTTTGTAAATATCAATAACAGCACTTTACAGAATAATGTCATTTACACTATCTTGTAAAAAACTAACTATATCATATATTAAGGGTATTTGTATAAATAAATGAGATGAAGGAAAATAAATATCAGCTAAAGTACAAGTAGTAGTTTTAAACACATGCAAAACTTCTACCATTTTTTTTTCTATCGGTTTTGATAATGCTACTAATAATACTACATTGATTAGAGATTTAAAAAATTATCGTGAATTACAGGTAGGTGGTAAGTTTTTTCATATTAGGTATGCATGTCATATTTTAAATTTAAGTGTTCAAGATGATTTGAGAATACTTAATGATTTAGTTCAACCTATTAAGGATTTAATTAGTTAATTAATTGGCCATTCAAAAATAATAAAAGAATTGGCTAAATTTTGCATTGAGAAAGGAAGAAAACCTAAAAGAATTTATTTATGATGTTCCTAATCATTGGAACTCAACTTATGATTTACTTAATAATTCTTTAAAATATAATGATTTATTATGCAAATTTTTTAGAAACAGACATCCAAATAGTTTTGACTTGCATCCTAGTCTAAGGGAAACTTGTAGAAAAATGGTAATAATTTTTGCAGGTTATTAAAACTGCTATTTGTACTTTATCTGATGTTTATTTTTTTACATCTCATTTATGTATATCCCAATCATATGGTATAGTTAGTATTTTACAAGATAGTGTAAATGACATTATTTTGTTAAGTGTTATTATTAATATGTTACAAAAATGGCTTAATTATTATTATTATTATCATCATCATCATATTCTACCTATTTATTTAGTTTCTTCTGTTTTAAATTCTCGTGTTAAAATTGATGGTTTGATATAATATTTGGAAGCATATTATACCATAATAAATAATATGTCAGAATATATTATTCTTAAAGACAATGTAGTAGATTCAACTGAAATTGCTGAAATAACTAAAGAGTGTATTTGTACATTATATAGTGATTATCAAGTTTAAATTCTACATACTCGTGCCGGTAGTAGTGATAGTAGTGCTAGTAGTAGTTTAGGGAATACTAGTAGTACTATAAATATCCCTTCGTCTAAAAAAAATATGGATAATACGTCCTTTGAAAAAGGTAAAAGACGGCGTTAGTAGTGCGGAATTTGATATTTATCTAATTCTTTTGAATTCCAAGATGATGATTGCCAGGACATAAGGGGAGGCAAAGAATTCTCGGTATTGAAATAATAGGGTAATAAGTCAAACATTTATACCATTCTTTCTCTTATTGCAAAGTAAATTTTAACAACACCAACGTCACCTGTAGCGGCCGTCGAACAAGTTTTCAATGTGGGAGAGCATTTTAGATGAGAGACGGTTTCAATTGAACCCCGACCATTTGAAAATTCAAACATTATTAGTATATTGATATGACACCAGTATAAAAGATCAGAAAATCGAGATTAAGACCAAAGCAGATATGAACGAGAGTGATAAGAGCACTATTGCTTCTTCAAGTAGAACAAACTCGAACGTTGAAAAAATCCTTAATGACCTTAGCCTATTATAGTCTTATAGGACAATGTAATTGATACATTCAATTTTTCTTTAAATTATCTTTTAGATATAGAGTATTCAAAATGTAACTTTATTTTAATTTTTAAAGGTTTAATAAATAATTCGATAGTGTATTTTTTTCCAAAAATAAAGTCTACTATTGAAATGTAAATAAGACACAATTTTTTATTTCTCATCTTAACTTGTATTAATTTTTTTTAGTATTATAATTTTTAATTTTTTAATTTTTAATTTTTAAAAAAAATTCAAAATAAGAACTGTGACCGAAACTAGGGAATTGGTCGGAATTGCTGATTCCAGAACCGAAACTGGAATCGTTTCTCAAGGTTCTGGTACCGGTTTCACCTTTGTTTGGAACCAGAACTGGTAGTTTCGGATCCGTGGACATCACTAGTTAAGTTCCAATGATTAGGAACATCATGAAGTTTTTTTTTAGGTTTTTTTCCTTTCTCAATACAAAATTTAGCCAATTCTTTCATTATTTTTGGATGGCCATTGAGGTAACTAATTGTATCCTTAATAGGTTGAATTGACGCATCAAGTGTTGTCAAACTATCTTGAAAACACTTAAATTTAAAATTTGACATGCACACTTAATATGAAAAAATTTATCACCTACTTGTGGTTTACAATAAATTTTTAAATCTCTAATCAATACAATATTATTAGTAGCATTATCAAAACTGATTGAAAAAATTTTATTTACCAAGGCATATTCGTTTAAAATCTCTTTAATCATATTACTTATATTTATGACTGTGTGACTTTTATTAAATATATGAAAAGTAATTATCCTTTTTTGTATAATCCAATTATCATCAATCCAATAAGTAGTTACACCATGTAAGAATTCCTATTATGATAATCACTCCAAATATTGTTACAAATTGAACTACGACCTTCTAATTTTGAAAAAATGTCTACCAAAATCTTTTTTTGTTCTTTATAATATTTTAAAATTTCACGTGTAAAAGTTATTCTAGACATACGTTTAACTTGTGGATTCATATACGTTTGTTGAAAATGTACATATTTCTTCTTTTTTTCCCAAAACTAAATGGTGGAGTGCTCTCCACAAATAAAATTAATTAATCCAATTTTATATTATTGATCAAAAAATTTAAATATAAGATTAGAAGATGAAGATGTGTTTATGGGTATTTGAGATTGCGTCTTGTCAATGCCGAGTTCCGTCGGATGTTACTTCGTCAAGTGTTTCGTTAATATTCCGTATCCGTTCCCTTTTTTCTAACTATATCTAACCTTGTAATAATTACACACTATATTAGTAAGATTCCGTTTGTTATCTAATTTTTTTTTGTAAAATATTTTGTAAACATTTCTTCTTTCAGAGCATAAAAAATAGGAGGTTTTGTTGATTTATTTCCAGAATCGGGAGTTATTTCAACATCATCTCTAAGATTAATAAAAATTTCATTAGAATTTTGACTATCCATTTGAAAATATTAATTTGAAAGTTTGAAAAAAAGATATTATAAAAAATAACTAATAGAATTTATAAAAATTAGAGAAAATAAATGACATTTAAAATTAGTATAATTAGAAATAAATTGATCAGATAATAAATATATGGACAATAAATAAAAATTAATAAATAATATCAAAGATTATGAAAAATTTGAGAGTATTTAAGAGAATTAGAAGGATTGAGTTAATAGAATTGTGTGTTGAAAATGGTAGGAAGAAGTGATGTTTATCGATAAATTTTGAAAATTAAAAAAAAAAAGAAAAAAAGGGGAATGGCAGGTTATGCTTGTTGGAATGGAAACGGCCACAAGCTTGTTACTAATGGTTAAGTGACTGTTGGTGTGTTTGCCGTGGCTGGTAGGCCAAATATACACACTAAGGGTGTTTTAATCATTTAACTTGATATTATAAATTTTCTAAAAGATGAATCATTTGATTGGGGGAAAAGTGTAATTTTTTTAATTCAGGGGCAAAGTGTGATTACCTACCTAATTCAGGGGGCAAAGTGTTATTAACCCTTATTTAAATGAAAAATATAGTGTACTTTTATAAAGTTATTATTATTTTATATGTATGTATGTATATGTATGTATGTATATACGTTGTATTACAAAATTATTTCTCTTCTCCTCCGATCTGTACTCTCTGTTTCTATCAGAAATTGTTTTCCTCGTTTTTTTTTTTTTTTTTTTTTAAGAAAGAGAGATTATAAACTATTTATTTATGCTTGCCTGTCTCTCAGCTCTTTGAACCCAGAAAATTTTCTTGGTTCTGTCTTGGTCTAATTATTTGAAAATTTCTTTGCTGTATAGGAAAAAATATGAAGATTTTGTGGACAAATTCTGCTAGCCTATACAAGGATCGTTGACATCCTATACAACAAATTATTTTTGTTTGCTCTTATTTGTCATATTTATATTTATGCTTAATAAACTTAATTTACAGTTGATTAGTTTAGGTAATTTTTGGGAATTTTCTAAGTTAATCAGCTTTGTGCCATGACAAAGAATTTTTTTGAATCTATTGCACGTGGAATTTTAGATAATGCTCTGTTTACAAGAATTTTTATTTTCTGCTTCGTTCTTCTTTTGGATAAGAACTTTGTGCATAATATATTATGGCTGATACAATATTCTTTTCTTGAGGTACCACCTAATTATTATGGGTGTTCATTCATAGATAGATTCACTTTTGATCCAAAAAACTATTTCTTTTTAAAGATTCATGTAGTTTATATATATATATATATATATATATATATATCTTTACTATATTGTTATAAG
This sequence comes from Cinchona pubescens, assembly GCA_025175665.1. NCBI lineage: Eukaryota > Viridiplantae > Streptophyta > Magnoliopsida > Gentianales > Rubiaceae > Cinchona > Cinchona pubescens. The sequence goes on along the minus strand of JANKKI010000258.1, from coordinate 1,562,122 downwards.
TAGCGTAGATCGTCCTGATTGTGTTCAAGACAATAATAAGGCTCATTTGATGTGGGTGTCTAAGGTGACATTAACCAAATGAAAATGTTTTACTTTTGTGACTTCTCATATTCTTTTTTGTTGTAACGAAAATCAAGTGTATGTTTTTAATTGCTTTTGCTTGTATGTGGGTATGGCTTTACCATTTTGTGTATTTTTTAGGGCGAACCTTTTTCAAAAATTTCGTTTTAGATTCAAAAAAGCAAATCTATTTGTTATGGAGTGTTAAGTGACAACAAGTATTTAAGATCCATGGAGGATACATCCCAATATAAATTATAGATTTTGCTCCACTATCTGTAGTTGCTCATTTGACTTGTAACCATTGGATATTGTTGATTAATGTAATATGCAATCTTTAGATTTTTTGGCATGTATAGTTTCAATAATTCATCGAATATATGAGAAAATATTTAATGACTCCTTTTTCCATCTGATATCCTATAAAAGATTTCATGAAATGGTTTGATCATAAGTAATTTTACAGGATGTTAGTCCAACGCATGTCCATGCAAATACTTTACCATAATTTACTTGTATTTTTCCTTGGACCATTTTTTATTAACTTTAAACTTAAGAAATGTGTTTATAGCATACATAGGTTGAGGATCAGCTTTGATTTTTTCTAAATATTATATTACATGAAAAATGTTAACTTCAAACAAATGGAAAAAAGTTGTTGGACCTTTGGATTAATTTTGAGTAAATAATTCTCCTTTTTGATTTCTAAATCTTGATTAGCTAGATATTTTTAGCAAAAGAGTTATAATAAATAAAAAACTACAGGAACCTTAAATCTCCATAAAGAAATCCCAATGGTAGAAATCATTGTTGTGGCAAAGAGATTATTTCATCCTTTATCTTTTTGAAGTTTTTGCATTTTAGAATTAATGAAAGATTTTCGGCCTTCATTTTCCTGGTTTCAGCTTTGATGCTTTTAATCATTCATTATGTATGTTAAAATGAACTAGCATATTAAGAATTATGGATAAGAATGAGAAATGCCAGAAACTATATGTTGAAATGGCAGATAATTTAAAGAAGGAACTTCTACAAAAACTCAGAGAAATGTATGTTAGAAAAAAAAGTTTAAGAATAAGAGCTTCTTGAGCATTATCAGTATGAACTTACAATAACATAAAAGAGAGATTGTGATTCTAGGGAACAGGAAACTTAGATTCTCAATCAGAATTACCTTTGATATATGGTGAATCTTTTTTGATGGCTTCTCCAATACATTTCTCTTTATTAATGGATAAGAATGAGGATCGCTGGAAGAAATACACTGAGATGCCAGAAAATATGCGAAGCAACGACTTTTGAAGAAGCGCAGAGAAGCATATGTTAGCAAAAGAGTTCACAAAAAGATAGGCTTCAATAGTTATAAGTCTGCCATCAATAAAGCAATAGAAACTTATAAAAAAAAACGCAGGAACTACTATCTTAGAAAGAGCAGGAAACAACTAGAAACTAAAACAAGAGAATATACATGTTTATGATGATTCTGATGTTTGGAAATAGATTTTAAATGCATTTTAATATGTAGCTATTGAAATATTATCCATGGTAGTTTATAATCAAGTATCATCTTTTTTATTTCTGTTATATAATTTGTTTCCAGAGTTCAGTTGCTAATTGTTTGTGTATCATATAATTTCTTTGCTCAACTTTACTAACTTGGGCATTATATATATCTTATCTTTTCACCGCGCAAAGCGTGGTATTATCACCTAATTCTTGTTATATGCGAATAACTACTTATAACTTTCATCCTGCCCTTCACATTGCACTCTTTATATACATATTTTTAAAACAATATCTGATTTTTTTTGTATAATTTTTTGTTAACATTTTTACTATCTATTTTTTTAAAAAAAAAAAAAAATTTGTGTAATTTTTTTTAATAAAAAAATCAGACCCATAGGTGTATGTATTTCCTTCTATTATTACTTAAACATGAGTTATAATTATACGGTGCTTTTACATGTCACTTCTTTCTTAAAAGTTATGATTCATGCACTTTTTTTGGTGGCAATAAACCATATATTTTGAAATCACATAATCTTTAAGTTAAGTCGTCATCTCTAGATTTTTTTTATGACAACAACTTTATAAACTGATATTAATACTCATATTGCTTTTCTGTTATTTTGAGATAGGTAGCTACTTGTAAATCAATAAATACTTGTGCTGGACCTAATTTCCATTCATTGTTTTTGTGTTTTAGTGAGTAGACCTAATATCCTAAAATTAGCTATTTTAATTATTAAGATGCATAGGAAAGACAAGTTTTACACATGTTATATGGGGAAGTTATAACACGTCGTAAAGAACCATAACAGTTTTAAATTTAAAGTACAAGGTATTATCGTAGAAATATTATTTACTACTCACCCTACATTAAGGAATGAATATTATAGACCATTACATAATTGAAAAGTAATTGTCCTTTCCACTTTTCTATTATCACAATAACTGTTATACCCACATTGCATCGAATAATGAATAGTAAAATTTACTCTTCATTGTAATGTATTAACTTTTAAAGTACAACATTATAATTTCTTAAATGAACAGTAGAATTTTCCTGACTAATATTCATTTGTTTATTGAATTTCATTTTTTTACAGTAAATATTTAGATATACTCGATTTTTAACCTCACTTGTTAGAGAATCTATGACATCAATTGATGTAAGTAAGATTCTTTAAAATTTAATCTTGAATACAGGGTCTATAGGTGAGACCAAAAACCGAGTTTACTTAAGTATTTTCCTTTTCTTACATGTTTGTTTCTCAAATAGTAGATATCTCTCGATTGCGAAATGTATCGAAGCCTTGTATAGCTGGTAGTATTGTAGTAAAAAAAAGTGGGATGCTGCATTTCCAAAATTGGATTTCATATTCGAATGAATCTCGTAATCGTAAGAAAGTGGATTTTTTAGTTATGGCCTAGCAAAAGAAAAATTGGGATAGGATCCTATAGGATCTCCCCTCTTCAAAATCAGACTTGAAAATTTTCTTTCATCCTGCTCAAGTAGGTACACCAAATAAAGAAAAAATAAAGAAAGGAGTTTTCTAATTTTACAGAAATACAAAATTGCCCTTCAATTAGAGCCACAATTGATGGGAAGGCAACAAATGTATACGTAAAGTTGGGCCTATTTGTTTCTCAATACTATGAATTTTACAGACATATAAAATTGCCCTTCAAGCGACAATTGATGGAAAAGCAACAGAATCTGTATACGTAAAGTTGGGCCAAAAAACTTCAGAAAATTGTCGTCATGGAGAAAATATTAAATGGGCCCAAAAATACCCGATTTAAATCAGTAAAGCCTGATTACGTAACGTAGCATGAAGATCTAGATGTGTAGCCCAAGATAGAGGTTTTGTCCTAAGGAAAATTGTTTTCAGCCCAATTTCTAAAATTTTTTATGGCAATTTAAACTTGAAATTTATATAAGACTTTCGAGAACTATTATGTTGTATTTTAAAATGTAGTATTTAAATCGATGGATTTAGGGAATGATTTAAAATTTACTCATTTTTTCGAAGAATTTGTAAGATTAAAATGGATAAATTTTAAATCCACCTAAATTAAAAAGTGAAATGAATTTCAATTTTTTTTTTTAATTTGGGTGGATTTGAAATTCATTCATTATAGCTTTACAAATCCCTTCAATAAATAGATGAATTTCAAATTATTCCCAAATCTATCAATCCAAATACAACAATAATACAACATTAAAATATTTTTAAAAAATTTATACTATACAAGTTTAAAAGTTAGAGGAATGATTCCTTAACAGGATCCTCAAATTATAGTCTAATTTTCTTAATTATAGTGGACTTTGCTTCTTTATATGAAACTTTCAAAGTCATTGTACAACTTAATGAGCAATTAATACCAAAGCTACAAAGTTTAGAAAGTTCGGATTGTTTCGCAACAACCAAAATTTTCCATATCTTGCTTGCAAAAGAATTTACCTAAAATATAAATTAAAGCTTAATTAAGTTAGTTTGTTGTAATATTTTTTTGGTTGAAATGCACAGCAATCATAGCGTTTCTTTATGAAACAAAATGCATAAAGAAACTGTTTCCATGGAGGATGTAGCTCCTTATTGCAAAGGAAATCTTCAGGTAGATTCGATTTTAAATTTTACTTGTAGATTTGGTAGTTAAGATTAAATAGTATGAAATATTACTTGTATTAGATGATGTCATTTATTCTATAACAGTTAATACATATCATAAACTTTACAAGTAGGATCGTAAATCAAGTTTATTTAAATATTTCTCTATTCCAAATACTTTTTGTCTGAACGGGACAAAAACTAGATAACAGAAATTGCCAAAACCAACGGCAAATAAAAAATCAAAATTTTTACGTAGTATTTTTCTATTAGCAGCAGCTGAGGGGTTTCTTTTCTTGTGCCCTCTGAATTTCGATTTTCTACTTATTAAATCTAATCGTTATTCGTGTATTAAAAATGAGACATCATTGTCAGTAATGGAACCCGGGTGCTGCTATGCAACGGCTGCAAGATATTGGGTGGTAGACTTGGACCAATCTTCTCCTACTGTCCCTACCAAACCAAAAAAAAAAAAAAGCAAGAAAATCTTTTACTACTATGTATGAGCGAAAACATATTGCATTATTTGACACTACTTGGAATAATTAATTATTAGAAACAAGTGTAGTTTAGGTAATAAGATACTTTGTTTGTGACATATTGGTCAAAAATTCGAGTTATCGAGAGGTGAGTCTGAAAAAAAAACAGAAAATAATTAATCACAATAGTTTAGTCATCTTTTCCTTAATTATTATTTATTATTTATACTATTTGTCATCATTTGAACTCATATTTTAGACTATTTGTTTTGTATCAAGAATTTTCAAACCTCAATCTTGGATGAATTTTTTAAGTTTTTAATCTTACATATTTTGATATAAATTTTATTTTTATTCAAGAAATTTTATTAACAATTAAATAAATCTATATAAATTTTTATTATAAAATCAATCTGTTTAATTAAAAAAAAAAAACTATAACAAAATAAATACAATACAAAAAATATCTCCGATGCACTATTCATTTATTTATGAATATGCAAACAGTTAATCACACCTAATTTTGTACAATGCTTAGACATGAAATATACATAAATCTACACGTAATTTTTTAAGTCCTATATGTTTCAATCAACAAAATGGTAGCCAAATGTTTCATGTGTTCATTAATAATAATATCACTTTAGGTCTCACTGAATAATATTTATTTGTTCAAGCTCCACTCCCTTCTTAATATATGTAAAGCTATCTCTTTATATATTTTTAAAATTATCTCTTCCTCTACTCCTTACTCATATTCACTCGAACTCGTAATCAATAATTCATTATGTAAAAAAAATGTATTAACGTCCTACACTTTGTCATATAAAATTATATTTAAAGAAATGGTACACCTATATATATATATGTGGTGCCAACATTCAACAGTGCTTTTAATCATCGCCACCAATCTATACATCTAGGAGAAAAAGCAAGCAAAGCATAATGAAAATACTAATGTTACCATGGTTAGCTCATGGACAGTACATATCACCCTTCTTAAAGCTAGCCAAAAGACTATCAAAGAAATACTTCCAAATCTACATATGTTCCTCTCCTGTAAATCTAACTTCCACCAAGAAAAAGATCTTTCAAAACTATTCCAATTCAATACAACTTGTTGAGCTAGAACTTCCATCTTTGCCTGAGCTTCCTCCTCATTACCACAACCAACGGCCTCCCACCCCATCTCATGACCACCCTGAAAACGGCCTACGAAATGTCTGCCCCAAACTTCTCCAACATCCTTGCCACTCTTCTTCCTGACTTGGTCATCTACGATTTCAATCAGCATATTTCTTGGGCAGCAGATATTGCTTCGTCTTTAAATATTCCAGCCGTTCAGTTTCTCGCGCTTAGTGCGTCGATAGTCTGTTCGAGTCTGCACATGTTTAAGTATTCCGGACAAGAATTCCCTTTTAAGGAAATTTATCTCAGCGACTACGGGATAGTCAAGATTCGCGATATGGGTGATGTTGAAATTAATGGTGTTAGCGATGCAGAAAGATTCAAACGAGCTTTGGAGCGTTCGTGCAAGATACTGTTGATTAAATCTTGGAAGGAGATTGAAGGAAAGTTGATGGACTATCTGTCCAGTATGTCAGGTAAAAAGGTAGTTCCTGTTGGCCCTCTGGTAGAGGAATTTAATTTCTATGATATTCGAGATGAGGAGATGGAAATCATTGATTGGCTCGACCAAAACGAAAAGGCTTCGGTGGTGTTTGTCTGTTTTGGTGGTGAGTATTTCTTGACTGAGGGCGATAGAAAAGAAATCGCTCGTGGTTTAGAGCTTAGTAATGTTGTTTGATTTCCTATGGGTTATTAGGTTTCCTTTCGATGAAAAAATAAGTGTTCAAGAAGCATTACCAGAAGGGTTTCTTGAAAGAATAGGAAATAGAGGGAAAATTGTGAAAAAATGGGTTCCTCAGGCAGGAATTTTGAGGCATGAGAGTTGTGGTGCTTTTTTGAGCCATTGTGGATGGAGTTCTATTATGGAAAGCATGAAATTTGGTGTTCCAATTATTGCTATGCCTATGCATGTTGATCAACCTTTGAATGCTAGATTGGTCGAAACAGTTGGGGTGGGATTGGAAGTTGTGAGAGATGAGAAAGGAAACCTACAAAGTGAGGAGATTGCTAGAGTGATTAGAAAGGTTTTGGTAGATGAAAGGGGAGAAAGTGTAAGGAGGAAACTAAGGAATTGAGAGAAAAATTGGAAATGAAAGGTGATGAGGAGATTGATAGTCCTGTGAAGGAGCTAGTAGACCTTCGTGGAAAGTGTAATAATAAGCATTGTTGAATCTTTATACTGATTGTTCTGTATGAGAAAAATAATTTATTCATTAATTTCCTTTTCTTGATGGTGTAGAAGTTAAAAATTTTTTTTGCCACTCATTCAATATTACAGAGTGAATATTATAAATTATTAAATCATTACTCATTCAGTAGTACAAAGTAAATATTATAAATTATTAGATCATTAAAAAATAATAAAATTTTATTAGTTTTCAGTCATTTTAATGATTATCATATTCATTTCGGATTACGCAACGAATAATGAAGACTTACTTATCATGTTTCATGAATCATTCAGTCGATGGAATGACAACATTGTCTATATTAATTTTAATGTTTTAATATTGTATTTAATTATTATTGTTACTTAAGAACGATAAGCACATAATATTTCTCGTATATTATAAATCTATCATTTTGTCATACTTTTAACGAAAATAGGAGAAGAAGTGATAACCATAGGCATATAAATTAATGTCCTAATTCATGACTTTATTGTCGTGTGAGTTCCAACCACATTCTGTCAATAATTATGGAAGATTGTTGGCTGATCACACTATTAGCCTATTAGGAGTGCGTAGCATAAATAGGACTAATTCTATTTTGTACTCCTCAACTTATACTCAATTGTTACGTTGCTATCACAAATTTTAGTTTTGGACGCTTTACACTTTTAATTCTCAAATTTGTTCAACTTTAACTTCCTCTTTTAACACCGTCTAAAACAGTTAACAGAATTTTTGTTTTTACACCCAAAAATATTATTGTACATCCTGCTAAACTTTTCGTACACAAATTTTTGAAACGACATTATAAAACGACTCAAGTATGATGAATTTGAGAGTTTGATCGTCAATCTAGGAACTTTAATGTCTAAAAGATAATATTAGTCTATTAGAAACTATAATAATAGTGATCCTAAATGTTATAGAGTAAAATAAAATTAACCCTTATATTCATGGTACAAAAATAGTTTCTTCTCAGCACATCAAAATACTCATGTTTCTATGATTGGCTTATGATTATCGGCCACATTTCTCCCCACCTAAAACTAGGCAAGAAACTAACTGCACGTTTGGTACGCAGAAATGAGTTGGAATAAAAATATTTTTTCAATTTGTCCATTTCATTATATATTTGGTACGAGAGTTCTAAGTTGAAACGGTCGTTCTATTAGAAAAAACCATTCCTACTAAATTTTGAAATCTCTATTCCCCAAAAAAAGTTGAGAGAAGTTCTTTTCAACTTTTTTTTGAAAGAGAAGATTATGAGATTATAATTTTATCTAAATTTATTCAAATCTTATTCAATTTTTTTTCTTTGCACAGTGTATTTTTTTTTCTTTTTTTTGCAAATAAACACATTTTTTTTTGGCAATAAATATTATATTACATAATTAGTTAAATAGTATAAATTCTTTTTTGTTTTTTAGCAAAAATATAACTAGATAGTTGAAATTTAAAATCCAAGTGTATAATTTCTCTCAGCAAATATAATTACATGTAAAATAGACAAATATATGAAAAACACAATTTAGATACCATAAATGGTCAATCTTATTTTTGTTTTGTTTGCATTACCTACATGATCACAATTGAGCATAATTTATTTTTTTAAAAGTGTTATAAAATTAGCTAAATTGTGCTATTTAATTTGAATGAAAAAAATAATATGTAACTTTTTTTTAATTATTTATCCTTAATAAAAAATATATTTTAAGTTTCTCAGACCTATATAAATGTAAATAATATAAACAAAAAATTTTTTGTTATACTTTCTTAAAAGATTCAGAGATATTTAAGTCATGTTAGTTTGAAATGCTTTCCATTCTATCATCAAAAAATAATTATACTAAACACTAATAAAAGAATAATTCCATTTTGGGCTTGAGTCACTAAACATGTCCACACTAGTGAACATTCTATCTGGTATAACATTTTCATTTTAAGCCATTCCTATTTATCAAAGGTGGGATAACAGATAAAGGTTTCTTTTCCATTATATTTGTTCAACTCCGATCAATCTTGGCTTCATCAAGAAAAAAATCATGTATTAGCAGGAAAATACACTTCCAACATTCAACTAGTAGAACTTCACCTTCCAAACATCCTCCTCATTATCATACAATCGATGGTCTTCCACCCTATCTCATGTTCACCTTGAAAAGAGGGTGAAACCCTATTTAAGGTCCATAAATCTTGAAAACTCTTAAACCTGATTTGGTAATCCATGATGTTACTCAGACATGGACAGCATTGACTGAAGCTCATAACACTCCAGTAGTTAAGTTTTCAACATTAAGGGTGTGTTCGTTTGGATTGAAAATATTTTTTTGAATTTTTTTTGTGCCAAACATCGGAAAATATTTTTCGGTGTAAAATATTTTCCAATTTTCCTTCCTCTGGTTGAAAATAACTTACGGAATTTTTTAACGCAAGTTATTTTTCGGATAATTCAAGAGTGACATTAAACTTCAAATACTTACTTTTAGAATTTCGTTTGCTAAACTTATTTTTATTTTTAATTCTTTTTCATTTGTTTTTAATCTTTTTCATTTGTTTTTCTCTCACATCCAATTATGGGTCACATACTAATATAACTATCATTATGCATATTTTACTCCAATATTGTACTATCATTTAATTTTGAACAAAATCAATTTTTTATTAATCACAATTACTTGTAAGGTATTTATTACCATTTTTATAAGTTTTTTAAACTTGTATCCATAAAATTAAAGATAAAATCGTTAAAATTTTTTATTTCAAAATATTTTCATTTTGTCAACCGAACACCGAAAAATTGTATGGAAAATGGACTTTTTCATGTAAAATATTTTCCAAGAAAAATATTTTCCTCAAGAAAATATTTTCAGTCCAAACGAACACACCCTAAGTGTGTCAATGATTGCGTATTTTTCGCAGGTTTAGGAATCCGAGCGTGGAATTCCCTTTTCTAGTTACATATCTATGATATATTGAGTTAACCAATGTTGGCTCCAAAAAGAATACGTAACAGAAGATAAATTTATTTAACGCATATAAAATATGTGAGAGAAAAAGGAAAGTTACAAATAAGTTATCAGTTCGCATATTAGATTCTCATATTAATGTTCGCATAAATTCACGACATAATTGCCTTTTTCTCAGTATAAAATTTTCTAATTTTAGATTTCCAACTAAACTCTTTGTAAATGAGCAGACCCTCTATTTATATGGTAACAAACTTGATAAATTAAATAAGAAACCTATCTAGAATGGGAAATATAATTCTAATGGAAAATTAACAAGTAACAGTTTTTACCTTAAATAACTAAATTACTAAAACACAATAATAACACAATTCCTAGTTAGTAATTTGGTTTAATTATACTAACAATGTCTCCCTTAAACAAAACTCTCCATCAAATCACATCCACGTGCACCATGCACGAATAACACGATAAAGAATTTCTTCTTTTGGCCTTTGAATCTTTTTTTTTCACCGTAGTCTGGCTTCATAAATTTTTCTTGATCTTCATTTTTTTTTTTTTAATCGATCTATGCATCTAGATAGATATTTTTGTCGCACACCTTATCTTCAATTTTATCAACCTCCCTTATTGATGACAATTGGTATCAAATTTCTCAATTTTGTGAATCAATATTCACAATCAACTTGGCAAGATATTTTTTTCCATCACTGCCCAATTCGAACAAAAGATAATCATGACCGGATCTCTTTTCTAGATCTATCCCAATTAGGGTCAATTTTTCTACACTCTAATTATCAAACGTGTAAAACTCCGGGTTTGGACTGGCACAACAACTTTTTGAGGAAAAATAAGGGATTCAAAATATTTAAATCAAATTATTAGTTGCCCATAGCTTAAGGTATTATAAACAATACAGTATACCCTCCCATTATCGATATGGGGTGTGCGTCATGCTCCGTTTTCAAGGTCGTAATACGCTGTGCCCTGACTTTCCCATGAAGACACAAGACTAAAAAATTCAAATCTCCGATCATTTGCCTTAAAGAAACTATGAACATTTGCATAAGTATTATATAATAGGGTAAGCATACACATTGCTCACTAAAACATTCATGTTCATCTTCCACTAGAACGAATATATTATATAATATATATTTTTTAACATGTCTCAAATACACCACATACATAGATACATACATATATATGACAAATGTTTTAAAACATGTGAGATACAAGTACATACATAGACAAATGGCATTATCAAGAATTTAAATAATTACAATACTATATTAAGAAGAATATTCATGACAAAAGTGTAATCATAATGCCATAATTAATATTGGCTTCATGGGTTCTCTATAGCTTTATTGGCAAGATGGATATCCAATCTTAACTGCTATAATCCGCTAGGAAAAAAAATTATTACAAAGTCTAACTACTATAACCCATTGAAAAAAGAGCCATGCAAAGACTCATATATAGTATTAAGATCTAGTTCTCACCAATTCTATCATAGATAGCCAAGAGGTACAACAATATATATAGCCAAAAAAATATTAGGCATGCATCACACAACTCATTTATCAAGTCAAATTACAACTTAAGATAGTTTATATAATTAAATCAAGAAAAATAAACCTTATTTGATCTGGTTCAATAACTACATATAATTTTCAAAAGGTTTTTACAAAGAACTTTTAAAAACATGAAAGAAAGGAAAAACTCTTATCTTAATACTTTATCCAAGTGCTAAACATAGCTCAGATACTCGACCCGAATAGTCTTCTTTACTCTGGCCAAGGGACAGATCGATGCTGCTTTGACTATAAATATTTCCTCAAACCTACTGCTTCGACTTGATCATACTACAAGTTATCAATAGGACTGTAACCAAACCTCAACAAGCCGAACAAGGGCATGTTCAATCTTGACTCATTAGATAGAGAGGATTATTTGTATTCAACTCAAACTCGAGCCAATTTCAAATAGTGATGAGCAAAATTGGATTGAATATTTGATAATTTGTTTGAGAAAAACTTGGCTTGACTCATAACTTTAGAACCAAGTTCAAACACATCCATAGTTCGTTTGTTTGTGACTTTCATCCTAATTTGCTATTTTTTTTGCCCTAAAGAATTTTACTCTATAAGTGTATAGAATTCAATTCCAATGGTTAAAAGATGTGATATGAATACATATTATGATTGTTTAGAAAGTGATTTGCAACTTGTGATTCAAAATATATACAAAAAAATAAGGAAAGAGAGATCCAATAAGGGAAATAATTAATTATTAGAAAAAATAGAAGATACTATGTGCAATTAAATTGTTTATTTTTAATCTTCTATTTTTTGTTCTTGAACTTATTAAGGCAGACAACATAAGGATCGTGCTTGACTAGATAAAAAAGTCAAGCATCAAATGTTGTACAGATTTGGATTGATAATTCAATGAAGAAGTTTGAATAAATTTATCTCGAGTCGAGTTTAAGTAGAATACCAAGACACTTGAATTTATTTACATCCCCACTTATCTATTTCAATGCATGCTTTCACTTTTGCCTTGCCGATCAATTTATCATCCGCCATTATTTTAATACAACAGCTTCAATATATCAATTCGTCAATAGAATTACTCACGTAAATTTACATATCATCCCAATTTCTTTTATGCCATGTAAATATTTATATAAAACCCATTATTATATAGTACTAACATCAAAGCCACAGCTGTAAGACTATAAGTAATTCAAGCCTAATCGTATCACTATAAATATAAACCCCAATAGATACTAATACTGATAAATTAAATAAAGGTATTTCATATAATTACCACCAAATTTAAGCCATTGGATTTCTTACTTCTCTATCGTCTAAGTTTTAGAACAAACATATGTATATGTGTGATAACAATGGCTGATGCTTAACAATTGTCATAGCCTAATCTTAATTATTTATATCTTAAATCCTTTTAGTTCCCTTTATGTCTAATAATTCCAATTACTTTATTTGGAGTCACTCAATATTATGTTATTAGATTAAATGTGTGTTTGATAAAACTTAATATGAAACTTGAAATACAAACATTGAAAATTAAATGTTGAAGTTTTAATTTGTTGAATTCATAAAGTTATATCTGATTTGATAATAAGTTGAATTTGAGTACTGAATTAAAATATTTTACCCCTTATACATTATAGTTTGATGATAATATTCTATTTTATATAGTAGATTATTTTAATGATTATATTTTTAATACAAATAAATAATTTATTAATATAGAGTATGTGTGTGAGAGGAGTGTATATGTGTGTGTGAGAGAGAAAGATATTATGTACAAGTTTGTGTTTATATGTGAGAGAGTTAATATAATGTGTGCAAGTGTGTGTTTTTGTATGTGAAAGGAATATAGTGTGTGCACGTGTGTGTTTATGTATTAGAAAAAGGAATATAATGTGTGCAATTGTGTGATTTTGTGCGAAAAAGAAGGAATATAGTATGTGTAACTCTGTATTATGTGTGAGAGAGAAGGTAGTGTGCAAGTGTGTGTTTATGTATGAGAGATAATGAATATAGTGTGTCTGTTTATGTATGAGAGAGAAGAAATATAGTGTGTGAAAGTATGTATTTATGTGTGAGAGAGAAAGGAATATTTTGTATGCAAGTGTACATCTATATGTGAGAAAGAAAGAATATAGTATGTGTAATTATGTGTTTATGTATGAGAGAGAAGGAATATAGTGTGTTCAAGTATGTATTTGTGTGTGAGAGAGCAGGAATATAGTATGTGCAAATGTGTATTTATGTGTGAGAGAGAATGAATATAGTGTGTAAATGTGTTTTTATGTCTGAGAGAGAATGAATATAATGTGTGTAAATATGTGTTTATGTGTGAGAAAATAAATATAGTGTATGTAAGTGTGTGCAAAAGAGTGTGTGAATGTGAAATAAAGAAAAATTAGGTAAATTTTGTTATACTAGTAAATAATTTAGAAATTAAATGATAGATTTTTTACTTAAAATTTTGTATAAAAATTACATGGCACTGAATGCATTTAGAGATAAGAAAATTTCGTTATCAAACACATTTAATATAAAAAGTATTTAATAAATTAAATTTAAGTATTTAATGGGGTTATCAAATATCCCCCTAAGTCTTAATGGACCAAATTATCTAATTGGGCCAAAAGGTCAGATTTCACAAAACGAATATTTCAAGACTAATCTCAAGATCTAATTTTCAATAGCTGAGTACTCCAAAAGAGTAATCTGGGATCTCTGGCTAAAAGATTGTTAGGGATAGGGTTTAGAGATTCTTTTAATCTAACAAGGTATAGCTGCCGTTTTTCTGGTTCAGCAATCTGTTCGATAAGTTCTAAATGGAGATCTTGTTCTTTTGTAAGAACGTTGATGGTGTTTGTTTCTTTCCCTGTGATTTTATCGGAGCTATCTGTCAAAATATCATCATTGTGAATTTGGTTTACGTGTTCTTCCGTTTCAAAATTGTCTTCCGAGTTTTCGTTTCTAGAACTTTGGCTGTCATAATCAAGAAGAAGATTTGTTATCTGACACAGTATTTCATCTTCTAGATTAAGGGCTCGAAGCTGTTGGTTTAATCTGCAATATCTGGCAATATGTCCAGGCTTATGACATTTTTTACAAAAGTGTAACAAACAGGTTTAGACTGGGATTTCGTAGGGATTTTGTTAGGAGAGGTAGGTAAGTGTCTTTGGGATTGAGAGGAGGTTCTGTGTCTCTTGTTGTAAAGTTGTTTACTTGGTTTGTATTCAAGCTATTTTTTGGAAAATCGGGATTTTCTTTTGGTTTTGCAACTGGGTAGGCCAAACTGCTCACAAAATGATCCGAGATCTCTACTTCTTTGAGCTCGATGCTTAGCAAGTTGTCTGAGCATTTTATCCTATTTGCAGATTGATAGTGCCACTTGTTGAATTTGACTAATCAACTGTCCATAAGTGATTTCTTCCCATGGCACTATTTCATCATGCTGTATTCTTAGTTAATCTTTGACAAGGTCTCTAAGAGATTTTGGTAATCCATCAAGGAACTTCTCTTTCTAGTATGGTTGATTTCCATCTGATCTGGAGTATATCCTAGTCAGGAATGTATCTTTATACCATTTGAAGTCTGACAGATTTCTAAACTTAAGATTGTTGAGGCAGTTCAGTGGATTTGTCTTTGAACATGTCTGGATCGCCAATGAATGTTTTTGCAATGGTGAAGATAAGGGTTACCACTGCATCTGAGATTGTTTCATTATTTTGAAGTATAGGATCTCATTCTTCATTAAACTTAATTGCTGATAGAATGTTTTCTTTGTCATCAGAACATAGATGTTCATCCCACTAGCCTTTGAGTTGTCCTGTAAATCCTGTGATAAGGATATGAGCTGCTAATTGGTCTGTACAACCATGTGCAGTTCTGTATGCTGTTGCTACCATCGTCATTTGTTGTAGAATTGTAATCATATTATATTCTGATACCCCGTCTATGCTCCATTCGTAGATGCTGTTTGCATTGTAAGCATTTTGGAGTAAGTTGGATTTTTCTTCTAGAACAATGTCTGGATAGGTTGGTCTGGAATAATATAGTTTATTCGGATTCCTCCAATTAGAATTCTTTGGTCTTGAAATTGCTGTGCGGAGCTTAGAGATTTTACCTTGTTGATATTTTTAGAGTCTGAAGTATTGTGCTCTTGTTTTTCTAAAACACAGGCTTGCTGGTTTATTGAGGATGATCCTGGGTCATGTGATTTTTGTTTAGAAACTAGAGTAGAAAATGATTGTTCAATTTTTACTATCCTTTGTTCTAGTTGACTGATTGGCTATATTTGGAGCTATTTTTGAAATTTGGCTAGTATTTCATGAGGTTTGAAGATTATATTTGTAGTTGAGGCTGGTTTTATAGAAACTGGTTTGGTGAGAAGATATTCTCCTAGGGTTTGTAGGTACTTGTTTGTGTAATTATTTTGTTCATAGATTCCTTGTATATCTTTGGCATCAATGGAAATCTGGTCGTCCTTTTTCTTGAAGGGTGTGGCTTTAATATCTATTTTTTGATTATTGGTGGTCATATGCTGGATAGTAATGGTTTTTAGTGGTGGTAATTCTGAATGAATTTCTCCAGTCTGTGTTTGCCAAGTCTTTGAGACATTGATTGTAGGAAGGAAAGGGGCCATATGAGGTGTTGTTTATTTCTGCATAAACTGAAAACCAATCAAAGAATTGAACGCGTTGTTGAGTTCTTATCAAAAATCCATAGAACTCATTTTGTATCTCTTGTTTGGCTTGTCCTTTGTAATTTTCAAAGAACCATTGCTTCTTTTGTTGGTTATGTTCTGCAAAAAATTCTGAGCGGATACTTTGTTTGTCGATCTGGTAGTCTGTTGTAAGTATAGCAAGATCACCAACTGAATTAACAACCGGAGTGTCTGTCATAGTAGAGTATGTGGGAGATCTAGGAAGTCCTCCATGTTCATCTTTCGATGAATTGTCTTGATTTTATGTTTGGACTGCATATCTTGACTGTGGGATTCTAGATGAGAGATCTAGATTCTATAGTCCTGTTGTAATAGAAGATGTTGAATGCCTGCTAGGAGCATATCCCCTTGGTTGGACTGCTTGATCAATAACGGTACTAGCTGAGGAGGATGCTTTGAAACTTGTAGATCTATCAAAAGTTATCTATCACAGTTCCTGAAGCAAATTGTCTGATGCCTGATATTGTTGTGTTTTGAGCTGGTGGTGCTACTGGTACTAATCCTGGTAGCATCCAATCGTTTGAGAGCCAGACTTGATCCCAAGCGATTGTCTTTGGAATCAACATTCTGGATCTAGCAAGATCTGTTTAGAATATCGTTGTTTCTCCTCTGGAAAATGTTTTAATAGCTCCAAATCTGAAGGCTGAACTCATTGCCTTGAATCTAATCCTGTAAATGATTGCCATTGGAAGATATCCTGGCTTTGTTTTATAATTTGCTGTTTTTATATTCAAAGTTAATGTGTCCAAAATATTTTTATCTTTTAAACAAACTGTAAAGTTTGGAAAATAGTCAAAATAAACTGGTTCTCCTCAAAGGCTAGTTTCGACCTTCCCAAGGAGGGAATCACTGAAGCTTATGAATCTTCCATCCCTTAAGCATAGGAGAAGAGATGTATCAAGTCCTTCCCTTGTCAGGGATTTTGCTGCAGCTTGGACAAGTTAACACTTTCCGAAATGCAAATAATTATATTTCTTCATATGCTTTTCAATGGTTTTCTTGGATAATAGTCTAATTTCTTCATTGTCTGAATTTAAAGTGATAGTTTGTTCAACTGTTTTAATTGTGTAATCAGATGTTAAACTCCTTCCAGGACTTTGATAAATGTCATTGTTAGCATATTCTGGAATCTTTCAGTTGTCTATTGATTGAGTCAAATCATGAAGGTTAATTTTTTCTTTAAAGTTTGAGTTTGAAGAAGAAATAGAAGAAGAAGCCGTAGATCTAGAAGAGGATCTAAATAAAAAAGACATTATCTAAAAGAAATAGACAAGTGATTACAAAATTAAAGAAATATTAAAAATGATTAGAACAGATATTGTTCAAATTCCCTTAGTCTCCGTCTGGTATTAGAGCCAGAGGGGAAAGTGGGGTGGTAAATATGTCTTTTAATTTATTATAATACGGTTAAAATAGATCTGATTTCTTAAGATCTATCATGGTTATATATCGATCCACCAGTTTTGCTAACAGTCTGTTTAAGAGGCAGTGTAAGACCCGTAATGGCATTTGTAAGACCTTGGGGTTGTTGAGAGTCTTAGTAGATTCTAAGACGGTAAGATATTTAACCGTTTATGATCTAATAAACCAGATCTGAATTATTTTTATTATAATAAGTATAACAGACATAATTATCCCTTCATGGATCCTAAAGGTTATTGGGGCAAACAAGTAAAGAAGAAAACCCAAACCAAAATGAAGATAACTATTATGGGATTTTTTTCACAAATTTCATAAAAATATTGTAATAGATACACCGAAAAATATTGTTTAAATCCGGCCAAACACTGTGCAAACACGGCAAACAAATTTATACTGTACACTGTAGCGGTACTGGAGCACTTGTACTGTAGCACATGTACTGTAGTAAAAAGTCACTGTAGCAATCACTGTAGCAGTCAGAACTTTTAACTATAAAACTCCCCCAAACAAATGAAGGGAACACACGAATTTTTAGGGAAGACTCCACATCTCTCTAAAAACTCTCTTCCTTCTCTCTAAAACTCTCTCCATTCTCTCCTTTTCCCCCAAAACCATTTAGCTAAGGCTTTGAACTTTGAAGATATTAAACTTTGTAAGTATTTGATCATTAATAAACTCCTCCTTTATTATTTGTTTTATATTGTCAAATGGTCGGCTTACCCGCCTAAGTTCTTGTTTTATTTGTTTCATATTATTTGTTATATATTCATATTGTCTAATAGCTGGCTTAGCCACTTGATCTTTTAATTTATTTACAGTGATGATATTTTGACAGATAGCTCCGATGAAATCGCAGGGAAAGAAACAAACACCATCAACGTTCTTACAAAAGAACAAGATCTCCTTTTAGAACTTATCGAACAGATTGCTGAACCAGAAAAACGGCAGCTATACCTTGTTAGATTCAAAGAATCTCTAAACCCTATCCCTAAAAATCCTTTAGCCAGAGATCCCAAATTACTCAATACATACAACTTGACAACCATCCTTAACACAGATTCCAAACCAAACCCAAACAGTTTGTTACTATTCAAGACCTAAAGGCCGAAATAGTATATTTTAAACAAGAAATTAGGCTAATCAAAGCCAAGCAAGATCTAGAGAGCCTTATTTTGGAAAGCCTTACTACCAATCCTTTGCCAAATAACATAAATATCCCAGAAACTTCTACTACTCAACAAAATTTTGATGAACAGTTTCTTAGCCAGCTAAATAGAGTAACCTATCAGAAACATTATGTTCTTCTCCGACTTCAAATCAACAATAATTTTATTGTTGAAACTGAAGCATTATGGGATACAAGAGCTGATCTCAGTTGTATTCAGGGACTTATACCAACCAAATTCTATGAGAAAACAAAAGAAGGACTCCGTGGAGCAAATGGTTCAAAATTGAACATTCAATTCAAACTCTCTGATGTTAAAGTAAAGTTCGGAACGGCCTCAGTCGAAGAAATTTTTCTTTTGGCAAAAGATCTTACTGGAAATGTTATTCTGGGAACAACACTTTATCAGCAAATTAATACCCTACACGGCGAAATCTGAAGGAATAATCTCTGATAAATATGGTCCAGATGCACTTCTACCAATTTCCAGAAAACCAGTTATCAAAGACCTGAATTTTTTATTCCGAAAGGAGCAACAACTATACTTCCTCAAAGAAGAAATATCATTCAGAAGATTGGAAATATAGCTCCAAACACCCCAGGTACAACACAAGATTCAAAACATTCAAAAAAAAATTGAACAAGATTTTGTGCTGAGGTACCAACGGCATTCTGGCAACGAAAATAACATACAGTCAACCAGCCTTACGATAAAGATTTTGACGAAACACATATACCTACAAAAGCTCATCCTATTCAGATGAACCAAGAGCTTATGGAATATTGTAAACAAGAAATCCAAGATCTTTTGGACAAAAACCTTATTAGGCCAAGCAAATCGCCATGGAGTTGCTCAACCTTTTATGTGAACAAACAATCAGAAATAGAAAGAGGCACACCAAGGCTTGTAATAAACTACAAGCCTCTAAACAAAGTTCTCAGGTGGATCAAGCATCCAATTCCAAATAAAAGAGATCTCCTACAACGACTTCATTCAGCAAATATATTTTCAAAATTCGATACGAAGTCAGGGTTTGGGCAGATTTAGATCCATCCTTCAGACATATATAAAATAGCATTCACCGTTCTATTTGGCCATTATGAATGGAACGTCATGCCTTTTGGATTAAAGAATGCCCCATCTGAATTCCAAAAGATCATGAATGATATATTTAACCCATACTCAACGTTCATCATTGTATACATTGATGATGTTTTAGTCTTCTCATCATCAATAGACCATTTTAAACACCTCAATATCTTTTTTCACACCATCAAAACCAATGGTTTGGCTATTTCCAAAAAAAAGATCAACCTATTCCAAACTAAGATCCGTTTCCTTGGACATCATATTCATCAAGGAACGATAATCCCAATAGAAAGATCTATCCAATTTACAAACAATTTTCCAGACCAAATTTAGACTTGATAAACAGCAACTCCAGAGATTTTTGGTCTGCTTGAACTATATTGCAGATTTTATCCCAAACCTTAGCACCCTAACTAAACCCCTCTATGATAGACTTAAAAAATCTCCACCCTCCTGGACGGATATTCATACTACAGTAGTCAGGCAGATTAAAACCCGTGTCAAACACATCCCCTGTTTAATCATTCCCAATCCTTCTTCACCAAAAATCGTTGAGACAGATGCTTCTGATCTTGGTTATGATGGAATTCTGAAACAAAAAACAGACAAAGAGCATATTGTTGCTTTTACTTCAAAACACTGGAACAGTTCTCAACAAAATTATTCCACAATTACAAAGGAAATTTTAGCAATCATTTTGTGCATATCAAAGTTTCAATCGGATTTATTAAATCACAAGTTTTTATTACACATCGATTGTAAATCGGCTAAAGAAGTTTTACAAAAAGATGTTCAAAACCTTGCCTCAAAACAAATTTTTGCACGATGGCAAGCATTGTGCTGTCTGTTTTTTATTTTGACATCCAATAGATCAAAGGGACTTCAAATTCCATTCCTGATTATCTAACCCGTGAATTTTTGCAGGGAAGATAAAATGCCAAGAAAAGGAAGGAGCAAAAACAGCCAACCGACTATTTCTTCCAAACAAGCACAAAGTTCTAAACTTCCTTCATGCTCCTCTTCATAAACCTTACCCATACATTCAAAAAACCCAAAAAAACAACCAATATCCCTGGATGACCTTATGCAATCAAACAAATTCCTTGCCTTAGCCCCAGGAATAAACCTGCCTATCCTTCTTTCCAAAACACAAACACCAACCTCCTCCAAACAACTACTTTTGACCATACCAAAAACTTGGGCAGAAATGGTAGAAACTATAACAACAACATTACCGGATATCCAAAGCTGGTTACAATTAATTGGATTTCAAACCAAGGATTTCAAATTTTAGACTAACCACATTTTAGCTGTGACCAATGGTTAAATCCAATTACATTTCATCGCTTCGAGAATTTGATCTCACAACACCGCATCAATATTTTGCAAATATGCTTTTTCAATAAGAAGAATTCATGATATAAAAATCTCTTATCTACTGTCTCAAGAATTTTCAGTGTAGCATCTAATAAGTGTGATATGTATTTAACAAGAATCGAATAATAAAAAATTAATACTCGCCCCCAAGTTTTTTATTTGGTCATTATCCTTAATTTTTTAGAGATTTGAGTTGTCTACATCTCATTACCATTTTGGTCATTATTTTTATATTAACTTCAAGGACTTTTGTTAGTCTTTTTTGTTCCTCAACTTAATTTTCATATTGTCCCTAAATTTTAAGTTTTTATTTGTTAAAAAAGTTTTTGTTCTTAATTTATATTTGATTTGGAGAAAGTCCAATTTTTTTTTTTTTAAAGTGCTCTTTAAAGCACCTCCACAATAATTGTTGTCTCTTTTAGTGGATGGAAACAAGATTCTATTTAGTGTTAAGATTCTCCCTTTTTACTTATTAGTACAAATTATGACAAAAGACTGTCTTTATACACATTCAGATGTTTATATAGGTTCAGTCTTTTATCTTGCCGAATTAAATAGCATATTATTGAAATAAATCTAAATTAATCAACTACTACTTTCTATTTTATTTTAAACTAAAATTTGAAATCTATTATTTAAATTTTGCCTCATTTATTAATAATATATTATATGTTTAAATAATTGGTCTTGCCATTTTAGAATGTTGCTTTAATAATGTATTTGTATTATTTTAGATAGATAGTATTGAAATAATATTTTAGGAAGTCAAACTTGATTTCCAGGTATCCTATGATTGACTCCATCGAACTTATTCGAATTGAATAAAAACTTACCATATATATGTCAAGCTGAGCCGATCTTCAGTTCCAATTAAGATATTCGACTGAATTTGATTTCAAGTACTTATATATTTACGAGTTTGAATTTTGAATTATACCATTATTTAACCTTGACTCATATTATTTACACCCTAAACAGCTCTTACCCCTACAAGGTTCAAACCCTAAGTTCGCGCTATTTGGTTAACTTTTTTAGGCTAAAAATTCTTCCGATCTTAATTATTGTTGCAACTTGCCAAGGTGTTCGGCTTATGGTCCCTCGATCCATTTCCCTTTTCTTTACGCAAAATTTGTCAATCCAAAGGTTCCTTGTTTCCGTCGATCCATTTATTTTCCTTACCAAACATTTTATTTCCATGTGTGAATTTTGGGGCATGAAATTCAATGAACAGAGGATATTGTTCCGTAAAGGCGGTAATTAAGCCCTACTGTACAAGCTGAACAATGGGATCGATTAGGACGGTTGAACAGAAATTTATAGATGTTCACCCTCAAATAAAAAGTTACATATTTTCGGATGAAAATACCTCTTCACATAATAATAAATATTTTAACAAAAGAAGAAAAACCATCTAAATTTGTCGATTTTATGAGGCTGACATTCTCTCCATTACTTAGCGTGTTCATTACTTAGATGTATATTTTATTGTAGAGATGTCCAATTAATGAAATTTATAGTACGTACTAGTCAAAACTGATATATCTATGTCTGTCTGTCTATTTATCTATATGTACTCTATAATTTATATATTTTTTTATATTATGGATAGGTATCATACAATACTATATTAACTATGTTTTTTTTTCTTGGGTATTTTTTTTTCATATTTTTAAACTTATAATAACATTTAATTTAGTACTCCATTGACGTTTTTCACTCTCTATTCATCTTGAATGCCATAAAATGTGGTTAATTTCGATCCAAATTAGTTTCTAATTCTCTTCAAGTGTAGGTTAAAATTTCTTATAGTGACACTATCAATGATTTGATCAGTTAAAGATAAATACTTTTTTCATAATGTAAACATTTTAAATATATTTAGATATTTTTATCATTATTAAAAGACAAAAATCACTATCAAGTAGTATCAAACATCACTTTATAGATGAAGTCTCTTGAAATTCTTTTATTAAGGAAAAATATTTATAGAAGATTGTTTATAATATACAATAATAATTATATAAATTTAAAAAGAATAAGAAAAATATGAACATAACTTAAATCTAAAGAACAAAGACATCAAAGAAAAATTAAGTTTTTTATATTAAAAACTAAATAGATTAAACTAATATATTCTTTATAACATGGATAAGTATCACGCAGTATATTAAGATATTATAAAAATAAAAATAAGAAGTTGTTCTTTTATATTTCTCTATGCAAAATTCTTTATCTTACTCCAAAATATACACAACTCTAATGAAAAATTATGTAATTCTTAAGACATCTAGAATAAGAAGATAATTTTATATAATTTCTGTAAAATTTAGTTCTTGTTAACATATTGTATAAAATATGTATGCATATAAAAAATATATTGGTAATTTTTATATTTGTTAAATTTATGATAACATTCACTTAAAGATTCCATTGACTTCTCTACTCTTCCATTCATCCCAAATAGCATCGAATGTCAAAAAATATTTTTGATATATATTTTGAGCATATTAAATGCACCAATGATTACCAAACTTTTAAGTTGTTGTATACAATGTTAGTGGACTATTTATTTTATAAATTTGGTCATTGAACTACATTATGTATGTGTCTAGAGTCACTTCATATGCAAATGGGTTAATTACATTTACCTACCCTGAGGTTTGGCCATATTACCAAACAAACCTTGTGGTTTGACAAAATTACAGATTCCCCCTTCTCACTAGCTTCCGTTAACAGAACTTTTAAAAGACTAAATTACCCTTATCATGTGTTGCTTAATTAGTACCTCAATTTTTTTCTAAAATCAAGAATTGTCCTCAAAATTTTTTATATTATCAATTTAGTACACAACTCATTGAGTGATCACAAACCATTCTCTAATCCCTATATGAATATTCACCGATTCTAGTCCATAATACAAATTAGCAAAAAGATTCATACAGACAGAAAAAACTCAAAAAAAAAAAAAAACCATGAAATTTGGTTTGGGTTTGTAAAATTATAAAATGATGTCATTATTCCCAAAATTTGAGAAAATAAGAGAAATAATTAAGAATGAAGAAGGTTATTTTGGGAATAAAGAAATTATTTTTTGCTAATGTCAGCATTTTCTTAATAGTAGTTAACATTTAGGGTGGTAATTGTTAAACGTTTGGCCATTCAAGGGGGTTGACTGTAAATTTGTTAAATCACAAGGTCTATTTCGTAATATGGTCAAACCTCAGGGGAGGTATATGTAATTAGGCCTATACAAATTTGATCACTGAACTATCTTAAGTGTGTGTTTGAAGTGACTATGAAAATAGAAGGAAGTGACTCCAAACACATTTAAGATAGTTCAGTGACCAAATTTACAAAATAAATCATACAGTAACCTTGTATACAATGATCTAATAGTTTAGTGACTATTGGTATATTTTGCTCTAGTATTTTACCATATATAAATTTAAAATTTACATTTATTAAATATATAACCGAATGTAAACCTAATAAAAATGTATTAATCTTATTTTTATTTGTATGCATATGTTTTGGGTAATTCTTTGTATTGGTTTTAGTTATTCCTTGTATTGGTTAGCAAGATATTAATTTTCCATCTTGTTGTTTTATTCAATTCAGTGTAACAATTGCATTGTAGTATCCAAAGTTGACGTGTAATAAGTAAATTTGTATATGCAATTGTTTTAGTGTATTTAATAGCATAATTTAGATTTGCATAATCTATATTGTCTTTTACATTACTTAAATAATTATTTTTTTTTTTGTATTGTCATTCCTACAATTTATACTTAGAATTCATATTGGTCTTGTAATGATGATTCTAGAACATGAATCGAACCATGGTTGAACTTTTTTTTTTTTAACTTCATCAATATTTACTGTAAACTAATATATTGTAGATATAAAATCGATATATACCTGCAATACTGAGAGCATTTAAATGTATGATTTTGTTTTATATAATCTGTGTTATTTTTTATATTAATTAATTATTGAAATACACATCTAGATGTATATAACCACTGCACAAATTAGGCCATAGAATTTTGTTTTATCTTACTTATTTTAGAATATTTTGGGCATGTATCATATAAAAAGTTCAAGACTATGAAAAATTTTTTTTTTAAAACTGATCATGTTATTCGTTGTGGTGTTATAGAAAATTAGAATTTAGGTGCATAAAGGAGAAAAAAATAATAAGATGAGACATCATATGTTGTTTTTATGAAAGAAAAAGTTCTTTTAATTATTTGAAAATAAAAGAAATTTTATATATAATGTGGTACCAAATAACAAATAATTTTGCAAAATGGAAAAGAAAGATGAAAGTGATTATGGAGAAAAGAGTAGTGATGTTATATAGATATTCAAAATATATAACTTTTGTATAAAAAACTTCAACAAGCATAATTTTTACATTTAGTATTCTATGTAACCATTCAATGATCATTCGTTTATTTTATAGTAGTATCGAAGCATGTAGTTACGTTTGGTGATACTAATTGTTTGATTTTTAATCCTATGAATTAAAGAGTAAAGGATGTTTGGAGATACTAACTATTTGATTTTTTTTAGTTCACTTGATTTTCTACTTATATAATTTATGTTTCAATGTTAAACTAATCCATATAATTTTTTATAGTTCATATGAGTTTAAAACAATATTTGTTCATAGGTGATTTTTATGCATTTTCTTTAGATATACTTTGTTGGAAATATAAGAAATTTGTTTAGTTAAAGTTCAAACAACTTCATAAAAGCTAAATAATTGTACCTTGTGAATAATACATCTAGCAATTTTTAAAATAGAAATCCGTTTGCTCAATTGAGAATTATTGAAGCATTCCTTAATGAGCTCATTGTAATATATTTACTTTTAAAAATAGAAAAGTTTAAAGTACAATCAAACTGGAACACAATAAATGACAAAAAATATATTAGACTTTATTATTTGATCGATTTTGTAAGTTTAATAATAAAAGAATGTAGTATAGTCTTGAAAAATGTTGACAATTTATAGAATTTATTGGAGCCCTTTATTCCCTTTCAATTATCCAAGTTCTATAATAACTTTGTATTTATCAAGGCATTAAGGTATTTGATTATTTTTGAATCCCTATACCTCTCTTGGAAGAACAATTCGTGTATATAAATAGCATATTTCTAGTTTATTTAACAAAATATCTCTTAAATGTATAGCTTGCATAATTATAAGAATTATATCATGAAAATAGGAAAAAAAGTATAAAATATTCTACCGCCATATAGAAATTTACACTGTAAAATTTAGTGATTTATTTATTATGTTAAAACTATCGATCTGTATAATAGTAAATTACAAGATAGATATTCAATATTATAAATTTATTTGATAGAGTAAGATCAGCAACATATAGCTACAGTGACAATCAACTTGTATAGTAATAATTCAAACGTAACAATACATATTTAGTATTTACTTTCATTAGACAAATTACACTTTAGTTAAAATCTAATTAGTAACTGATTTGATATCCCTATTTTTTAAGATATAGTTTATACGGTTAGTAATGATTCAACATTAGATATTTATAGGTTCAAAGAAAATAACAATAATTTTTTGTAGGAGGACAATAATTATTTATTAAGAATTTTAGCTAATATAATTTATGAACTAATTTTTTATTTTTAGAAAATCGTAATTTAGATTAATATGTGCTAATTATTCAATGCATGAAAAGGGAACTAAAAAATAAAATAATAATTGCAAGATAAGGATTATGTTCTTTTATAAAAAATAAAATAGGTGTGAGTCACATTTTTCACCTCCTTTCTTATTCATCCAATCAGTTTAACAATAATAAAAAAGATAAGTTATATATTATATTTATTTTTTAACACACCATAAAAACCAAATTATTTTCATATTCTAGACAAAGAATCTCTTTCATCATTACAAAATCTAGATAACAACATTATGAGACAAAGTAAATGACATTGATGGAAGGAAAGTCTAAGATGTTGAAATTCATATGAGAGACAATATCTTTATTAATTCAAGTTTAGATGACTTTGAGGCTTTTAAGAAATTTTATATCTTCTTTCTTCTTTTGTTTTTTTCTTATACAATCTTTTTTTTTTTGTATCCAAAATAGAAAAAGACTTCATAGTTATTCTCTCAAAAGAGTCCAAAAGTTTTATATGTGATATGTCCTACTTTTTTGTTTAAATATAATTTCTATTGTTATTTAATTTAATTCCTAATCCTTAAAAAAAATTATTTGCATACTTGTATATTTTTTTAAAATTCATCCTTGAGAAATAGATACCCAATGAAACTCTATACTCTATAAAACAATCTTATTCTAATAGTAAAGTAATCACTAAGATTGAAAGTATATCTTAAAATTGTGTGATTTTAAAAGATTAATGGCATTTTTTATATCAAAATACAGTTTGGGGGGCAAATTATATTAGATTTTTAGTTTGGAGGGTTCAATTCATAATCGTTTAGTTTTGGGGGTCACATTGGAACATTTGTTTTATTTTTGAGGATCAAATTGAGACTCTTTGAATTTGGAGAATTATTTGTGATATTAGATTTTTTTTGCAATTTAGAGAGTCAAATAGAAACCTTTTCAATTTAATGGCAATATTGAGATTTTTAGTTAATTTGAATGGCCAAAATAGTATTTAAATCTCTGAAATTAAAATAACATTTTTTCCTTCTTTTCCCTTATTTGTCAAACAAAATTTTCTCTTTCTCTTAACAGTTGTTAATAAACTATTAGTTTCTTTAATTGTATATAAATGTTGTCTAGTCTATTAATGTATTCACAACTTATATATGTTGATAATCATCAATGAATAGTGCTAATTAATGAAAAATTTCATTCCATTAGTTTTTTTTTTTATATAGTTTTATTTAATATGCATTTTCAATTTCTAAATTTATCCTAGAATTCTACTCTATGGGAAAATTTACTTCAATCAAATTTAATTCTGAATGAAAGTTTAAAAAGTTAGCTTTTATTTTATGTGTACATTTCTAGGATTTTTTTAAGGGTCCAAAAGTATAGGTGAAATGTGTAAATTTATTTAATTCAAGTAAATTTTAATTTTTATCATTGCTTGATTCCTAAATTCGTCCCAAAAAAATATTTTTTCACTTTTTTAATTATTAAAATTCATTCCAAATATTCTGTTACATAAAGAAAATTATTTCAATCAAATTTATTTCCTAATATGAAGTCTTAATAGTGGGTTTTAATTTTTTTCTTTTACTCTTTGAGGAATATTTATATAAATAGCTTAAAAATTTATAAAAAAGGCATTCAAGTTGGAAACATATCGAAGTCACTAAATTTTATAGTGAGGGTAGCTTGGGAAAGAAAATCTAAAACTAAGTCAAACTCCTTCATTTGTTATACTATATATTCCATTAATTTTTTAATAATTTTATTTAATATGTATTTTATACTCTAAATCTATCCCAAAATTCTACTCTATTAGAAAATTTGCTTTAATCAAAATTAATTCTAAATATAAGATAAAAAAATTTAACTTTATTCCCTGTGTATCTTTTAGGATTTTTATCTCTTTAAAAGGTCCAAAAGTATAAATAAAATATGTAAATTTTATTTTTTTATTATTGGGTGATTTCTAAAAGCCATTCCAATAAATTTATTTTCTACTCTTCTTTAATTTCTGAAGCTTATTACTTATATTCTAATATTACATAAGAAAATTTATTTCAATCAAATTTATTTCCTAATATGAATCCTTAAAAGTAGGATCTATTTACTCTTTCACTCTTTGAGGAGTATTTAGATAAATATGATCTATTTACTCTTTCACTCTTTGAAGAGTATTTACATAAACAACCTAAAAAACTATTAAAAAAAAATTAAGTTTGGTGACATAACAAAGACATTAAATTTTATAATAAAGGTAATTTTGGAGAACAAAAATCTAAATCACTAAATTACATTGGCCCTTTTAATATGGTATAAAATTAAGAATTCCAGCAAACCAGACAGTCGCACGTAGTTTTAAGCAGGAGTAGAAAATTAAGCACGATGCCCTCAGGCCTCAGCCTCATGTGCCACCACCCATATGTGGTACCATGAAAATTTTGGGGCATTCTGGTTCTTTTAATTCTCTTTAATGGTAGTACTAGCCAGTTTTAAACTAATGCTTGCTGCATGTACGAACTGCATGCATAATTCGGCGCAAGTTGTTACTTCTAATTTGATGAAATCCATGTCCTTCCCACATTTTTTTATTCATTTATTTTTTTTGAGGAAATTAAGAATCCTTATTTAGCGAGCCACAAAAGAGCTCATTTTTTTCTCCATAAACAAAGATTAAATTGGAGGGATATTATAATAGTCTTCCATGCAATCAGTGGCCAATGGCCATATATGCAGAAGAAAGTGTTACTACTTGTCTAAGGGTTGTCATGCTACCTACGTTGAGTTATGGTCACATATCTCCTTCCTCGAGCTAGCCAAGAAATTCACGGACAGAGGAATTCACATATGTCTTTGTTCCACACCCATCAATCTAAATTCCATTTCCAAGAAAATCACTGGAAAGTATTCAAAATCCAACTTATCCAACTTGTAGAATTCCATCTCCAAGAATTGCCACTTCCATCCCATATTCCCCACAACCAATGGCCTCCCAACACATCTCATATACACTCTCCTTAAAGTGGTAAAATGTCCAAACCAGAAATACAAAACATGATCCAAATTCTCAACCTAGAGTTGGTAATCTATGATAATGCACTCCCTCTAACTCCTTTATGCAACTTCCCATCAGTTTGGTTCAGTATTGTTAGCGCGGCCTCGTTATCACACGCGCATCATTCGTTAACCAATTCGAGCTCGGCATGTCCGTTCCGGCCATCTTTCTACGAGATTTTGAGCGACCCAAATATCTAAGTCTGATGACAGATATAACTTCGGATGCTGTTGAAACTCGTCGACGACTTCCTACACTGATCAATACTTGTCAAGAGCTTGAAGGGAAGTATTTGGATCATATTGCCAATTTCGTCAAGCAAAAGACTCCCTGTTGGTCCATTATTTCTCACCATTCCTATTGATAATTGTTGATACAAAAAATTTGACTCTAGGGTTAGCCCGTGTGCATTATCGTCCAAAGTGAAAGTTGGACATCGCGCGTATTACTCACGTCCGGATCACCTAAAAATAAAAAGAGGAGGGCTTTGTCCCCCGGGATAGGTTCCGACGCTCAAGTCAGTACTTAGACCAGAGTGTAAAATTCAATAAGAAATCTGTGACTGAATAAATATGAAAGTAATTAGGAAAGTCCTTTACATCTCACCTGTCACTGTGATATTTATACCTGAAATACGATCTAGTTGGATCAATAAGAGACATATATAATACTTGACCCAATCGGGCCCATTTGATATGATCATATGGGTCTTATACAAAATAGCCTTAGTATTACCCGGGCTCGGAGCCACGTATAATATTGTCATTGGGTATAATATTTTGGCATCATCATTTGTCTCCCAGTCTCAAGTCAAAATTTTTCGGGTTGAAAGTGCCAAGTAATTAATGTCGTATTCGTACCCTGGCCAGAGCCGTAGTATTGGCCAGAGCCAATTTTATGACATTAAAAATTAATTTCTCAGAGAAAAAAAAAATATAATTATTTGAGAATTATTTAAAAAAATTTATCTACCGGAGTAGAAAAATAAAAATAAATAAATAAATAAATAATTTATTTCACCTGAGTGTACCTGAACCAAAGCTTAAATTGCTACATAAAATAACTTTTCAATTTCTCTGTTACTTATACACTAATATTACTGTAGAGTTGCACTGTGGAATTCCCTATTGCTATGGAGTAGTGCTGCGGAACTCCCAATTTCCGTAAAACTCATTACTGCTATAGAATGGTGCTGTGGAATTCCTAATTCCTGTGGAACTCTTTACTGTTGTGGAACACTTATCCACGAGACTTCAGCCAAAACATACCTTGGGTGGATAGATTTTACTTATTCCACGGACTTAACGCCGCAACATCTTTATCAACAAGTCCTCCAAAGTAGTGATTGGAGTAAAATTCTAAAACAACATTGTTGCTCCATGCAATCTATTCTCCTTCACGTAGTCCATAAGTCCCACAAGGCTATTGTAGTCCTCTGTTGCCACTTGAACCAAGTAAGCAATTTGATCTTAATTGAATTCTTTCTTCCATTTTATTTTTTATTTTTTTTATTTTCTGTAAAATATATCAAGAAGACTTTTGACTTAGTAATAAGATAACCACGACTCCAACATCCTTATTCCATGGAGAAGTGTATAATTTCCCTTGCAGGAATGGCATCTTCACGTTAGGTCTCTTATACACATCTAGATGTGTATTAGAGATTATTATTATTTTGGCTTGTGCTATTCAAAAACTTGTAGTCTTAAGTTTTACACCAAAAACACGTACAACTACTCACATATGCTCATGTCCACGGCCTTAGCTTCAAATAATTAGTCTGCAACCAAATAAAATTTCTCTTTAGAAATTTAATCTTTAGGCTTAAAAACCACCACAGAGAATAATAACACCCTAAAAAATTTTAGAATGACAAATCCCAACTCCACGACATCCAAAGTAAATCTTGATTTTCCTTGTGACAATGATGCATCCTTTTCCTCGACCAAGCTTGGCTCTTCCTCAAACATGGGTACCTCAGCTTCCCCAATCAACTTTGGTTCCGATAATGATGTCAGGGATGACCATGCAAAAATTGATGACGACCAAGACTTTGATGATGACCAGGATATTAACAATAGTCTTGCACTTGAAACCATTGATGCCTTAGATTTTTTTAACTATGATAACGAAACCGGTTGGAATAGTGAAAAAGGCATAGTTGATGTAAGGAGTGTCCCTGAGCTTGACGAGGCACAACAACCTATGCATAGGGGTATTCGACCTCTTCCACCATATAGATGCAGGGGGCGTGGTTTTTCACCATACACACCCAAGGGGTGGTTTTCCACCGCGTAGACCAAAAGTGAACTTGTCTAGTACCACTACCTCCTGTGTAGGTATGCCACATTTGCCCACATGTCTTAGCCGTGGCAGAAAATAGCCACACCATAATTCCAACGTAGTACAGCTGAGACGGAAGTAGAGCGTGGTGAATCAAGTGGGGGTGATGCCTCTCTTCTTTCCCAAGAAAAAATTAACGGGACTCCGAATAAAGACAAGAATATTTACTCTCAGCTACCTGCAACCGACGTCGATTTGGATTCGATTGAGAAATGGCTTGAACAATATCATATTCCTGATGACATGAAGATCAAGGCACCGGGACCAATGCACTGACCTTGTTTGAATTACCAAGATTACGTGTCTGTATATTATATTTGGTTCAATTGGAGGCAGGGTTGAGGTTTCCATTACACCCCTTTCTTTTAGAAGTCTTGAATCACTATCAAGTCGGGTTCGGATAGATTTTTGCTAAGTCTTTTGGGTGCATTAATGCATTTATCCTAACCAGCTGGACTCGGGGTGTGATCCCTTCCTTACCTTTATTTAATCACTACTTTCGGATCTCGTCTACTGTACTCGGTATCATTTTTAGTTTCAGATCCAAAATGAGTTTACTTGAGAGTTCGCAACCCCCAGAAGAAGACATGAAGGGAAAAATATTTCTTAGTAGATAAGAGTTTGGACTGGGAATTTTCGGATTGGAATTTTGAAGTAGACGCTTCAAAGTTAAACAAGTTAGTCAAACTGAGTGACCATGATCGAGAAGCCATTGAGATCCTTAGGGACGCAGAAAAAGTCCCTTGGAAAGTAGTGAGTGATGACCAAGTATTGGCTTCTGCAAGGTTGAGCCTTGCTCCTCTTGACCATCTTAGCCCTAAAAGTTATCCTTGGAAAAAAATTCTTTCATCACGTTGCATCGTTGCTTTATCTATCCTACATCACATATTGATTATTCCAGAGAATAATTTACTTTTTATTTCTTATGTACAGTGACTACCAGATCTGATACTGTTTGGGAACGAGTACTTAGCAGAAGAAAGGACATGGATCTTGACCTCTTTGACCTCGCAGACTAAATTTGCGACACGGGAAAGAAAAAGAAGAGATCTTATCCACCTCCCCTTAGTACATGTTGGAGGGAAAGAAAATCAGGATTCATTCGACCCCAACTCTACTTCCTAGGTCTCTTGCTGAGGAACCTATTGAGTCAACTCCTGCTACGGAACCATCGGGTCAAGTGTCCGAGACTTTGGTGCCAACTGTCCAGGAAGTAGTTCGAGACTGTGCTTTTCCTCAAATTGGTTCTTTTTACTACTACTTGAAGCAAGCTGAGGACTTACATTTCTCTTGCATTTCTAAACTTGAGGACAAACTCGACTGGACAACCAAGCTATATGAGGAAGAAACCTAGAAGCGTAACGAGGCAAATCAGAAATGCAAAAAAGTAATACAGAAGATTGACGAGATGATGAAAATCAAAGATCAAGCCAGCGAGTCCTTAGAAAAGGTTACCGCTCGTGTTGATTCTCTTACTACAGAATTGTCCCAACTGAAGGCTAAGGAAAAAGAATATGGTAGATGCCCATAAGGAGGAGCTCGCATCCATAGAGAGGAAGAGCAGGTAGCAGGCAGTACTTGAATTTTTAGATTGTTACTATCCCACGACTACCAGGATCACTTGCAAAAATACTTGGAAGACTTTCGCGCTAGTAAGGAGTTCGATGAGCTAGTGATTGATCGAAGATCTGACTACTACAATGAGGGGTATATTGATGCATTGCAGGTCGTGAAGAAAGCTCATCCCCATCTAAACCTTAAAGATCTAATCCGGGGTAACACTTTGACTACCCCTACTCACCCCAATACATCAGATACTTCGACTGATGAAGGTGCGCCAAGTAATGGTGCCAAAGACATAGCTTTGTGAACTACTAGAGAATAGTTATAGATTAGGTATTCATTTCAGTTGCTTTACTAATTTAGACTAGCACATAGTTTTTTAGTTATTTGTTTTTGCGGTTATAGAGCTCAGAGTCTTCCTTTTGTATGAGCTCTTGAACTTTGTTATGCATTTTGTGTTTTTTTTATTATATTTTTTCAATAATTGCCAATGCCATGCTTGGTTGGGCTTTGAGTTGGTGCCTCTCTATGTACCAACTTCGCAAATTTGAGGATCATATTATACCACTTGTCCACAGCATATTATATTGAGTTTAGAACTATGTAGTCTTCCTGCCCCCTTAGACATTTAGCTTCAGCTGAAGTGACTAAGTGTTATTATTGATCTTAGCAGACTTAAACTTTATTGATCTTAGGTATGACCTAGGTACTTCACGTTAGGAAGTCCTTAACTTTGCCCCCGGAGGGGTACGTCCTACTTCGGAGAGTAGGTGTAGTATGGGTACTTCACTTTAGAAAGACAGGTATTACCTCCCGGAGGGGTGAATCCTACTTCGGTGAGTAGGTATGGCGTATGCACTTCATATTGGGAAACTTTGACATTATCCCCGGAAAATCTTGGAATTGTCCCCGGAGGGGTAAGTCCTACTCCGGAGAGTAGGTATGGTACAGGCACATCACATTAAGAAGTTCTTAGAATTTTCCTAAGAGAAGTAAGTCCTACTCCGGAGAGTAGATATGGTATAGGTACTTCACTCTTGGAAGACGTGATCATTGCCCCTCGGAGAGGTTAATCTTGGTCTTACAAGATTTTTTAATTTTTGGCCCTCAGAAGGATTATTCCTGCTCCAGAGAGTAGGCATTAGTGCTTTATCCCAAAGGGTGTAGTTGACTCCGGAGGGCAGTAGAGTCCTGGAGGACTTTGGTGTAGTCTACACTCGGCTAGAAGGTGTTGTTCTTGCGAAAAATTAACTATTTGACCATATGTTCCCAATCCTTAGAAAATTTTATGCAATAATACTTGGCTTTATTCAATTTTATTCAAGTTTTACTTCACTGCAGAAGATGATACTTGGCTTTAGGAATTACAACTGAAGAACTTAAACAAAATATAGTGAACTTAAAAATAAATTTTTTTGAGATTTTGAGCATTCCAAGTGCGAGGTAGGATTTTTCTATCCTTAGTTCTGAGTTTGTAAGCCCATGAGAAGATGCTTCAATGATTTCATAAGGTCCTTCCCAATTTGGTGAAAGCTTTCCTCGAGACTGAGGCTAACTGATCTTAGCTTTCTTAGACGGTAACCCAATCACCAACTTTGAACCTTCTTCCCCGGACTTGCCTGTTGTAGTAGCGAGCTACTCGCTGCTTGTCTAACTGCATTATGAAGAACGCCTTATCCCTTTCCTCCTCAAATAGATCGAGGTTAGATCTCAAACCTTCGTTATTATTTTCGAAGTTAAAGTTATAGATTTAGAACCTTGGCATTCTGACTTCTACTGGAATAAGCGCCTCAGTACCATAGGTAAGATTGAAAGGGGTCTCTCCAATTGCATTCTTGTATGTGGTGCGTTATGACCAAAGTACATTGGGAAGTTCCTCTACCCAATTCCCTTTAGCACCATCTAACCTTTTCTTGATCCCTTCTAAGATAGAACAGTTGGTTACTTCTACCTGTTGAACCCCAGTTATGTTAATCATGTTTTGATGATGACCAAATCACACTAATGGTTTGATAACAAGTGTGCAGAAAAACAGGCTTGTTCGGACGCAAATGATCGTCCGAACAAAACAAGAATGACTTCAGAGCTTCGGACGATGATAATCGTCCGACACAAAGAATTTGAAGCAAGCCTCGGATAAAGAACAGCGTCCGATATTTTGCCAGAAAACTTCGCTTCTGATCGGACGCATGTTCGGACGCATCCTCGGACAGTCCGAACGAATACCCTCAGAGAACGGATATCAGCTTCCAACGACTTTGCCGCTTGCCGTCGAAGGTCCAACGGCTAGTTTTCTAGTAAACAAAAAATAGCCGTTGGAAAGTTGTTGGAAGCTGATATTTGGCAACTATAAATACCCCTAGGTCTGATTCAAGAAGCAAGAGACTTCTACATTGATTACATATAATTCTTGAGCTATTTGGGAGAAATAGTGGGTACAAGTGTTGTAATAGTGTAGGTAGTGAGAAAAGAGCTTAGAAGTGTAAGAGTTCTTCAAGTGTAAGAGTGGAGAGATAACAATTGTAACAAAGGGAGGTTGTGAGTGTAAAACTCTTGGCTCAACTAAAGGAAATTAGTGTGAGCAAGAGTGATTGCCTCATTTGTGTACAAGAGGTTATTGTCTCACCTACTTTGAAGAGACTTTTAGTGGCTGAACTTCAAGTTGTGAACTTGGTAGTTGCCTTGTAAGAAGCTCTTTGTAGTTGAAAGCTCCAAGCTTGAGAAGCTTGGGAGTTTGGTTTGATTATATTAAATCTCAATATTCTTACTTGTTCTTTAAGCTTAAATTGTTGAATATCTATTGTATTCATTTGTGCTTAAGTTTTCATTTGGTGCATAAAGTTTGAATTTCTATTAAGCACATAAAAAGGTTTGTTTTTAGAGACAACCTAATTCACCCCCCTCTTAGGTTGCATTTGGGGCCAACACTACCAAACCATTACTTTGGAGATGACCTACTGAGGTGAAGCACTGTTCTATCCCCAAACCTTTACAGAATTTTTTGAAAATTTTTGCCTGGAATTTCAATCCATTGTCTGAGGTAAGTGCCTTTGGAATGCCAAAGCAGTATGTCACATTTTTCCAAAAAAAGTTAATGTAGTATTTGCTGAGGAGTGATTGTTGCTAAGCTTCCACTTCAACTCACTTGGTAAAATAATCAATTGTAACCACTACAAATTTTTTCTTAGCTAAAGCTAGTAGAAAAGGTCCCAAGATGTCAATACCCCACTGGGCAAAAGGCCAAGGGGTGAGGATAGGGACAAGCTGCTCAGTTGGGACTCGGGGTTGATTGGAATAGAGTGGCATTTTTCACACTTTCGCACATATTCCATGGCATCCTCTAACATCTTTGGCGAGTAATGGCCCTGCCTCTGTACTTTCTGAGCAAGTGCTCTGCCGCCAACGTGGTGTCCGTAAATTCCTTCATGCACTTCTACCAGGACATATGTGGCTTTATTCGGAGTTAGGCACAGAGATAGGGCATTGAATAAAACCTTCGGTACAAAGTCTCTCCAATGATCAGGTATTTTGTTGACCTCTGCTCAACCTTTTGGGCTTCTGTCTTGTCCTCCGACAGTTTGCCTTCCTTAAGATATTGAATGATCGGGGTCATCCAATTTAGAGTTGTGTCCATGTCCATGACTTCTGCCTGTTCAACACTCTTTCCCTTCAGCACTTCAAAAAAACTTTCTTTAAGATATTAAAATGTATCGAGCTGGCTATTTTGGACAGGGAATCTGCCTCATTGTTTTCTTCCCTAGTTATATGAGTTATCTCAAATTTGTTATGGTGTGAGATCAAACTCTTCACTTTAGTCAAGTAAATTTGCAGTGATAATTCTCTTGCCTCAAATTCTCCTTTAACTTGTTGCACTACCAAGTTGGAATCCATGTTCACTACTAAGTTCTTCACTCCTAACTCTTTGGATAGCCTAAGTCCGGAGACCAATGCCTCATATTCTGCTTCATTGTTACTTGCATGAAACTCAAATCTTAAGACATAGTTTGTCTTTAGTCCTTCCGTAGAGGTAAGAATTATGCCCGCACCACAACCTTCAATATTGCTTGCCCCGTCAACATGCATAGTCCACTGACGAGATTCCTTGACTTGCTCTATCTAGGGGGGTAGTCTTCCCTTGTTGTTGTTCTTCCTCTACTCCTTCAATGATAAAATCTGCTAAGGCCTGAGCCATGATTGCTGTCCTCGGCTGGAAGCAGATGTCATACTCACTTAGCTTAATTGACCACTTAACCAACCTCTTAGAGACTTCTGGCTTCATGAGAACAGTTTTAAGCTGATGGTTAGTCAGTACCACTATAGGATGACTTAGAAAATATGGCCTGAGTTTTCTTGCCGCCGTTACCAGGGCCAAAGCCAACCTTTCAATAGTGGAATACCTGGTTTCAGGATCACTCAGAACCTTGCTGACATAATACACTGACTTCTGAATTTTGTTTTCCTCCTTGATAAGGACTGCACTCACTGCCGCAGTTGAACAAGCCAAGTACAAATATAGCGTTTCTCCTAGCTCAGGATTAGTAAGGAGAGGAGGTGAGGCTAAGTAAGCCTTCAATTCCTCAAAGGATCTTTGGCATTCTTCAGTCCATTGAAAATTTTTAGCACTTTTGGTCTCCTCAAAACCTTGAAAAAAGGTAAATTCCTATCCCCAGATTTGGACAAGAATCGACTTAAGGCTGCTAGGCGGCCGGTCAATCTTTGGACGTCCTTTAAACCTTTAGGAGGTTCCATGTCTTGAATTGTTTTTATTTTACATGGGTTGTGTATCAAGACAGGTTGAGTCACTTATGAATCCCAAGAATTTGCCCCCTGTCACTCCGAAGGCACACTTTTTCGGGTTAAGTCTTATCTTGAATTTTTTCATGGTGGTGAAGATTTCTCGAAGGTCCTCCACATGATCAATCTTTTTTTTTTTCTCTTGACAAGAATGTCATCAATATAAGCTTCCATGTTAAACCCCAACTGATTGGCAAATATTTTATAAATCATTCGCTGATAAGTCGCTACAGAATTTTTAAGTCCAAAGGGCATCACCTTGAAACAGTAAGTGCTGGAGTCAGTAACAAAAGCTGTCTTGGCCCGATCCTTAGAATTTAGCCAAATTTGATATTTGATAATACCTCTCATTATAGACATCTAAGAAAGACAAGACTTCAAACCTGGAAGTTGAATCTATTACTTGGTCAATACGGGAGGTAGGGTAACAATCCTTTGGACAAGCCTTATTTAAGCTAGTGAATCAACACACATTCTCTACTTGACCCCAGGCTTGGGCACCATTACAACATTACCAAGCCACTATGGCTACTGAATTTTTTCTATGGCCTCGACTTCTAGTAATCTCTTTACCTCTACCCCTACTTCTTGGCCCCTCTCCCTGCCAATGTTTCTTTTCTTTTGAATTATTGGCTTGTACTTTGGATCCACATCTAGGGAGTGCATGGCTACATTGGAGTCAATTCTTGGCATATCTGATGGATTCCAAGCAAAGAGGTCTTTAAATTCTCTAAGTAGGGTGATGATTTTTTCCTTCAATTCCCCCGGGAGGGACTTTCCAATCTTTACCACTTTACTGGGTTCAAGTTCATCTAAAATAACACCCTTTAATTCATTAGATGGTTTTCCTTTATGCGGCGGTACTCTTTCACCTCATCCACGGTATTGATGCTGTACGTAGGGGCAACTTCCTTCGCCTTTAATTTCAATGAGGCAATATAGCATTGTTTGACTGCTGCTTGATCTTCTTTAATCTCTTCTACTCCATTCTCTATAGGGAATTTCATCTTCATATGGTGGGAAGATAGGACTGCACCAAGCGCCCCTATGGTTGGTCGGCCAATTATGGCATTGTAAAGAGATGATGCTTTAGTCACTACAAAATTCACCATCACTTGGACGTTCTGTACCAAACATCACAGGAAGAGTGATGTACCCAAGCGGAATGATCGTTTCTCCAGCAAAGCCTACCAAGGGTGTGGTCACAGGCTTGAGATTTTTTTCCTCCAACTTCATCTCCTTGAACGCATAATAGAATAGTATATCAGTAGAGCTGCCATTGTCAATAACTGTCCTCCTCACATCATAGCTTGCCACCGGTAAAGTGACCACTAACGGGTCAGTGTGAGGATGGAGTACTCGTTGTAAATGCCTCCTCCGCTGTAAAGATAATCTCTTGATATAATTTGGGTCGTTTCAAGTCAGATTGGACTAAATTCACTTGACCAGCATAAGCCTTGCGAGATGACGCAGATTCACCACTTGCCGCTCCACCAGAAATTGTGTTGATAACTATTCTTTCTTGATTCTCTATCTTGTTTCCGTCTCCCCGAGGCGGATCTCAGTTTCTCCTGTCTGGACTCCTAGCCTGTCGCTGGGGTGACCTTCTTCTATCTATTCCTTAGATGAACTGTTTCAAATATCTTCTTCGGATCAAGTCCTCGATTACTTTTTTTAAGGAGATGCAATCATTAGTATCATGGCCAGGGTCTTTGTGGAAGTAACACCATTTGTTTTTGTTGCGACGCTCCGGGTTGCTCCTCATTGCTCCTGGCCACTTCACATATGGCTCATTCTCAATCATTGCTAGAATTTGTGTAGGTGTGGTATTAAGTGGAGTGTAGGCCTTAGGAGGTTCGGGACTTTTCCTATGGGGCACGACTATGGATAGTCGATCTGTCACATTACTCTTCTTTGAAGGCCCTGCTGCATTAGCCACACCATTAGCCTTCATTTTCTTGCATTCGACTCCACCTGCTCTAGTCTCTCTCTTTTTCTTCTCACCTTCATCTGCTTGGGCAAACTTTTCAGCCCTACAAAAAATATCACTGAGAGTAGTCGGACGTTTGAAGTTGAGGTCAAAGGATAATTTTCTTGGTCTCACTCCAATCTGGAAGGGCATGATTTGCATATCTTCTGTAGCTCCTTGGATTCCAAAAGTCTCATTTTTGAACCTATCCACATAATCCATGAGCGATTCATCGGGTTTTTGCTTAAGTGTAAGCACATGTGTTCTTGTCTTTGGAATCCTATTTTGATTCCCAAACTTATTTAAAAACAAGTCTAACAGTTGATCAAAATTTTTGATGTCGCCCTTCTTATACTTTCAAAACCAGTCTGAGGTAGCGCCCTTGAGGGTTCCGGGAAATCCTCAGCAAATAAGGATAGCATTAAACACTCCTTGGAGGCATATTTTGGAGCGGTAAGCATCCAGCTGCTCACATGGATCAGTGCTCTCATCATAAGAATCAAAGTGGGTAGTCTGCCATCTTCTAGGAAGAGGTTCTTGCATGATATCGTCCGTGAAGGGAAGTGAATACTTGTATCTAGTACTCATTCCTTCTCTATCGTCCATGCTGTCCACCCTAACTTGCAACTCTTCCAACCTCTTTCTTAGGTCCTCTTCCTTTTCGGGGACTACCAACATAGTACGGTCCCTCTCTTGGTGTCGTCTTCTCTCATGAGCTACAGATACTGCTTCACCTGGGCTCCTTTCCCTAGTACCACTCGGCCTTGATGAGGCCGCTCTTCTGGATTCTAGCCTGGCAGTTTGGCCAGTTCGTTCTTGCTTAACAAATTGATGAGGGTGCTCCTGCTGGGCGGACCCCACCGGAGTTAGTACCCCGGTCCTCTGTTCCTCTCTATTTCTCTCTCCTTGAGTTCTCTTTTCTCGCTCGCCAGCATGAAGTTGGGGATGGATAATCCGGGGATTGCTACCCGAATGGCCAGGGTGTTGTTCGCCTTGAGAGAGGTGTTGCTC
The DNA here is from genome assembly GCA_025175665.1 of Cinchona pubescens. NCBI lineage: Eukaryota > Viridiplantae > Streptophyta > Magnoliopsida > Gentianales > Rubiaceae > Cinchona > Cinchona pubescens. The sequence goes on along the minus strand of JANKKI010000258.1, from coordinate 1,520,462 downwards.
CAATTGCTGCCTAATGAGCATTTCCTTCAACTGAGCATTTTACTGCCTCAACGTGTGAATCTCTTCATCCTTGTCCACAACCCAGGGATCGGAATCCCCTTCGGGTTGCCCCTGCCAATCCATCTCCCTGTGGGATCGACCGGAGTAACGTTGAGTTAAAATTTCTTTGCCTTTGTCGGCATTGTTCCTATGAGTGTTACGCATGCTAGGTGCCATGTCCTAGTATTGACTTTTAGTTCAGTTTTCCCCCAAATGGCGCCAAATGTTGATACAAAAAAATTTGACTCTAGGGTTAGCCCATGTGCATTATCGTCCAAAGTAAAAGTTGGACACCGCACGTAGTATTCACGTTCGGATCACCTAAAAATAAAAAGAGTGGGGCTTTGTCTCCCGGGATAGGCTCCGACGCTCAAGTCAGTGACTTAGACCAGAGAGTAAAATTCAATAAGAAATCTGTGACTGAATAAATATGAATGTAATTAGGAGAGTCCTCTGGACCTCACCTGTCACTGTGATATTTATACCTGAAATCGATGGGTTGGATCAATCTGTGGGTCGAATATATAATACTTGACCCAGTCGGCCCCATTTGAACCATATGGGTAAAATTACTAAAATACCCTTAGTATTACCCGGGCTCGGAGCCACGTGTAATATTGTCATTGGGTATAAATTTTGGCATCATCAATAATGATGAATTATTAAGCAATAGCGATCAGCAAATTATAAAGTGGCTTGGAAAGAAAAATGAATATTCCACAATCTTTGCTTCATTTGGGAGTATGTGTTGCTTGTCACAAGAAGAGAAAAATGTGATTGCCTTTGGATTGGAGTTAAGCAATGTGAATTTTATATGGACATTAAGATCCCCTAATTGAGAAAAAAGGGTTGAAGATTCTAACAAAGGGTTTTCTTGGAAGAATGAAAGATAGAGGGAGTGAATAGACAATGATAGGCCCCACAAGCTATGATTTTAGGGCATTTGAGTATTGGTGGATTTGTATCCCATTGTGGTTGGATTTCATTATTAGAAGGGATTGAATTTGGTGTTCCTATTATTACCATGCCTATGAAGATAGAACGGCCACTTAATGGTAGGGTGATGGTGGAAAATGGTGTGGCTATGGAAATTATGAGGGATGAAAATGGGAGACTTGAGAGGGAAGAGATAGGAAAAGTGATCAAAGATGTGGTGATTGGGGGTAAAGGGGAAGTGCTGAGGTAGAAAATAAAAGATTTGAGGAACAAGATTAAATTAAGTGAAAAACAGAATTTGGATGGACTTGTCACATTTTTAACCCAATTTTCTAAGGAAAATTTAGATAACAATGATGACAACAATATATAGTATATGGCAAGATAATAGCTTGTCCAACAAGCTAGGTCTTGGGTGGGACTTTGAAGAAATGGATGTTTAAATCAACTGGTGTTTATGATTTGGCGTCAATTATATATATATATCACTTTTTTATTACTAATCGTAAATAAATGACTGTGAGTTAGTCATTCAACCCTCCGAACTCTTGAAATCTTTTTTACAAATATAAATATGTTAATGTGTAATCCACAGTCAAAATAATTAAATCATAAAGTCTCTTATAGATTTCACATTTTTCTAGATAGTTAAACAAATAAAAAGCAAATAATTTGAGACATTCATTATTTTGCAATCATAAACAATTATTTAAAGAATATTATTTCGTATCCAAACAATTATTTCAACTCCATTTGGAGAGCAAATAGTTGCTTGTTAATTGGCAAATATTATTTGGTCTTTGACTTGATTGGTATGTGGAAATAATGTTGACTTTTGAAATAATGAGATAAGCATTTGGATACGAAATAATATTTCAAAATACTTATTTTAATTACAAATAATGAATGCCTATTATTTGCTTTTTATTTTTTTAACCCAAAATAATTATTACCTATAGTAATTAGACATTATAGTCCTATTATTTAACTTTCCAAGAATTGACGAGTTCAGAGGGTTGAACTACTGAAAGGTGATCCGAATATAAATAAAGCTGCCAAAAATGTACACTAGCAAACAAGTAAAAGTTGTTCCTAAAATCAAACAACAAGGAGTACAAGCTTCAAACTATGCACAACAAGCAAAGAGTCATAGTCGCAATTGACACCAATACAAAGTAATTAAACACAAGCCGATTTCCGTTACATAAACACAATTTGGGACAAAAAAAACATCATTAAAAGGTATGAACAGAATGAATTATTCTAACAAAATACGTAAAACCATAAGTCTAGCTCAACAAGTGTTTGACAATAATACAACAGACGTTGACCAAAGCCAAATTGGTTGCCTCACAACTATAGCCCGACTAGATTTGATTGTCACCATATCTCTTCTTTCTGATTCTCTCAACCTATAGAAGCTTACCAAATATGTCAAACCCCAAGAACAATGTCCTAAAGGTATCATTAAGGATATTGCTCTATGAGGTCCGTCTCCAACTCACGGTCACCCAGGTTCAAGTCCTTTATGGCCTGTCTTGCAAGGTTCATAGATATGGCTATACTAACCTTATCCTTTTTCTCTTTAATTTGGATTTCAGCTAGACTATTGAAGTTACTTATCTCTTGAAAGTAGATCTTATTCCCACTCTTAACTTATTTGTTTGAAGACCTTGAGCACAATCGTTCAAAGTTTGCTACTGAGGAGAGAAAATGGCCTTTTAAACTTCATTTTTGGCATCGAAGTTTGGTTATCATCTGACAAAGGGATGTTGATGGGTTGGTCAACAAATAAGCTAAATGCAATTTCCTTTCCTTTTCTGGACCTTCTTACTTGCACATTCCTTAGTAGATCAACACCATCTTGGTCGACTTGAGTGGTGGATGATTGTGTAAATAGCCCAGCGGTTGTTTTCTCGTATAGTGTCTCAATAAGGACAACATAAATATCCCACCACTGCCTATGTTTGAATGAACTGTAGTGTCTGTTGGATTGTTTCACATTAACACAATATGAAATGAGTAAGCAAAACCAAGTAACAAGTGAGCAAATAAACATAAATCGTGTTTACCAAGCAGATTTCAATACCAGACATAGGCCATCCCACTACTCTCGGTCTGTAGTAAAGTACATTTCATTCTCTACCCAGCCAATTCCTGTCTCATTTTTACTAGATATGGCTAAAAGATTATTGAAATATCGTCATTTGTCTAAGAAGCGGTACTACTTGGATTTGAGTTGTTCTCCGTTCACTTTGAAACCATACATCATCTTCATAAACTGGGCGAGAAAGTTATAATTTTGGTATAACAGGGTACTGGGATCCCAAAGTCCATCACGTGTTCAATCAACAAGTGTTGGAACAAATTGCATCATATGAATATCGTTCCATTCATGTTTATTGTCCATCTAAGTATATTTGAGGTGAACTTTTAAGTGCTATATGTAATATCATTTTGATTTAAACATGATCTAAGGTATAAAAAAATAACATTAAAAAACAATTGCCTTAGGTATGATAAAAGTGCAAAAACACGAGACTATCGAAATAAAATGCGGCATTTGGAGCAAATATAACAAAAGTACCAAAATCAGTGGACCAACATCATGCCAATCTAGAGTGTGTAATATTTGTCTATTCAACCAATTTTAATATCTCAAAGTAATTCAACAAATACTAGTTGAAGACGTTTGAATAAAAAATAGAGTGGACAAAAGGAGGGGATGCATCTTGTGTTGGAGTAGCTATAAAACATAACCATCACAAGTAGATTAGCTTATAAATGGTTAAAACGGACTAAGTTCTATTAATTTAGAATAAACATTTGAATACCTAAATCGACTCCTCTCATTCTTTTACCGATCATCTGCAAAGTATTTTTATATACATTAGGTTAATGTAAATAACTATTCAATTTCTTAACTAAATTACAAGTTCAACACCCATTAATATTGTTGCATTTGATTTTTCATGGAAATCGAAGTGTTTGAAAAAAAAGAAGAAGCTAATTGTATAAAATTTGTTTAAAATAAATAGTATCAAAAACTAAATATTTCATTTGTATGTTTTTGAAGTCACTAATCAACTAAATACGAGATACTAATTAGATAGTGAAAATATAGAAGTATATTAAAAATTGAAAGGTAGAGTGAACAACACATTGCCAACACACAATCTTGTTTCTTTAGTTAAAATTAAGCTGTGCAGTTTCAACTTATTCTACTTTCCAGAAGAATTGCACCACTTGTGCACAAATTGAACCTCAAACCTTGCAAGCAAATGAAATCCACGTATAAAATTAGTAATGTGCAATAATTACTCTAATTAATTGCACAAGTTTTAACTATTTCTCAAAATTTAACAGCAAAATAATATGAAATGTTCAAATTAAATTCTGTCTAGATTGATGTGAAATCTATCTCAACAAATGCGGTTGACCTAACCAACATAGGCATGGTCCAACATGAGGCAAACAAAAAAATAAAATAAATTGAATAATACAGATGTCATTTGAAATGGTAGATCTGCAACGTGTAATAAATAGCAAAATGGGATTGAAGAGAGAGGAAAAAGGGGAGAACAAGTACCTTTGTAATTTGTCTTCAAAATTCACTAGCACCACAATTTATAGCCTTTTAATCAACAGGATTTTCAGCTGTAAATAGTTTGAATCGAGTGTATTATTTAGCAATTTAATTTAAAATGATGAATATTTGTTGTTCGACTCATGAAGTTGAAGTTCAGAGGAGCATTAAATTGTCTGAAAAGTGGAATATAAACTTTAATACAGAGAATCTGTCAAACGTTCGGATGATTACTTTGGAAGTTTAGTATAAGATCGGAGGTCTGAACTTGTTAATTTCAAATTAATGGCAGTAACGACTCCTTCGACTTATCTTTAATTCATTAGTTTTAGCAGAATTACTACTTCAGCAATCCGAACCCAACAATAATTGTGGAATTTTTACAATATAAATAATGTATTGAATACACATTAGATGTGTATATTGCACAATAATAGATAAGATAAAACATAAATAGTGCGTAATATTATTTGGTGAATAATCATCAATCGACCAAACAACGTTTGCTATTGACCAAATAATATTTGACGAATACTTGTTATTATTTGGTAACCAAACAGAACCTTCATTGTTTCAAAAGTCAACACATATTCTAAAAATCAGTAAAGTATAAAAGAAATAATATTTGCCAAATAATCGATATTATTTGCATCCAAATGGAGCATATAGTTTTTTCCTTAATGTTTATATAATATTAACAATATTTTAATAAAAATTGGATTTTTCCCCTTAAAATTCTTTAAAACATATAAATGTGTATAAATATATGTCACTATATTCTTGACTCTCTAAAGTTTTTGAAATTATATTTCATTCTTTTAAAATTTTTAAAATTTTGATTATTGCCCTTATAAAAAAATAAACTTTGTCCCCCCTCCTTCCTCCCCTAAAATTTTGTAAAAACTACAAAATTGTCTAAAAGAATAGTAAGTCTCACCCCAAAAAATTCAATTTCTGCATCCGCCACTACCACTACATACTATTTATCAAGAGAAACTAGTACATGTCAAAAAAGAGTTTTGGCAAAATTTCCATATTGACTTTTCAATGGCGACACTATTGCCTGTACAATACATGAGGAATCCATGTAAAATAAATATTCCCACCTTTACAAGGCTTTTATATATTAATTCTTTCCAAATCTTATTTTATCATGTTCTTTGTGGATTTTACGCTATAATTATAATGTTATCAATTATTGTTGTCAAGAAAAAAAAAATTACTGAGTGGAGTAACCATTAACTTTATTAATTGGTTTAGGATCACTTGCTTAATCGATGTGAGATATTTTATATAGTTGGTTGATGGACACATTTCTCCCAACCTAGAACTAGCCAAGAAACTAACAAATCATAAAGGTATATTTACCATATACATTTGTTCAACCCCAATAAATCTTAGTTTTATCAGAAATAAATCACAGGAAAATACTCTGCTATCCATTCAGTTAATAGAACATCTTCCAAATATCCCCACAATTCCCTCCACATCTCACACAACAAATGGTAAGAGACACCTCATCTAATGTCCACCGTCAAAGGTGAAGACCATAAACTTTCATTTATCGGATATACTCCCTCTCTTATAATATAATTGACAGATTATAATTTTTACAAATTTTTAGGTAACAATAAATTTTTATCAAATGTCTACAAGTAACTTTAGTAAGTTGAATTGATTTGACATCATTAAATGACAAATATTAGTAATTGGAAAACTTTCATGGGAGGGGTGAGGAGAGAAAAGATTGAAAAAAGGATGGTGTATTAATTATTGGGCCCATTTGTTAATGGAGTTGGAAATATTTTGACTGTTTGAAATGATAAATTTAGAATTTCAGCAAAGCAAATCATCCATTTTAAGTAATGTAATATTTTTATTACAATATTTCAAAATGGGAAGTGTGATAATATAAATAGGACGAATGAAATATTATAGGGGAATTCTAACAGTCCCGTTGAGCGAACCATTTCCTTGGTATTAAGAACTTATACCGTACAAGTTTTTAAAATACATAGTGTTGTACTATACAAGTTCTTCAAACAAAAGAGAATGATTCCCTAAAAGGGACCGTAAAATTTTCCCATATTATAAACCGTACAACCGATTTAAATGTAGTGCCGACAATCTAGCGTATTTTGCTCATTTGTTTAGGATCTCTTAGTGACTACATTTAAATAGCTAGTCCCTTTTCAATCTATTTTGTTTAATGTAAGATTTACAATGCAAGACTTGTCTTATATGTGACCTATTTGATAAATGGCAATTTTACCTAATTAATTGATATCCCATATTTGGTATGATTGAATAATATCTTCAATTAATCAGTTAGAATATTATTTATTAGAAAATATAATATTTCGTAATATTTCTGATTATGTGTTTTTGTAATTTCCTTGATAGAAGGAAACCCTAGGATTTTTTGTCTTCCAAGTAAGGGTTCCTAGCCTAGAAGTCTATGAATAAGTCTGTGATACTCTATTTATTCCACGGTTTTTTTTGGTTAGGCTTTGGTTAGAAGACTCTTATATTAAATATATACTTTATGTTATTATTGTTCGATTGTTAGAGTCGGGCATACGTTCAAGGGGCACGCATACTTAAATTCAATTTATATATAGACTCAATTTACTTAAATAATTATAGTTGGAGTTAATCTTGATTTACAAATATTTATGTGTATTATTTGTTTTACATCTAGTATCAGAGCTCCCCTCCCGCTTGTCATTTAGCATAATGATTTGTTGAGCATATATGTTCCAAATCTAATTTGCTTGGTTATTTTTATTGCTGATCTTGCGGGTTATATTGTAACTGATTAATTCACATACAATGCTCAAACCGTATAGGTCCATTTTTTTGGACCATTTATATATATAGTACTTGTGATTTGGATCATTCATATATAGTGTATTACTCAAAATGGATCATTTGACTCAAATTTGTCTAGCACCTATATGAATAAATGGAATGACCACATTGAAGCTCTAGTTCTGCTAGTACCTTGTCATATTATTTTTCACTACTTGTAAAATTAGTAACAGATCATAAATGCATTGGCAAGTATTCTAACTTTGACTACAAGTTTACTGCATTTGTTGAAAACCTTGTAGTACTTGTATTTTTGCCTGGGAATCATTTAAATTCTCATTTGTAAGAGAATTAAAATTATTAGATTTGTCCACAGTTGGATAATGTAGTTTACATTTATACGTTGCTACAATACGTTACTTTACTGTAGCTTATATAAATGTGTATGCATAATTAATCAATACTTGATTTAAGTGTATTCTAATACGTTAAAACATGGTCAAATTATTCAAAAAAACTGATGTCTAGAACGAAGGATATGCCAAAAAAATTCATGGATGGCAATTGACTCTGCCTGTTTTTAAATCATGTTTTAGCAGTTGATTTGTTGTGACAATATGTAATTATGTATTTTTATCCAATTCTGTAGTGCTATCTGCAATGGAAGAGAAATACAACGAAGCAGTATACAGCAGTGCCAACCGTCTAATTGTCGCGATTGATGGGCTTCTTGATCTTGGTGGCCCCAAATTCAAAGATAACAAAAGAGAATCCAACTTCGAATCCAAAGAGGAGACTGAAGAGAAAGAGGTCAATTCACACTTGTAGTTGGAGGTTTCCTAGTGATTGCATTTGTTGTTCCAATGGCACAATACTACGCTCATGTCTCCAAAAAGTGAGAACTGTATTTCCATTTCTCTAGATTTGCTCTCTTATTTGCTCACAGTTGAGCACAGGTATAAATAATTGTACAAAATAAGTGAAAACCACATATTACTTGTTTAAAACTTGAGTTTTTGGAAGGGCATCTGGTCAGCAAAAGGTGGATCAGAATATTTTCCAGTGAGAATTTGGGAAGCCACAAAATAATTAGCAGATTCAGTGTAATGAATTCCATCCCAGTTCACATATTCAGTACTATCATTGCATGCTTTGACATGTAACTGAAGTTCCATTCAAGACTTTGGTTTGGCCACAGGTAATCCTGCTATCATAGTTCAATGGTGGACCTCCATTTCCACAGCATGCCATTATAGGTTGTTCAAATCCTGCAAATTTAAGCAAAGACAAAAGTTAGCTTTCTTGTTACAGAACTCTGGTATGAGAATAGTACATATTCATACTAGGATAGAGCCAGGACCAAAAAGTAAGGGCAGTCACATAGGTACGTAGTCATCAATAACAATATGAAATTGCCTTCCTATATTTAATTTCACTATCTTTCAAACTCTCTATATTTCTATTGTAGTTTATTTAATTGACTGTATTTATATAAAATGATAAAATAACAAAACCACTAATATGACAGTAGATTAGAGTTGAGTCTATTTATATAAAATGACAAAATAAAAAAACCACTAATATATTAATAAATTAGAGAAAGAGGGAACAAAATTCGAGCGAATATCTAAAAGCAGAGGGTTAGTGATTCAATATGATCATCTTGTCATGAAGAGTGATTTTTGAAAATTAGTTATAAATTTGAGACCTGTTAAATCCGTTTCCTTTTTAATTTTTGTATTAGAATTATGGTAAAAATTTAATTTCTCTAAAAGTAATGTAAAGGACAATAGAATTTTTAAAAAAAATTAAGGAGTAAGAGTAATGTAAAGAGAACAGGAAAGCATAAAAAATCTAGGGGAAAGAAATGTGGAGATAAATTTTGAAAATTAAAAATTTTGCTAGCTTAATTTGTCATTTTTTCAAAATTGAAGGTGGACAATTGCCTATCCTCAGGGTGGCTAATTCTTGACACTATGTTCTGGCATCCAAAAATAAATAAAAATTCCCCCTTTTTCCTCTCTATTTGCCTAAAAACATCTACAAATTTTGTTTCGTAAATGATGTGGGTTATCCATTATTCATAGTGTTAGTGTAAGCCCTAAAGCCAATTAATTTTAGGGATAAATTACACTTCTATATTTATGTATATTTTGTAATATGGCATTAAATAAATAACGAATAAAATATTTATATGTAAAATCATAAGGAGTTATGATGTAATTATATTTTATTCGTTTATATCCCTAATCGTAGTGTATGACACTAGTATATTAGCACATAAGAGTATGTGGATGCTTATTAAGAATAAGTGCATCGGATTGACTCGCTAAGAGTATTCCACACGGATTATTATTTAAATGCCAGTGGATTAATCTCTTTGTGATAGTAGTGTAATGGTCCTTTGACTTAAGGTCATGAGTTTATCTTGACTGTGGATTATTATTCTTTGGCTCTATTAGTCGTTACTCTTAGTGAGTCGCACATACTGTAGAGTTCGGGTATAATATGAATCATGAGAAGATAAGATATGACCAATAGAGGATTCACCACTCCTTATAATAGGAGAGTATATCCCAGTATGGCCACTTCTTGAAATACGATTCGGAAATCTTTGCGCAAAGTGTAAATAGATTTAAGAGTGTCTTAAAATCTATTTCAAGTAGGTTGTATTTTTGGTAAGAAGTAAAATTTGATTAATTCGATAAGAGTTGGCATTACATCTGTATTCTTGAATTAATCGGGATATAGGTTGGTGAAAGGATATTAATTACAGGAGAACTAGTCACGGATGGGTGATGTCGAACCACTTGACATATCTCAACACTTGGGTGGTCATGATGCTTTGCTAGAAGCCAATCTTGATCTATAAGTGTAAATTAATTAATTGGAGAATTAATGATAAATTAAAGGTGTTTAATTTATCTAATCCTAATTAATTTAGGATTATAATTTATACTTATTACCAACGTGATTGGGAACCTAAAGGGTCACACACTTAAGGATAATTAATTCAGGATTAAAATGATTTGATAAGTATGAGATACTTATAGGTTAATTTATGAGATAAATTAACTTTTGGGTTTAATTATAATAAGTTATAAATATTAGGAGTTAATATGTAAGACATATTAAGAGTCCTAATGGTTTTATAATTATTCATATACCCATGACCACAAACTGATTAGAATTTCCCTAAACCCAATTTGATTGGGATACTATATTATTATATATATAATATATTATATATATAGATATATAGTAAAAGTTGATGTACTGGAATAGTACTGGTACTATTTCGGCCATAAAAACAAAAAGGGCAGTCAAATCCTTTTTGGAAAAAGGTGATTGTCACGGTTTTAAGAAAAGAAAATAATTTAGGAGCTAGCACTCCGTGGTTTGGGTCAATCAATCTTGTGAAGATTCTTGATTTAATTATTTGTGTGGATATCATTAGAGACCGGACACCTGTGCGGCTTGTGGATCGACGTCCCAAACATATTGGAGATTTTACTGCAATTTAATGTACAATCTCTATACAGTTCTTGTACTGCGTATAAATTAATCAAGTTGATCCGTGATAGGAAAGTGCCCTTTTTAAATTCAGCTGCGTTATATAATCACCATACTTTCTTACACATAGAACGATCACTCTCTGTTATGAATCTCTTGAATTCTAAAACGAAGTACCTAAACGCTGAAATCTACTTAAAATTCTGAAACCTACCATTAATAAGTTGACTGAGAATTAAAGTGATTTAAATCCATACAAGGTCATATTCTTTTAAACCCTTAGTTTGATTTGAGAATATCATTTTAATTTTAAATAGTTCAACAAATATGAAGGACGATGAAAACATCTTCTTCTTTTTTTTAATTATCTATTTTAGTAACCATGCTTTATGTTTTTAAGCTATGTAAAAGCATATGCACTTATTTTTTCTAAAACAAATCTGACTGTATCTTATACAAATCATATATTTAGATAATATATGTCACCCTATTGGCAAAAAATAAAGCATTTTCAGTAATTTCTACTTTACATACTAAATTCAAGTATTCTTTTAGACGTGTTGATTGGAAAGGCAAAATTCACGCCTTTCTTGAGGAGCATGAAGACCAATTTTGCTAAATGGAGTTCAAACTTTATGGAAATTCCAGAATAGTGAAATGAAGAGTAGTAATGCAACATTTCGTATTCATACCTTATCATGATAGTGACAAGGAAAAAATATAAAGGTTTATGACATTAGATGAAACATAAATAAATCTGTATTTCGTTTTCTTTTTTGAAGAACATGTCCATAAACACACTGAAAGTTGTAATAGTTGATAGAAGTATGAAATTATTCATCAAAACAATTAAAAATTGTAAACACATTTCAAGGAAAATACAACACTAAGTTTACTGAAATGTGAATTATGAGCATTGAAATTTAAGTGTTGAAATCTTAGTTAAATTTATAAATTTGTATCTATTTTATAATTAGTTGAACTTGAACACTAAATTAACGTATTTTACCTTATAGTATTATATAATTTGATAATAATATTAGATTACATGTTTTATATTAGGTTAATTTTTTAAATATTTTTTTAATACAATTAAATAGTTTACTAATATATATAGTGTGTGTATACGCCCGTGTTTGTGTGTTTATATGTAAGAGAGAGGGAATATAGTGTATTCACTGTGTAGTATATCCACTTTAAAAAATATAAATGTACAAGAGGAGAAACATATGTATTTGTTTTGTGTGATAGAGAGCAATTATAAACGAAAGTGTGTGTGAGATATTATATGTATTTGTGGAATATGTATGCATAAGTGAAAGAATGAGTGAATGTAAAATAAATAATAATCAAGTGAGTTCTACTATTAGCAAAGAGTTATTAGTAGAGATTAAGTGATATACTTTTAACTTGATTGTGTAAGAGACACAAAACTTTGAAATTGAAATTAAGAGACACTCAATCTATTAAGAGATAGAATAGTTTTGTTATTAAACCCACTTAATTTAGACAATACTTGGGGAGCATTTGACAAAACAAAAATTTGAAATCCGAACAGTGAAAATTAAGTGTTGAAATCTTAATTTGTTAAATTTATAAAGTTGTATCCATTTGATAACCAGTTAAACTTGAGTACTGAATTGAAATATTTTATCCCGTGTATATTATATAGTTCGATGATAATATTTGATATATTTTTTTTAGTAAATTATTTTAATTATTATATTTTTAATACAAATAAATAATTTATTAATATAGAGTATGTGTGTGTGAGAGGTGTGTGAGAGAGACATTATGTACAAGTGTGTGTATATATGTGAGAGAGAATGAATATAATGTGTGTCAGTGTATGTTTTTGTGTGGAAAAAGAAATATAATGTGTGCAAGTGTGTGTTTATGTATTGAAAAAAAGGAATATAATGTGTGCAAATTAATGATTTTGTGCAAGAGAGAAGGAATATATTATGTGTAACCATGTGTTATGTGTGAGAGAAGCTAGTGTGCAAGTGTGTATTTGTGTAAGAGATAATAAATATAGTGTGTGTGTGTTTATGTGTGAGAGATAATAAATATAGTGTGTGTGTTTATGTGTGAGAGATAATAAATATAGTGTACACATATTTTATGTGTGAGAAATAATAAATATAGTGTGTGTGTTTATGTGTTTATGTGTGAGAGATAATGAATACTGTGTGTCATCAAATGTGTGTTTGTACGTAAGCGAGAACAAATATTTTGTATGCAAGTGTACATTTATGTGTGAGAGAGAAGAATATTGTGTGCGCAATTATGTGTTTATGTGTAAAAGAGAAAGAATATAGTGTATTCAAATATATGTTTATGTGTGAGAGAGAAAGAATATAGTGTGTGCAATTGTATGTTCTTGTGGAGAGAGAATGAATATAGTGTATGCAAACGTATGTTTATGTGTGTGAGAGAATGAATATAGTGTGTGCAAGTATGTGATATGTGTTTATATGTCAGAAAATGAATATAGTGTGTGTAAGTGTGTGTAAAAGAATGTATGAATATGAAATAAGGAAAAATTGAGTGACTTTTACTATACTAGTAAAAATTCAGTAAATTAAGTGATAGACTTTTAGATGTGTTTAAAATTTTGTATAAAAATTAAGTGGTATACTTAATATATTCAGAGATAGGAGTATTTTATTATCAAACACATTGAACACAAAAAGCTATTAATGAATTAAGTTTAACCACTTAGTGGGATTATCAAACACCCCCTTAATTGATTAATTTTAAATATTTCTTGGAGTTATCAAACAATCTCTAATTTATGTTTGGGGATTATTTCAATAACTCCACTTTAAGATGTTTTTAGGAGACTTTTTCCGAAGTGGTGTATATACATTTAGGCCTCTTGGTAAAATAAGAGAACTTAATACTCCAAAATTTGGTGATTATTTCCATTTCTAGACCATTAAATTATAACTCGCTGTGGTCTACTAATTAGTAAAATAAATCATTTCATTCAAAATATCGTCATATACTCTATTTAGATACTTCACAGACGCAAAGACGTATTTCATATCTCTGTTTTAGGAAAATTGTTATTTTAATCAGGAATAATTACTGGACTTTACATGAACAATTTTTTTTGTATTTAATTTGAGTACATGTGTAATCAGAAGAAAAGTTGCAAAGAATTTGTTTTAGGAGATAATATTTAATTAAATTCCTAACTCTTCTCACTCATTAATCATGAAACCATATAAATATATTTTGGGAACAATATTTAATTAACCTATATATCTATGAAGAGTTATAGGTCACATCTAAATATTTGTCATGATTATAAACATTAGATGTGTATAAGAGATAAAAAATCACATCTCTCTCTTACTCTCTAATAACTTGAATTCATGACCAATAAATAGATCGTAAAGGAAGTATCTTATCACCTAAGTTGTACTTCGTTATCAAAAGATAGAGTCACATCCTTCTTCTATTTAATTATGTAAATAGTTAAAAAGAAAAGGTACAAAGAAATTAATAATTTTATTGCAAGAATAGATAGATATCTGCTTTGACAAGAGTGTCATTTATTATTTTATAATAATATTTTGTAATTATTTATAACATATTTTTTAATTAATATTTTATTTTTCGTACATCACATCTTTAAAGTTACTATAATAATTATTTTTATAATATTTCAAGTAATATCACAAATAATAACGGTTCAAATAGAGTCAAAAACACAAAAATAGAATAAAGAATGGTTTACTATTGTTTTCCTTCGTCACAAATTTTATGCAATTTGAATTTTGAGTGGCATCCTAATAGAATTGAAGGAGTGAGAAAAAGTCATCAGCTTATTTTGCCTGAGTTCAAAAACTCTGATTACACATAAAAGAAGTTCCCTTTTTTCCCCTTAAAAAATGGTTGCTGATTGCCGAAAAATACTCAAATCTTCATAATGGACATCGGGACTTATCCGACAAAACAAGCCTCTCAAGTTTGATCTTTAGCTAGTCAGACACTTAACATATAATTTAGTAATCATAACTTTGGATCACTAAAAAATGAAAAAAGGATTTTTATTAAAAAGAGAGGATTGGGGAGGGAGGGAAGGAGCCTAGACAATGTCCATAATAAATTGACTTACAAATTTTCTGAAGTAAGGTTTATTGTCACCATCTTCATGGTTCCAGAATTCAAATATTATCTCTCAATTTATACTCAATTTTTACTTTATATCTTGAATTTTAGTTTTGGACACTTTACACCCCTAACTCTCAAATTTGTCTTATTTTAACCCCTTATTAAATATAGTCAAAAAAATTAACAGAATCTTTGTTTTTGTACGCAAAAACATTATTGTACATCTTATTAAATTTATTACACGTACAGATACATTCCATTAATTTTTAAACAGGATTAAAAAAGGACTGAAGTGGAGGAGTGTAAAATGTCCACAACTAAAATTAAAAGTGCAAGTGAGAATCAAGTATAAATTAAGGAGTGCAAAATAAAATTAATCCATAAAATATTAGTGGTCTTATATCATTTAAATTATTCAATTTTGTATCACGAAATAAAATTACCTATGGCAATAAGCATGTTAATTAAAAAACACTTAAAAACCAAATCAAAATTTGGTAAAGATACCATGCAGAAATATAAGAAAGAAATTAGTTTGTATTTATCACAAAGAAATAAAGAGTTATATGCTTACCGTATTTAGAATAGTCGGCAATCAGATTGGATATATTGATTGAGAAAATGTCAACGTATGTGACATTTACATCCAGATATTGACCTTGCAAATTTTTGCTGAGTGCATATAGTTGGAGGTTAAACAGTTTGGAAGCTTCAATGTGTGTGATGACACATGCAAGCTCATCAAGCTTGGATGGATCAGTTCCAAATTTAGCAATATTCTGAGCTAAGCAACCAAGAGGACCCGTATTGTGAATCCAAAAATTCCTTGCTCCTTCGTCATATAATGTCTGCCAAGGAAATATAATACTAAGCAAGCACATTTATCTGCAATGTAATTTATACTACAACTATGCAACGAACACAAATTGTTTATACGACTAGGAACGGGAGATAATTTATTCATCACTAAATTGTTTTCTAATTTCATATTGATACTGTTTTCGTCACGTAAAGTAGAAAATTTTGTAGAAATTTTGAGCATATTAAATTTTTTCTCCAATATTTTAAGCATGAATTTTATTATTAATTTATTACATTAATTTTATTGAAATAGGGGGAAAAACACAAGTAAAATGCAAGGATTAACATATGACTAACCCACTACAAATTATGGAGAAAACCTAGTTGCAATGCTAGGCTTTGTTTTGAATGCTATTCTTATTCATTATTTTAAGAGACAAATAATACTTTATAATCATTGCTCAAATATATTTTTTTAACCATATTTTATTTCATATATATCACTTTTCAAATGTTGCTACACTAATTATTCTAATAATATTTGAAATCGTGCCGTCCAACGGAGCCAGTTGTTTTATTGGAATTTCTACGTTTATGTGGGTAGACTAAACAAATTTTCAGTCCCACAAAAAATTAACTATCTCAAGCTTTTTGGCAAACGGAAACAACCAACATTCAAGGGTGTGTTGTGTACATTTTACCAACCTTAATGCCAGCTTCAAATTCTGCCAAAATAGTTGGGATTGAAGCAATAACTTGATCATATGTCTTGGAATAAAAGGCACCAGCAAGATCATTCTGGCCTATGTCAAAAGTATAACACTACAAGTCCCTTCTGAAATACATCTCGAGCAGGAATATACTTGTCTGATTTCCTACCTGCAAGCAAACCAATCAAAATTTATTTCACAAATCTGACTTATCATTTTAACTTACATTTGAAGATAAAATATTGGACCATATATACGTTTAGGCTGAAGATCAAGAACTCGATTCTTGAATCGAATAAACTGAGCTACTTGAACCCCAAATGAAAAAGGGCTAACAGCATAATTTTGTTGGCGGAAGTATTGTAGAGCCAGCAACTGCAAAATCACATCCCTTTTTGAAACTCGGTGCGTGGATGGAATCCAAATAAGGATTTAAATATGGAAGGTCCATTGCATCCACTGCAAAAAAAAAAATCATGAAAATGAATTAGACCATTAAAATTGTCAGGGACGTTAGGAACAGAGAAAAATACGGAAAATTGTGGAGGGACAGAATTTTTTACTTAGAAAATCTATGATCAAACGGCCATCGCAGAACCTGCCAGACGGTTTTTTGAAGTAAGATATTGTCCATTTGGTGGCAGAAGGGTGTCTCCTACACCAGCAACAAGGCCACCTGTGTCGGAATTTGAATCTCCAAAGTTGAAGACTGCAGGGTAATTGAAGTCGATTGAAGTGGAAAAGGGAATGCAGATCAAGAACAATAAGGTGAAAATTTGGAGTTTGGAAGCCTTTGAAGCCATGTCTAGTTTCAGATGATACAGCTTCAAGGCTTCTATGTATTTATGTGTTTATGTATGTAGCTATGAATGGTATTTGGAACCAACTCAACCAGCAAGTATACCGGCTTCTAAGTATTTGGCTATGAATGGAATTTGGAACCAACTAACCAGCAAGTATAGAAGCGGTATTCTATGTATATTAGCTATGAGTGGTATTTGGAAGATATAATCATTCCAGTAAGTATACCGGCTTCAATGTATTTAGGAATTGGAAAATGTATTTATAATATGAATGGAATTTGGAACCAATATTTATGGATTTAGTTAAATGAATATGAATAAAAATCTTTAATCTATTCATTTAAAACCATTTAATAAATGGATCCAAATGAATGGATTTAAATAGATAATAGATAAATTATTTATCTATTTAAAAGTCGTCTAAATTTGTATTTTTACACTTGTACACATTTTTTCACACACTTATATGTACTTACACATATTATTACATATTTACACGCATTTTCTCACACACACACTTTCACACATTTTTATACACACTTACATGCATTTTTCACACACACTGTTACACACATTTTCACACACACATACTTATCCACATTTTCTCACACACACTTACACGAAATAATATAGGAGAACATGCTTTGCACGTTTGTTGTTTTTTTGTTGTGATCGTTGATTATATATTTTTGACTATATTAATAAAAGAATGAGTTTAAAAATGATCAATAAGAAAAGCAAAGAAAATTATAACTATTTAATAGATTATTAAGTATATTTAGTCTATTGACAATTATTTCAAGTTATGTTGATGTATTGCCTATAATAAATTGTAAAATTACATGCATGATAAATTAAGATTATTTGAAAGTAGAAATAGGAATTTATACTACTTCGATTTAACAAATGAGCTAAACTTTACTGCAAAGTATTTTACTTGTTGTAAATACTTCGATGTAAGTATTTTACTTGTTGTAAATGAGTTTCTGTTCTATATTTGTCTAGCACTTACGAAAATTCAATAAAAGTGTTTTAGGGTTTTTAGACTAAAAAGTGCTTATTCTTTAACTTCACTATGTTGGTTTAAAAATTGGAAGTGTGAGAATTAATAGGTATTTTAGGTTTCCACCTTATAAAAAAAATGTAACTTATACATAATAAAAAAATTTTAAAAAATGTAACATATATAAAGAAATAGAGTATATCAATCATTTTTCACAATAAAAAATGAAGTATGTAAAAGTAGGTATTTTAGGTGCAATCGTGTCATTTTGGTCCCTCATATTTATTAGAAACTTTCATTAATAAAAGATAGCCTGGTACTCCATTTAATTTTATTAAGTCTTATCTCATGTCTTATATTACTTTTGGCTCATAAATATCCACTTCTATAATGCAAAGGTTTCTACACTATAATTTAGCTATTCTAAATCACCACACCTAAAATATAAGTATCTTTTACTTTATACAATTGATAAAGTATTTATAATAATACTAATCAAAATAACTAATTATGTATTTGGCATAATTTATTACAAAGTACAGTGAATTATTTATTTTCAATCAAGCTAGAATTATATATCGATTGTCAAATATAAACGAAGCACAACTTTTATAATCATACTGTGTCAAAATATAAGCATATCTTACTTTATATAAGTATAAGAAAATTTATACAATTGACAAAGTATTTATAATAGTACTAATGAAAATAATTAATTATTTATTTAGCATACTTTATTACAAAGTACAGTGACTTATTTATTATCAATCAAGATAGAATTACATATCGATTATTAGATATGAACGGAACACTAAAATTACATAACTAACATGACAACATAGTGCCAAGTATGGGTTTTAAATTTGATTTTTAGGTTAGTAGTGAAAGAATAGAGAAAATACAGTACATGACTATCATTTATTTTATTCTTTCTTAGCGAACTATATTATTAAATGCTTGAAATTAGTATTCAATAATTTTTGTTTTCAATACATAAATATAAAATTTATATTTAGAGCAAAATTATAACATGCAGAAATCAAAAGAATGGGACTAATCATTATTTAAATACCAAACCAAGTAGTGACGATCTCCTATGTTATTTTTACTAGTTCATTATGGAAGAAACAGTGGTCCTAATATAGATTTAATTATCAATAGCATAATTATTTATTTTGAAATTTTAAAGAATGACTTGATAGATTTTTTTCTATTAAGAATTTAAATTACTATATAAAAACACATACATATACCGAACCTAAATACTACAATATGTTATAATGACAATTCAAGTACATAATCTCTACTAAACTAATTGAGACCATCACAAACTCAGTATGTGTAGAAAAATAATCATACTTTATTTATTAAATAAGTAGTGCCTAAGTATTTTGTCCTGATTACTTAAATTTAGTGGGTTTCAATTATTATTGTATGTTTTGACCTATTAGATTATTTCATTAATCTATGCTAAAGGGAATAATTATATCTTTTGTTTTTTTTCCTACATAATACTGGCCTATGCTAAAGGACACAGTTATATCTTTTTTATTTTTTTTCCTACATAGCACCAACTAAAGATTGCTTTAGTTTTAACCTTTATATTCTTTGTTTTACAACTGTGCCCCTTAAATTCTTTTTGAAAATTTGAGAAAGTTTCGTCAATAAACTTTTATGTTTTTTTTTTTTTGTTTCTTGACTTTTTTAGTTTACCATAAATATCTATCCCAACCATATATACATCATAAAAGTTGCAAGAGTTGTCATATTTCTAAGTTCTAATACACAGAAATTAATTATCTTAAAATCCTGAAATGAGGTAAGATACAACAATTTTACGCAAATTAAGGTATACATTTAAACTATATCATGACATTATATGCTTAGGAGAGAATCAAAACTTTTATCATAAGTAGCCATCAGATTGTTTTGAATTGCAAATCACATGTTAAACAATGAAATAGGCACATGTTTGAAATACAATATTTTAGTATTACATTCTTGTTTTATATTTTTGAAAATTTAAATATATAGTATAATATGTTAATATTATTTGCCAACGAAATTTTTTATAAATATTTTCTGGTATTCTTTGATTTCTTGACATATGTATTTTTCTTAACGTACAATTTTTTGCACATAATTTTTGTTTATAATTTTAAAGTTCTCTTATACAGTCTAATATGTATAAGAGACAGGTTGTTAAAATTTCTTTTATTTTTTATTCTTCTTTAATTTCTAAAATGCATCCTATAATTTCTATTAAGAAAGAAATTTACTACAATCAAATTTTATTCCTAAATAAGTGATTTAATAATTGGTAATTTTAAAGTATTCCCTGTAAAATTAAGAATGTGTAACTACTTTGATGGATATTGCATATTTAAAATAAAAAAATCAATATTGATATTTCATAAATATTATCAACAGTTTTTGAAAAACTCAGAAAACCTTAGGATATAGTAGTTCTTAAATTCAATAATAAGGGTAACTTTGGCAAGAAATTAATCTAAAATATCTAATCAAACTCCCTCTTTTAACATAATACAGATTTTCAAATACACACACATATTTTCACACACACACTTACATACATTTTCACACATACTCAGACACTTATATTTTCACACACACACTTACACACATTTTCACGCACACACAATTTATACACTTACACATATTTTCATACATTTTCACCCGTTACACACACTTACACACATTTTCACGCACACACAATTTATACACTTACACATATTTTCATACATTTTCACCCATTACACACACTTACATGCATTTACACACACATTCACTATTTTCACACACACACACACACATACTTACACACATTTTCACGTACACACAGCTCCTACATACATTTTAAAACACATACTTACACATTTTCTATCATATACACACACTTACATACATTTTCACACACACATTTACACATGTGTTTACATACACACACTTATATATATTTTCACACAGTTACATATTTACCTAGACACATTCACACACACACTTTCACACCACACACAATTACACACATTTTCATACTTACACACACATACTTATACATTTTCAAACACACACTTATACATATTTTTTCACACACGTACTTACATACATTTTAACACACACACACACACACTTTCACATGTTTTCACACGCACACACACAATTACACACATTTTCACACTTACACACATACTTATATATATTTTCACACATACACACACACATATTCATATATTTGCACACACTTATACATAGTCACACACTTTCACACATTTTCACACATACACACACTTACATGCAATGCAATTTCACACACAAACATTTATACACATTTTTACACACACACATACACACGACATTTTCACAAACACACGCACTTACAAATATTTTCTCTCACACACATACACTTTCACACATTTTCACATAAACACACTTACACACATTTTTACACATGCACACACTTACATACACTTTTACAAATTTTCATAGACTTGCACACAATTTTTCACACATTTTCACATGTGTATACACTTATACACATTATCACACACACTTATATATATTTACACACACACTTATATAAAGTTCCACACTTTACACATTTTCATGTGAAAATATGATCGAGTGTGTGTGTGTAAATGTGTGTTTGTAAATGTGTGAAAGTATGTATAAATGTGTATAAGTGTGTGTAAATATATGAAATGTGTGTGTGTAGTGTGAAAATGTTTGTAAGTGAGTGTGTGTGTGTGTGAGAAAATGTGTGAAAGTGTATGTGTAAGTATGTTTGAAAATATGTGAAATCGTGTGTGTTTAAGAAAATATGTGTAAGTCTGTGTGAAAATGTGTAAGCGAAAATGTAGTCAGAGTGTGTGTATGTGAAAAAGTGAGTAAGTATGTATGTTAGTGTGTTTGAAAAAGTGTGCTTGTGTTCATGAAAATGTGTGTAAGTGTGTATGCAAAAATATGTGTAAGTGTGTGCATTTGTGAGAAAATATGTGAAAGTGTGTGTGTGTAAATGTGTGTTTGTAAATGTGTGAAAGTATGTATAAATGTGTATAAGTGTGTGTAAATATATGAAATGTGTGTGTGTAGTGTGAAAATGTTTGTAAGTGAGTGTGTGTGTGTGTGAGAAAATGTGTGAAAGTGTATGTGTAAGTATGTTTGAAAATATGTGAAATCGTGTGTGTTTAAGAAAATATGTGTAAGTCTGTGTGAAAATGTGTAAGCGAAAATGTGTCAGAGTGTGTGTATGTGAAAAAGTGAGTAAGTATGTATGTTAGTGTGTTTGAAAAAGTGTGCTTGTGTTCATGAAAATGTGTGTAAGTGTGTATGCAAAAATATGTGTAAGTGTGTGCATTTGCCTGCTGAGAAAATATGTGAAAGTGTGTGTAAATGTGTGTGAAAATGTGTGCAAGTGCGTGTGTGTGTGTGAGAAAATATACATAAGTATGTGTGTGTGTGATATTATGTGTGAGAAAATGTGTGTAAATGTGTGACAATATATGTAAGTGTGTGTGTCTTTGAGACAATATATAAAAGTGTGTGTATGTGTGCAAATGTGTGTAAGTGTATGTGTATGTGAGAAAATTTACGTAAGTGCATGTGAAAATGTGTGAAAATGTGTGAAAATGTGTGTAAATGTATAAGTATGAGCGAGAGGAAGAAAATGTGCGGAAGTGTATCTAAATGTGTGAGTTCTAGGCTTCCTTGATTTTATCCGCTAGACTAGGAGTTAGCACTAACATGGCTAACATATTGCTTGTGGATTCGACCATTTCAAGGTGAAACTCTTCCATTTCTCTTTCTAATGTAGAAGGTTTTGAGTAATAACAAAGAAAAAATGGCATCCAGATTAAATTTATAATTAATTCATTAAGATAATTATTTGATCTTACAGGGAGATAATTATTTTTGTGAGATTAATTGAAATAAGAAAGTAAATTAGACATTAAGTTGGGAATTTTTCTATACCTACACTCACAAAAATATTTCTCTAATTTATTGTTCTAAGTTTCTAATTTTATTCTAAAGAAAAGTAAATTCAATGCATGTTTAACAACCTCTACCCTATTTGAACTAGTTGTAGCTCCATTCAATGAACGGGATTGAAGGTAATTTCTTAAAAGATTTTGACTCTATTCATTGTACGGAAATAGTTATTGCATCAATATCCTTCATTGTTAAATTTATAAAAATAAAAAAATAAAAAATTACCTTCCGTGAAACTTTATCATTTTGATTTTTTTAATTAAAGTTCAATTCAATCTTAAATTTGATTTATTGGTATATTTATTTTTTAATTCAAGTTCTGCTTTAGAACTTTCTTTTTCTTGTTCTTTCCAGAATTGCTAGTCCAAATTTCCAATTGAAGCAAGTGAACTTTATAGTAGGAATACATAATTGATATTGTTTTAGATATTTACATTTAACCTTTCAAAAAGTCCCTTTTTGACGATTTCCATCATTTGAAGTGTATTTGAACTTAAGTGTGTCAATTAAAAGAATTATTCTGTGCTAGATTAGACCTGTTCGTTGAGAACATACAATTCAATGTAGGAGATAAAGCATATATCTAAGGATAGAATTTCAAGATAGACAAACTTATACATGATATGGAATAGTATAATTTAGGAATAACAATCTATTTAAGAAAAGGATTAAGATAAACATTTTAATTTAATTATATAACATGAGTCCAACTTACATGACAGATGAAAAATGATATACATTTTTGTTATTCTTCACCCAAATGCAAATTAGAAAGACACATTCCTATTAACCATCTCCTTCACATTCTTATATATATTTCCAAGCCTATACCCATGTAGTCAATCATCAGTATTCAGTAACCAAGACATCCATACATCCATATCTCATAAAAAGTAAAATCTCATACTCCTTGATGAAAGCATATCCTTGTTCAGCCAAGTCCCCAATATTTTAGGCTTGTACTTGGACAACACCAATTGCAATATCTCTACATTGAACAAATTTTCCAAATTAATTAAACTGAAAAATTCCACTGACTGTTTCCGACAGGAAAAGAAATTAAAGAGATAAAGAACAACCTTGAGTATATAAGACATAGAGGAGATCATCTAATTAATAAAAAGTGACCCCATATAAATTGTGTTTTTATATAATGATCAATTATTTACTATAACTGTTGTTAGGGTAAATTTCATTTTGTAGTTATTCAGCATCTCGTGGGTTAACTATTATCCACCCTCTCTATAAACCACCAAAGACTTCAAAAGAACTAACATCAGAAGACTTCCAGCCCCATCATCCCCAACAAATACAAACAGTTACATGTCAGGCAAAAACTTGACGGGCCAAAAAATGAAAAATGAACTATTACACGTAAGGCAAAAATCTTTATAAGCCAAAAAATGAAAATTTTTATTCACATGTATAAATTGTAAAACCCATCCAATTTTAGAGAAATTAAAGCAAAGAATTGGACCCAATAAAGTCAAATATGAATTTTATTAGTTATAGCTATAGAATCTTGAAATAAGTGCTTGTGTATTGTACAGTGGTATTTCGACATAAACAATCATCAATTACCAACACTTTCGTTGAGAACTCCTCATTGAACATTATAAGAAAACCAAGCAGCTGGCATTATTCAACATTTGCGGTGCCTTTTACGGGGTTCGAAATTACCGATCAAGCAAAAATATAGATATGCCTTTCCACAAAATTATTTGATACAACTAATGACTGAAGCATACTGAGTAACAAACGCATGCTTAAAAATCTCTAAACTTTAGAATGATCTTATACCGTGAGGCAGGAATAATTAGAATTTTTAAAATCATGAACGGGATGAAGGAACTTACAGTGCCATGAATTCTGGGCTAATTGCTCAGAATAGGATTGTTTTGAAAATGTATCGCACAAATGTGACCGTTTTTAAAATGTCTTCTCCAATTATGATTTTCGTACTTTAAAAGTGCGTAATAAAAAAATGAACATTTTTTTTTTTAAATTGAAATGGATTATGCACTTTCAAAGTACGTAATCCACAGTGAACGGATTTTTTTTTATTTTTAAAATTACTTTTTGAATAAAAAAAAATTGATTGAGATTAATTACACTTTACCCCCTTGTACCCTCAAGTGCTATTTGCCCCCTTAAACTCTAAAAACTTACACTTTTTCCCCTACAAAAGAAACCTTCATTTATATAATTACAAAAAAATGATGTGGATATTTATTTTGACATTATTACCCTTCAAACATTTATTTCATTTTTAATGCTTCCATATAATATATTTTTATTTCATAATAGTAATTGATCTTTAATATCACATTTTACTTAATATAAATATATATTATTTTCTTCAGTTCTAAAACAGAATACAATAATAAATTTTAATATTAAAATTGAAGATTGATAGAAATGAAGAAAAATAATATATATTTATATTCAGTGAAATGTGATATAAAAGATCAGTTACCCTTGCAAAATAAAAATATAATATATGGAAGCATTAAAAATGAAATAAATGTTTGAAGGGTAATAACGTCAAAATAAATATCCATATCATCTTTTTGTAATTATATATATGAAAGTTTCTTTTGTAGGGGAAAAGTGTAAGTTTTTAGAGTTTAATGGGGCAAATTGCAGTTGAGGGTTCAAGGGGGTAAAGTGTAATTAATCTCAATTAATTTTTTTTATTTAAAAAGTTTGTTGATTTCGCACTTTTGAAGTGCGAAATCTTCAATTTTTGGGTTAATTACACTATACCCCTCAACCAAAACTATAATTGCATTTTCTCCACCTAGTCATGGATCAGTTAATGATGTGGATATAATTAAATTAAAAGAGGAAAAATAAAAACTTATAGTAATGTGAGATGAGTAATGCTGACAGGGTTAGATCGGCGATTGATTTTGTTACAGGATATTTGTACTGTACAAATTCTTAAAATATAAGGGAATGATTCCCTAAAAAGGAACGCAGAATTTCCCTAAATTAAGTTGAAGCATCAAGAAAGGGAGATTGGGTTTTGGGAGTAGGTGAGAGAAAAGGGTAAGTCAAAGAATTGGGGATAGAGAAGATTAGGGTAAATAAATTATAAAATGTTAAAAAAAAAAAAAAAAGGAAATTACGTGAGCAACACAAGCGAGACTTTGGCGCCAAAACGGGATGGCTAGATGCAGGACAATGAACGACGAAAAAATTGGCAAGACTCCTAGCTGCTTTATCTATTTATGTTGATAAAAAAT
The DNA here is from genome assembly GCA_025175665.1 of Cinchona pubescens. Lineage (NCBI taxonomy): Eukaryota > Viridiplantae > Streptophyta > Magnoliopsida > Gentianales > Rubiaceae > Cinchona > Cinchona pubescens. Next base: position 1,493,880 of record JANKKI010000258.1, on the reverse strand, counting down.
AAAAAAAAAAACATAAGATGACAATACATTAAATTGAGACTATTGCTCGATATATATATAACTAGTGAGAAAGGTACACATTATGTATGTGTAAAATTTTTTTTTAAAAAAAAAAAAAAAGGAGGAAGAATTTATAAGGTAGTTTATTAATGATTGTTAAAATAATACTATTATTAAGGATTTGTACATAAAGGGTAAAATGAGAATTTTATATAATGACGGATATCAAAAAAACTCTCTTCCTTTATATAGTATATATATAGATATAGATTATTCACAAATAAGACTAGGAATATTACTGTATTCAATTAGGAAAAAAAAACTGTAGTGCTAGATTTGAAGCTTCAATTGTCATCATTCCCCAAGTTACCCTCCAATAAATCACACATACTCTCACACTAATTGGTAGAGCATAGCAGAAACACGAGAGTAAAATGAACCAGTATTTCATTTCAACTCAAGACGGGTCACCTTACTTCTTCATGTAGAAACATTCTTGAATTTCATCCTTATCTTTTTCTCTGCCAGTTTTGCCTGGGTTTCAATTTGCTGATTAATTTTTTTTTGGGGCTAAATTTCAATGGATTTTTAATCTTTGTTGTAGGGGTGTCAATAGGTCAGGTTATCATATCGTGTCAGGTATGACCCATTTCTTATCGTGTTCGTGTCGTGTCGTGTCGTGTTCGTGTCTGGTCCATAGAAATTACTATTGATAGAGAGTATGAACACATTTAACAATTACATAACTTGCGATCTATTTGAGTTAAAATCTCAAATTTTGATTACTTAATAACTCAAACAATTATTAATATTAACCTTATTATTATAGTAATTTAAAATGCATAATTAAAATTATTGAAATTTTTTAGATAATATTTAAAATAATTATTATGTTTGATTTAATAATTTAATATTAATTCTATTATTCACAATCTTAAAATATACTATATTAAATTATAATAAAATAAAATTTTCAATAAAATCTGTTCATACAGTAACTTAATGGGTTATCGTGTCAACCCACGAGTTGACCCAATCCAACCCGTTTAATTTTGTGTCATAAACAGCTTGACCCAATAATGACTCAATAAATTTCAGGTCATGTCATAACTTGTTAATTTTGTTAGGTCATGTCATAACCTGTTAATTTTGTTTCGTGTTATCAGGTTGTGTCAGAAACTGCCAGCCCTACTTTACTGGCTTAATTTTGATTCTTCCTTTTCTGGGGTTTATGATATTACTACCATTAATTAAAGAATTTTGATGTTTAATAATGTTACAGAATCTGGACTTTTGAGCTTTTGGAAAAGGGGTACAAATGTCGAGTTCTATGAATGAAGATCATGATCAGTGGTACTCATCTTTATGGGTTTTGTGAATTTTGTAATCTGAGAATAAAAAGTTATGATTTTTAAATTCTCATTTTTTTATTTTTCTTTTAATCTTCATTCATTTAGCTTTACTTTGTATTAGTCTCTTATACACATCTAATAGTCTTTAAGAGAACAAAAGAGAAAGAAAAGAGGAAGCTTTGAGTAGGGAGAAGGCTAAGTAAAGAGTATACTCAACAATATTCTGTTTGTTTTATTGCTTAGAATATTATTCTAAATATTATTCAAAATAATATTTAACTAAGAGAAAATATGATATACGTGACATAAAAAGTTCTAAAAAAATTATAGTCTAACTAATAATTATAAAATATTATTTAAAAATATATGATGTGTATACGTGACATAAAAGGTCATTCTCTATCAGTTCTACTCTTGCAACATATTTAAGGAGCCTTCCAGATAATTAGCGTGAGAATATTTCATCATACCAGTGAAATGTTCTATACGTTGTTAAAGTACTACATTTGACCCTTTTTAAAGAAGTCAAACACTTTCACAACCCTTATTGATGTTTTTCAGGAGTTGATTCATTGCTTTAGTGTTGGATATGCCTTAAAAATTTGGCCCGTTTACATGACTGGAATTGGCATAAACTTTACCGTTGTCAAATGACCTAAGAGTTCTCTTGTGGTAATTGATGTAATTTTTAGTGATTCTAATTCTATAAAAATGTTAACTAGAAACAATGGTGGACCGGAAGATTTGACAACAATGACTTGAATCTCTGCGGGCAAGATTGCTGTCTGAGAAAGCTATCTCAAAAACCTCAAGGCAGAGGGCTGATGAACTTGCAGAGAGGGTAAGTCCTTGCATTTGATAACAAATTTTGCTTTAGTCTCTCCTGCCATTTACCATTAATCTCGATAATTCCAGATTTTCTTAAGTGTTGGTGTTATACTAAATGTTATGAAAGTTTAGGTAGTGGAATTGGCAGAGTAGCTCAAGCTAGTGTCTCTGAAGGAAGAAAGCTGAGAAGGCCACTGCAGATGTTCTTGCTATTTTGGAGAGCAATGGGATAAGTGATTTTTCGGAGGCCGTTGATTCAAACTCTGACCAGGACACCATCATCAGTGATTCTAAGGTTAGTAATGATTCAGTGAAAAGGAAAGAAACCTCGAGCAATTTTGAAATGAGAAGATGTGATATGGAGGTATTTTCAGGTTCTGAGATTGATTCTTTTTCTACTGGTCGAAGTTTGTCTTGGAAAAGTAGTAGGGATTCTCTGCATTCTCTTGAAAGGAAGAAATACACAGAGACTGTCAGGAGAAGATGTTCTACTTTTACTTCAAATGGCTATTTGCTAAAACGTATGGGTAAATCATGTGCAACGGATAAAACACCGGGAGACTAGGTCAGTTTCCTTTCCTCGGTTTATTTCTTAATTAAGGTTCTGAGATTCCACGGCTTTGGTATCTGAGGAAGCCAGAGCTCTTGGGCCTTTGTTAAGCTCGAGGGTTTATATTGCTAGAGAAATGCCTGATTGACAATATGCATGTAATTGAGAAATAAAAGTCTTCCTTAAGTCTTGGAGATAAGTTCTTATAATGAATTATCTTGCTTTACTTTGCCAAATGTTTCACAGAATGGAATGGCTCAAAACAACATCCATAAGAATTCAGTTCTTCTCCATTGAATATACACGTCCAGAATTTATCTTAACTTTAGTAATTTGATGTGAGTCCATCTTATTGCTGAATTCGGTCTGCGCCGAATAGTTCCATTCTTATTTGTTATAGCACCCATCCAAATTTTCCTCTTAATACCTCAGTTCCACTAGCTAATACCATAAATATTGGACTGGGTCTTAGTATAAGTAAGGATGGTATCTTCTATTCAGCACGTACCAAATTCGGCACTTAAGAAATAGCCATTTGATGTTGGGATTATGTTTGGTCTGAAACTTTTCAAAATTACCCTTTGGCTTCTAAATAAAATATAAAGGGCTCCGCAGAGTGTCAAAACGGAAGCAATTCACTGCAGGCGGAGTTTCTTACTGTTATTCTTTTTGCTATTTTAAGATCTGTAGCAGAGGAGTTGCACACAGATGATAATATAAACGATTCTCAAGTAAATACAGTAGATACACACTCCCAAGCTTCTCCTTCTCCAAATTGTGCTGATATTAAACAAACTGCAAAGAATCTCTTATATTGATCTAGTGGAAGTTCCAGTTTCAGGGCTATCAGGAAACAGAATTGCTGATGCCTACTTTGTCGGTAGAAATGGACAAGATGATTATTGGAAAAGTGTCTTAAAACATCAAGAACAACTCATAGAGCATTATGAAGCAGAAGACAGAGCCCAGAGGGAGTGGGAAGAGAAGGTAAGCCAGAGAACAGTAGGGTATATCTTATACGTATACAAATTTCTTTGCCAATTTCCTCTTTGAGTGTTATTTGATGTAGCAGTGAGACACTTTCCAAGCAATGCTAGTAGTTGGTGTATTTTTCGATGCCAACTGCAATAATACTCCAAAGAGAGGTGCTAACTTGAGACTAAAGTAGACTGGTAGTGTACCTTCAATTTCGCCTGTGTATCCACCAAGCATCTTTGGTTAGAGAATTAGTTGTCGATTGGTCGGTCGCATGGAAATGCATCTTGCTGATTTGGGGTGTGGATACCGAGTGTTTTACTTGTTGAAAGTACTTACTTGGATCTACTACAATAAAAAGTTTAGATACTTGGTTAGCTATAACTAATTGAAAGTGTTGGTATGATTCATCTACAGGACTAGCCCTGATGATGTTTTGAGCTGTGAACCTTTCCGATTCTCAAGTTTGGGCTAGGGGTTCATGGCAAGACTTTACTCCTGTTCTAGTGTCACCCATTTGCCTTTGTTTCTTGTTGTCCCCCTTTGTGTGCTTCCACGTAGAAGTTTTGTGTTTTTACTCTTTTCCATGTATTTTGGTACATTGTCAAACTCTAATCCTTTTCATGGCCCATCCAGGACTCTTGTAATCCTTTTCGATCTTAATTTCGATTTCCTGATCTTTTATACTGGTGTCGTATAAATATACTAATAATGTCTGAATTTTCAAATGGTCTGGATTCAATTGAAACCGTCTCTCGTCTAAAATGCTCTCCCACACTGAAAACTTGTTCAACGGCCGCTACAGGTGACATTGGTGTTGTTAAAATTTGCTTTGCAATAAGAGAAAGAATGGTATAAATGTTTGACTTATTACCCTATTATTTCAGTACCGAGAATTCTTTGCCTTCCCTTATGTCCTGGCTATCATCATCTTGGAATTCAAAAGAATTAGTTAGATAAATATCAAATTCCACACTACTAACGCGTCTTTTACCTTTTTCAAAGTATGTAAAATTTTTTTAGATTACGGAGGGATATTTATAGTACAAGTAATATTCCCTGAACTACTACTATCACTACTACCGGCACGAGTATGTAGAATTTAAACTTGATAATCACTATATAATGTACAAATACACTTTGTAGTTATTTCAACAATTTCAGTTGAATCTACTACATTATCTTTAAGAATAATATATTCTGACATATTATTTATTATGATATAATATGCTTCCAAATATTATATCAAACCATTTCAATTTTAACACGAGAATTTATAATGAAGAAACTAAATAAATTAAGAATATGATGATGATGTTGATAATAATTAAGTTATTTTTGTAACATATTAATAATAACACTTAACAAAATAATGTCATTTACACTATTTTGTAAAATACTAACTATACCATATGATTGGGATATGAGATGTAAAAGAATAAACATCAGATAAGGTACAAGTAGCAGTTTTAATAACCTGCAAAATTTTTACCATTTTTCTACAAGTTTCCCTTAGATTAGGATGCAAGCATCAAAACAATTTGGATGTCTATTTCTAAAAAATTTGCATAATAAATCATTATATTTTAAAAAATTATTAAGGAAATCATAAGTTCAGTTCCAATGATTAGGAACATCATAAATAAATTTTTTAGGTTTTCTTCCTTTCTCAATGCAAAATTTAGATGTTCTTTTATTATTTTTGAATGGCCAATTAATTAACTAATTGAATCCTTAATAGGTTGAACTAAATCATTAAGTATTCTCAAATCATCTTGAACACTTAAATTTAAAATGTGACATGCATACCTAATATGAAAAAATTTATCATTTACCTGTAATTCACGATAATTTTTTAAATCTCTAATCAATGTAGTAGTATTAGTAGTATTATCAAAACCGATAGAAAAAAAAAACAGTAGAAGTTTTGCATGTGATTAAAACTACTACTTGACTTTATCTGATATTTATTTTCCTTCATGTCATTTAGATATACCCTTAGTATATGATATAGTTAGTATTTTACAAGATAGTGTAAATGACATTATTCTGTAAAGTGTTGTTATTGATATTTACAAAATGGCTTAATTATTATTATCATATTCCACCTATTTATTTAGTTGCTTTTGTTTTAAATTCTCGTGTTAAAATTGATAGTTTGATGCAATATTTGGAAGCATATTATACTATGATAAATAATATGTCATAATATATTATTTTTAAAGACAACGTAGTAGATTTAATTGAACTTGTTGAAATGACTAAAGAGTGTATTCGTATATTAAATAGTGATTATCAAATTCAAGTTCTGTATACTGATGCCAGTAGTAGTGCTAGTAATAGTTCACAAAAAACTACTAATACTATAAATATCCTCCTGTCTAACAAAATATTACATACTTTAAAAAAAAAGTAAGGGACGGCGCAAATAGTATGGAATTTGATATTTATCTAACTTCTTCTTTTGAATTGCAACATGATGATAGCCAGGAATTAGGGGAGGCAAAGAATTCTCGATATTAGAATAGTAGGGTAACAAGTCTCTTGAAGGGTTTACCCTATCTTTTCTATTATTGCAAAGCAGATTTTAGTAACACCGGCGTCAACTGTAATGGTCGAACAAGCTTTTAGTGCGAGGGGAGCATTTTACACAAGAGACTGTCTTAATTGAGCCCTGACCATTTGGAGATGCAAGCATTATTAGCAGATTAGTACAACGAGAGTATAAGGGATTAGTAGATCAAGATTAAGATCGAAGCAAATATGAACGAGAGTGATAAGAGCAGTATAATTGCTTCTTCAAGTGGAGCAAACTCGGACGTTGAATAAATTCTTAATGACGTTAGCCTATTGTAGTCTTATAGGCCAATGTAATTGATACATTTAATTTTTCTTTAAATTATTTTTTAGTATAGATTATTCAAAATGTATCTTTACTTTAATTTTTAATGGTTCAATAAATAATGCAATAGTGTACTTGTTTCTTATAAAAACAAAGTCTATAGTTGAAAATATAATTAAAATGTAATTTTTTGTTTCGTATCTTAACTTGCACTGTATTAATTTTTTTAATATTATAATTTCTAATTTTTTATTTTTTATTTTTAAAAAATTCGTGACCAGAACCAGGGAACTAGTCGGAACTGTCAGTTCCAAAAGCAGAACCGGTTTCCAAGATTTTGGTTTCGTTTTACCTTTCCACGGAATCGAAACCGTCTGTTCCAGAACTGTGAACATTATTACCACCATTAAAAGTTGGATCCTCCGGCAAGGGTATTGAACCCTCTGTTCCTGGCAACAGAATTGAGGTTCCTGTTGAATGTCCTTGGCTTTGCCGTTTGCCAACTATTTTTCAACTTGAAGCAACTGCAAAAGTCTGTTGAATGTCCTTGGCTTTGCCGTTTTTCAACTATTTTTCAACTTGAAGCAACTGCAAAAAAACTACCTAAGTTCAAATTCAGCTTTGAGTTTAGCAAATTCTTATCCTGAAGCTGCTCCTGAGAGGTTCCCTTACAGCCCTTATGTGGAACCAAGATTAAGTGCATTTGATGGCGATCAACATCTACTTACTAGCTCCTCCTCCACCCCTTTTCAGAGATCCGCCCAGGCATTCCTGCATCCGGGCACTTTCTCCATGTAAAATAGACAAATATATGAAAAACGCAATTTAGATACCATAAATGGTCAATCTTATTTTTGTTTTGTTTGCATTACCTACATTATCACAATTGAGCATAATTTATTTTTTAGAAGTGTTATAAAATTGGCTAAATTGTGTTATTTAATTTGAATGAAAAAAATAATATGTAACTTTTTTTAAATTATTTATCCTTAATAAAAAATATATTTTAAGTTTCTTAGACCTATAGAAATGTAAATAATATAAACAAAAAATTTTTGTTATACTTTCTTAAAAGATTTAGAGATATTTAATTCATGTTAGTTTGAAATGCTTTCCATTCTATCATCAAAAAGTAATTATACTAAACACTAATAAAAGAATAATTCCATTTTGGGCTTGAGTCATTAGACATGTGCACACTAGTGAACATTCTATCTGATATAACACTTTTCATTTTAAGTCATTCCTATTTATCAATGGTGGGATAACAGATAAAGATTTCTTTTCCACTATATTTGTTCAACTCCGATCAATCTTGGCTTCATCAAGAAAAAAATCACAGGAAAATACTACTTCCACCATTCATTCTAGTAGAACTTCACCTTCCGAATACACCCTCCTAGATGTGTACAATTTATGGTCTTCCACCCTATCTCATGTCCACCTTGAAAAGAGGGTGAAACCTGATTTGGTAATCCCTGATGTTATCCGAAATCTTGAAAACTCTTAAACCTGATTTGGTAATCCCTGATGTTACGCAGACATGGACAGCATTGACTGAAACTCATAACACTCCAGTAGTTAAGTTTTCAACATTAAGTGTGTCAATGATTGCGTATTTTTCTCAGGTTTAGGAATCCGAGCGTGGAATTCCCTTTTCCAGTTACATTTCAATGATATATTGAGTTAGCCAATGTTAGCTCCAAAAAAAATACGTAGCAGAAGATAAATTCCAATTATTCAACGCATATAAAATATGTGAGATGTGTAAAAGTTACAAATAACGCATATTAGACTCTCATATTGATGTTCGCATAAATTCACGACATAATTGCCTTTTTCTCAGTATAAAATTTTCTTATTTTATACTCCCAACTAAACTATAAGTAAATGAGCAGACCTTCTATTTATAATATAACAAACTTGACGAATAAGTTAAGAAACCTATCTGGAATAGGAAATATAATTCTAATGGAAAATTAACAAGTAACATTTTATACCTTAAATAACTAAATTATTAAAACACAATAATAACATAATTCCAAGTTAGTATACAGTTTGGTTTAATTATCCTAACAATACCTCCCTTAAACAAAACTCTCTATCAAATCACATCCACGTGCACCATGCACGAACAACACGATCAAGAATTTCTTCTTTTGACCTTTGAATCCTTTTTTTTCACCGTTCATAACTTTTTCTTGATCTTCATCTTCGTTTTTTTAATCGATCTATGCATCTAGATAGATATTTTTGTAGCACACCTTATCTTCAATTTATCAACCTCCTATATTGATGACAACTGGTATCAAATTTCTCAATTTTGTGAATCAACATTCACAATCAACTTGGCAAGATATTTTTTTCCATCACTGCCCAATTCGAGCAAAAGATAATCATGTCTGGATCTCTTTTTCTAGATCTGTCCCAATTAGGGTCAATTTTTTTACACTATAATTATCAAACATGTAAAACCCTAGGTTTGGACTGGCACAACAACTTTTTGAGGAAAAATAACGGGTTCAAAATATTTAAATCAAGTTATTAGTAGCCCATGATTTAAGGTATTTTAAACAATACAGTGTACCCTCCCATTATCGATATGGGGTGAGCATCATGCCCCGTTTTCCAGGTCGTAACACGCTGTGCCCTGACCTTCCCATGAAGACACAAGACTCAAATATTCAAATCTCCAATCACTTGCCTTAAAGAAACTACAAATATTTGCAAAAATGTTATATAAGTAGGGTAAGCATACATATTGTCCAGTAAAATATTTATGTTCTCTTCCACTAGAACGAATATATTATATAATATATATTTTTTAATGTCTCAAATAGACATACATAAATACATACATATATATATGACAAATGTTTTAAAACATGTGAGATACAAGTACATACATAGACAAGTGGCATTATCAAGAATTTAAATAATTACAATACTATATTAAGAAGCATATTCATGACAAAAGTGTAATCATAACGCCATAATTAATATTGGGTTCATGGGTTTTCTATAACTTTATTGGCAAGATGAATATCGAATCTTAATTGCTATAATCCGCTAGGAAAAAAGTCATTACAAAGTCCAACTACTATAACTCATTAAAAAAATAGCCATGCAAAGACTCATATATAGTATTAAGAACTAGTTTTCACTAATTCTATCATAGATAGCCAAGAGGTAATACAATATATATAGCCAAAAAAATATTAGACATGCATCACACAAGTCATTTATCATAGTCAAATTACAACTTAAGATAGTTTATATAATTAAACAAGAAAAATAAACCTTATTCGATCTAGTTCAATAACTACATATAATTTTCAGAAGGTTTTTACAAAGAACTTTTAAAAACATGTCTGAAAGGCAAACCCATTAGATGTTAATACTTTATCCAAGTGCTAAAACATAACTTAGATACTCAGACCCGAATAGTCTGCTTCACTCTGGCCAAGGGATAGACCGATGCTACTTTGACTATAAATATTTCCTCAAACCTACTGCTTTGACTTGATTTATACTACCAGTTATCAATAGGACTATAACCAAACCTCAACAAGCCGAACAAGTGCGTGTTCAACCTTGACTTATTAGATAGAGAGGATTGTTTGTATTCACTTCGAACTTGAGCCAATTTCAAAGAGTGATGAGCAAAATTGGACTGAATATTTGATAATTTGTTTGAGAAAAACTTGGCTTGACTCATAACTTTCAAACCAAGTTCAAACACATCCATAGTTCATTGGTTGTTTGTGACTTTCATCATAATTTGCTATTTTTTTGCCCTAAAATTTTACTCTATAAGCGTATAGAATTCAATTCTAATGGTTAAAGGATGTGATATGAATACATATTATGATTGTTTAGAAAGTGATTTGCAACTTGTGATTCAAAATATATGTAAAAAATAAGAAAAGAGAGATTTAATAAGGGAAATAATTAATTATTAGAAAAAATGGAAGATACTATGTGCAATTAAATTGTCTATTTTTAATCTTCTATTTTATGTTCTAGAACTTATTAAGGCGGACAACATAAGGATCGTGCTTATACTCGTTAAAAAAGTATAGCATCAAATGTTGTACAGATTTGGATTGATAACTCAATGAACAAGTTTGAATAAATTTATCTCGAGTCGAGTTTAAATAGAATACCAAAATATTTGAATTTATTTACTTCCCTACTTATCTATTTCAATGCATGCTTTCACTTTTGCCTTGCCGATCAATTCATCATCCGCCATTATTTTATATATACAACAACTTCAATATATCAATTCTTTAATAGAATTTCTCACGATTTACATATCATCCCAATTCCTTTTATGCCATGTAAATATTTATATAAAATCCATTATTATATTGTATTAACATCAAAGCCCTAGTTATAAGACTATAAGTAATTCAAGCCTAATCATATCACTATAAATATAAATGTGTACAAATACTAATACTGATCAATTAAATAAAGGTATTTCATATAATTACCTCCAAATTTAAGCCATTGGATTTCTTACTTCTCTATCGTCTAATTTTTTCGAACAAACATATGTATATGTGTGATAACCACGGCTGATGCTTTAATCAAACAATTGTCAAAGCCTAATCTTAATTATTTATATTTCAAACCCTTTTAATTCCCTTTATGTCTAATAATTCCAATTACTTTATTTGGAGCCACTTAATATTATGTTATTAGATTAAAGGTGTGTTTGATAAAACTGAATATGAAACTTGAAATACAAACACTGAAATCTATTAAATGTTGAAGTTTTAATTTGTTGAATTCATAAATTTATATCTATTTGATAATCAGTTGAATTTGAGTACTGAATTAAAATATTTTACCCCTTATATGTTATATAGTTTGATGATAATATTATATTTTATATAGTAGATTATTTTAATGATTATATTTGTAATACAAATAAATAATTTATTAATATAGAGTATGTGTGTGAGAGGAGTGTATGTGTGTGTGTGAGAGAGAAAGATATTATGTACAAGTGTGTGTTTATATGTGAGAGAGAATGAATATAATGTGTGTAAGTGTTTGTTTTTGTATGTGAAAAGGAATATAGTGTGTGCAATTGTGTGTTTATGTATTAGAAAAAGGAATATAATGTGCGCAAATGTGTGATTTTGTGCAAGGAATAAGGAATATAGTATGTGTGAATATAGTATGTGTAACTATGTATTATGTGTGAGAGAGAAGGTAGTGTGCAAGTGTGTGTTTATGTGTGAGTGATAATGAATATAAACTCATGTGTCTGTTTATGTATGAGAGAGAAGAAATATAGTGTGTGAGAGTATGTATTTGTGTGTGAGAGATAAGGAATATTTTGTATGCAAGTGTACATCTATATATGAGAAAGAAAGAATATTGTATGTGTAATTGTGTGTTTATGTGTGAGGGAGAAGGAATATAGTGTGTTCAAGTGTGTATTTGTGTGTGAGAGAGAAGGAATATAGTATGTGCAAATGTGTGTTTATGTGTGAGAGATAATGAATATAGTGTGTGTAAATGTGTTTTTATGTCTGAGAAAGAATGAATATAGTGTATGTAAATATGTGTTTATGTGTGAGAAAATAAATATAGTGTGTGTAAGTGTGTGTAAAAGAGTGTGAATGTGAAATAAAGAAAAATTAGGTAAATTTTGTTATACTAGTAAATAATTCAATAAATTAAATGATAGATTTTTCACTTAAAATTTTGTATAGAAATTACATAACACTTAATGCATTTAGAGATAAAAAAATTTCTTTATTTTCAAACACATTTAATATAAAAAGTATTTAATAAAACCTCAAGATCTAAATTTTCAATACTTGAGTACTCCAACAAAATTTTTTGTTGTCTTCAATTTCAAGAAATACCCAAGATCACAGTTTAGCGCTCTAATACCATTTGTAGGAGCCAAAATTCATAATTTAAAACGAAGCCGACAAAAAGCCCAATAAGAAGTAAATCACAATCTGATGCATCCAAACACTATGCTATAGTCAATTGATTCCAATTAATTTAGCAATAATAGAAGCATAACAAATGCATATCAAACCGAAGGGAGTTTGAGCAAATCAGAACCGAATGACGAAATTTTAGTCAAAGGGACGGACAGAATTTCGGGGAGGACAAATTTTATTCAATCAACTTTTAACGCCAATTTTCCTCCACTAAACAATGAGCTAATAAATCTTTTAAATAGGTGCTAACTAATCTAATTTCTTAACAAATTCAACTACCATACTTATAATCCCACATTAAATTAACTTCATTTTGTCTAATCTAACAATAAAACTAACTAACTAGAGAATAAATTCCTTATAAATTCAACCATTGAAATCTAATTAAACTAAAACTTCCAAATTAAATAGGATTGGTTTAATATGCCAACCTCTATTTAACCAAGCCTCAATGCAATTCGGTTCAACAATCCGACCCGACGCCATCTCGAACCACAATTTTTATGCATAATTTAGTCGCCGTATAAACCGTGTGCAACTCTAACTTGTAGTTGGTCTTCTTCTTCCTTGTCTCTATTACTGGTGGACAAATCTTGTACATCATACATAATTTCTCGATTAATTCTTTTTTATTAAAAAAACTTGTTCATATTAATCCATTAATCCTCGAATAAATGGATTTCATTCACCATAACTCTTTCCCCCAACAATATTTTCAAAAATGTCAATCCTATTTTTTTCAGACGTTTTTTTTTCCTTCCACAAATTCTTGAAATTTTTTTTTCTCCTTTCTTGAATTTCTTGGCATCCCTTACTTATATAGATGATGGTCAAACTCCTCAAGCAACGATCTAACATGATCTTTTTTTTTCGATTATTGTCTAAGAGAATAAAAGACAATCACGATATGATCTTACTTTTTAAATCTATCCCAAAACTAGGTCAATTTTTTGCACTCTAATTATCAAACGAGTATTTCAAGGCCAACCTTGTGATTCAATTTCCATTAACTGAATACTCCAACAAAATTTTTTGTTTTCTCCTATTTCAACGAATACCCTAGGCTTTGATATTATTTGTTAGCACCAAAAAATACACGCAACGAAAGAAAAATTTATTCAACACACATAAAATATGTAAGAGGAGAACCTACAAAATAATGTATATCATACTTTTATATAGAGACTCGCATAAATCAACAGAAAATTGAGACAGTTTCTCATTTTAAAATTTTTCGATTCTCAACTCAACTCTTTTCAATTGAGCAAACACTCTATAACAAGCTTGACAACCAAAAAACCTATCTAGAATAGAAAATATAATTCTAATGAAAAACTAACTAAATAACTTTTGATGCCTTAAACAATTAAACTATCAAAACACAATAATAACATATGGACATTTTACAGTTTCGTAATGGAATCATCCCATTATACTTTAAAGAATTGTACAGTACAATATTATGTGTTCTAATAACTTCTATTGTGCAAATATTTAAAACCAACAAGATGGTTCCCTCAATAAAATTATAGAATATTTCAATAACATAATTCCTAATGAATAAAGAGGTTGATTTAATGATGCCAACCGCCAAGGCTCGCAAAAATGGTGAAGATGCAATAGCTGATGATGACGAAAGTGATCCTCCAGCTCAAGGGCTTAAAGGGAATTATACAGCGGCTTGCTCTTAAAAAGCTTGAGAGAAATCGAGGCAAAATATATGGATTTTCTCTCTGAAATGATTAAGATTAGGGGTATTCATGGATTGTATTATTAGATTGACGGATTTTGGGATTCAAGTTTCGAGTTGAAAAATTAAAATTCAATCCAATCCAAATAAAATAGAAATCCAAGTAAACCCAATCCAAATATACTAGGGTGGGTTACTTGGGCTTGCGGGTTTATTTGGGTCAAAATTCCAAAACTTAAAAAAAAAGTATTATTGTAAAAGTATCCATTACAAAATATGTTTTTATAAAAAAATGAAATGGTTGATTAAGAATATAAAGGATATATATATATATATATATATATATATATATATATATATATATATATATATATATATATATTATATAACAAAAAGAGTATTTGGTGAGAAATTATTAGGAGATGCCACATGTCAACTTAATTTTTTTTTTTATTCCTTTCTATTTAATAACTAAAAGTAATTACTATAATTCAATAAATAACAAATCCAATAAGTTTTAAATATATGTTAAAAACTTTATTTTTTTTCATAGTTACCAAGTAATTTTTAATTACCAAAAATAGTGCAAACTAATTACTGATGGTAAATACTTTTTAAGTAGTTAAAAGCCCATGCTCATAAAGATTTTTACCCAACATGGACTTTGGTACACAGGAATGGGTTGAAATAGAAAAATCTTTCCAACTTGTTTTTTCCATTTCATGTTTGGTATAGAAAATTTAAGTTGGAAACGCCATTCTACAAAGAAAACTCATTCTTACTATATCTTGGAAAGCCATTCCTCAAAAAAAAAAACTTGAGAAAAACACTTTCCAACTTCAATTTAAAAAGTGAAATTTATGGGATGTCAAATTTATCTAATTTTTTTTTCAAAATTTATTCGATTTTTAGTTACATAGTTGTAAACTTATTGCTTCATAAATAAATAAGATATTATATAATTTAATTATTTGAATGTAAAATAAATTTAATATGCATTTTTTAAATTTTTTATCATTAGGATAAATTGTTAAATTGTACAATATAAGTATTTGATTGCATAATATAGTTATTTATAATTTTTTATCATTAAGATAAAGTAGATAGATTATACAATATAATGTGAAAAAGTTACAAAATTATATTAAATTTTTATTTGCATTCGAATAATAGACTAAATGTTTACATTCAAATAATTAAGTTGTACAATTTAATTATTCAAATATAAAAAAAATTAATATAATTTTATAATTTTTTAGTTTTAACAAAAAATACTTAAAGATTTTCTTAATTATGTTAAATAGAACATGAATAAAAACAAAAACAAGCAAAAAATTTTATTTAAAATCCATTGTATTTTAACATCTAAAAAAATTATTCTAAATATGAAATAAAACACA
Organism: Cinchona pubescens; assembly: GCA_025175665.1. Taxonomy (NCBI): domain Eukaryota; kingdom Viridiplantae; phylum Streptophyta; class Magnoliopsida; order Gentianales; family Rubiaceae; genus Cinchona; species Cinchona pubescens. The sequence continues at coordinate 1,478,268 of JANKKI010000258.1, read as the reverse complement.
TATTCTATTTTGACTTAAACTACCAAACATTGAAGTAAGAATAAGTATTTCTGTCTATTCTGAGTACAAATTGATACTGTCTGGAATGACCTTTCCATTCCAACCCATTCTTGCGTACCAAACATGGGATTAGTATTCAAGCCAATAAAGATAAACAAACAAAGTAATATAATTGATAAGTTTATAATAAACTAAAACTAAAAATTAAAGTAACTCATCTATGTATCTATTTACTATCTATATATATAACTTGATCAATATTGAATATTCAAATGATTTTAAGTGGAATCTATTAAATATTGATGTTCATTAATTATTTGTTTTTATGGTTACAAATTAATTAATATTTTTAATTAGTTTTATTTTACTTTATTTGATTTAATTACCAAAAGATTTAATACTTATTATTCATCCTGTGTAGCATTTTTTTCATAGTAGATAACAACCTTATTCTAATAAGGTGGTTTCTCTCTTCTAGGTGGATTGTCTTCTGAAGAAAATTAATGGGTCAATTTGATTATATGGGTCTACCCATAAGTGTGTTGGATATTTCGATATTATATACCATTTTCTCAACTCACCATCGACTTGATAAGTATAATTCTTTATCTCTATCCAAAGTTTCAAGATTTTCTTGAATTATCTATTAAATTTTTGAAAAAAGAATTCAAAATTAACATCATCACACTTATTCCCCATCCCATTTATATCCCAAGTTTTACATTTTAATGCTTATTATCTACTAATATTTAAAAAAAAAAAATCAAAATTTGACCTTATCGCATATTGCTTATTCAAAGTTCAACATTTCATACACACAATTTATTGCTTTTGTTTATTAAATAACATATCTAACTATTTAAATGTTGTATTTACACTTCTTCAGGTTTGAAAGAATGAGCAATAGTTTTATTAATCCACTTCGATATATATGCTAAGTTTTAGCTATTTGTTTAAAAAAAAAAAAAAAAAGTTTAGTAATTTTTTTTTTTTACCATCTTGGCGTGACTTAGTCTTATTCTCATGTTTGACTTTATAGTTTTCCTACTTCTACTTATATTTTATTTTGTTTTTAATATTTTTCACTTTCTAAGAGTTATTTACATCAATATATTGTTGAATGAATTGATTATATGATAATTTAAGATTTAGTTAACAAAAAGAATTGTTTACGTAAGACTAATGATATTATACGTGTAATTCAAGGTTTATCTTGCACATTTTAAGCATCCATATCTTTTTTGCTTCATATAGTGAAGTTCATAGTACAATAACAATTTTAATCATCATTCTCTCTCTCTCTTTTTTTTTTTTTTTTTTTTGACTTTACAATCTTTCAAATTTATATGCCAATGCTATTGGCATATACATTGAGCGGTATCATAATGCATTTTTGAGTTGGAGGACAATTTTAACTAGATATTGTAAATTAATGAACAAGTAGGCTAAAAAGTAAAAAGTTTTATGAGATAGGAGTAATAGTAAATAATGTAATTGAAGAGTTTCTTAACTAATTTGGCAATTGATTAGTTCATATGCCTAAAGATTGCTTGATGCTTTGATGTTTATTTTGCAAAGTGTATTTTGGAATAAAAATTCCAGTAATTCTAAATACACCATGCCAATATGCAATTCAAATACACTAATATCCACTAGCAAATCTTCCTTGGGGTTTCTGGCTGTAATTTTATTTTGACACGAATAAAATTTTTGTCATTGTTTATGAAAGAAAATAAATGTTACTGCAATAACTAACAAGTGGCCTATTTTCTATCTTCTTATAAGATGACATGACATGCATCTGTGTAAGTAGGATTTAATGAAATAATGGTATTTGCATTATTAATTAAATAGAAAACATGTATCTATTTCACTAATTAGTATAAAATCTATGTCAAAGTTTTGAATTATTTATTTTCTTCTTTTGTTATTAGGACAATTGTTTTAATTTTTTTTTTTCAATCGATATGAATACTATTGTCCATTTGTAATCTAAAAAAGCAAGTGAACAATCGAATTTTAATGCATTGATTAAAACTTTAAAATGGATAAAATAATTAATAGTCATAAAATGGGACTTTGAGAAAAGTTACCTCGACAAATGATATGCCATGTTAATTATCCTACCTCTAAATTGTATAAAAACAAAAACTTTAACAATCACGAATGTCAAATTAATGTATACTACAACGTATATAAACATAATACTACTGCACAAAGCACCAGTTAGCTACTGGACATGTAAATTTTTTTTTAAAAAGTTTCTATAATATAATTTTGGAATTAAATACATAGGACTTTAAATACAATTTTATACAATTTTATGCGTTAAGTTATATTCTTCTTCTTTTTTTAAACCTTTTTCTTAAAATCACAAAATAAAAACTGAGACAAAATACCATGTGTTTTTTGCACGAATTAACATCTATTATTATTTTATTGTAAAAATTAAATATGAATATTCATCCCCGTGATATCATCTAGTTATAGAGTATGTTAGATGAATGTTATCTCAAGAATAAAAAGGAAAAAGAATATAAATTAGATGAAATGGCATTTGAAAAATAGTGAAAAAAAGAAAAAAAAAATTATAAGCGAATTATATTGGATTATCGGGTTAATAATTTGGTTGGGTTAGGTAGAGTTTTCCGAACCCAACAAAATTCGAGTAACCCAAAAACCCAATAACCAAACTATTTAATTCAAATTCATTTGAGTTGGATTGAGTTAGATTTTCAAGTTGGATTTGATACAACATCCCTAATTAAGATGAAGAAAAATTAGCTCATCAATTTTTCTCCTTCTCCTTACAGTTAGTTTATCACTAACAGTTATTTTTTTTTTAATGATCCTGGTGTTGCCGACATATGTAGGATTTACATTTTTATATGAAGAAACAATCCATAAAAGACAGAAATGTAAAATATTTATTAATCTTATTGTAAACGGAAAATTGTATTCGGGAGGATCGGCACTGTGAGGTCACCCACCTTCATAATGCATGTCAAAACACCAAAATCTACACAATCAATGAACACAAAAATTACCATGATTCAGTCTTTGGGTCAATCGGGGTGGATCAAGGGTATGGCAATTAAAGTCATCGTTTCAGGTCTCCAAAAAGTGTGGATCTTGAAATTTTAAATCTTATTATAATGGTAATAATAATTATAAAAAATTTTGATTATTAGAAAATCTAATCAAAAGACTTTATTAATTTAGGCCTCAAAATTTTGGGCTTATTGTAATTGTAATAATAATTATAAAAAATGATTTATTTGTAGAAAAAAATCTAACAAAATTTTCCTATTAATTAATCAAAAAATTTAGGCCCCAAAATTTACTTAGGTTTTATCGAAATTATAAGAGATTTTTTTCTTAGAAAAAAATTAATTATATCTCCATAGTAATTAACCAACTACCTCCAAATAATTTTCCAACTTTTCCTCAACTCTTACTCTTTCATCTTTCTAATTTTCACATACTAATGTTTCTTTTTCTAAGGTTATTTATTTTAAGGTTGTTTATTATCATCAGTAATAACTTCGACTCTTTTTCTTGATGAAATTCTATCTCAATTGTCATGCTACACACTCATGATCTATCCAGCAACAACTATAAGGTTTGAAATAATTTCATAATAGGTTTTATTGTTCTAATCTTTTAATATTCTTTACTTCATATTTTAATTTGTTAGATTAATATTTATTGCAGGTATATTTTATTGTTTGTGATTTTTAAGATTTTAAATATATCAACTAGAAAATATGAATCTAGTCATGCACAACTTAAGGGGAAAAAAAAAATCAGAATTCAAAGTTTAATACAATCACAAAAGGGAGCTCTTGATAGTAACATTATTTTTAACAAGTAATAAGAAATGAATTAGAAAATACTGAAGAGTGTTCTTTGAATTGAAAAAATGAGTAATGTTGTTGAATTGAATGATAATGAAATACAAGAAGAAGAAATTGAATGTGTTAACTACATTATCAATTGAAAAAGAATTATTAGAAAATTGGTTACAAAAGTTTAATTATTAATTTTGCATCTCAAAAAATTAAAAAATAAATTTTGTAAGAGTTTTATATTTATTTTATCAACATGTGTAAAAAACGTCTCATGTTAAAATTGGCTTTTGATAGGATATCATAGCACAAGCAGCTTGCTTTTGCAAGTGAAATTTTGTGTAAATTGCGTTAACCTCCCCCGAGGATTGCCTAAATGATATGTAAGTCTCTAATCAAGATTTGAGAAATTGCACTGACCTCCCTTCCCATGTATTCTGAAATGGCATTCTTCAACTCTCTTTCTCCACCCCAAAGCTTTTATAAGTTATACCAGGATCTGTATTTTTGTTTTTATTTTTAATTTGATACATACGTTACTTTATACTATGTTAAAAACAAAATTTGTTTTAAGTATCCTCGTTAGTTAACGTCTTGTATCATAATAAGCATGAGCTAATATTGAGGTACACATAGTTTTATACAAAAATTTGATCTCATAATAAAATACACTTCAGATAGTAAAATATTTTTCTCATAACTTATATAATTTATTGGTCATAATTTCGAATCACAAAAAATAGGCAAAAATCACTAATTTCGAATCATGAAAGGTAAGTAAAAATCACTGTACATAGATCTTTCAAAAGAAGTGCAAAAATTTGATCTTATTAAAAGAACTTATCCAACTAGATCAACAAAATTTGGACCCCATATATAATGCAATGGATTCCAACTAAAATTATCAAGCTGAAGATAACATAATTAGATGTGTATAAGAACCAGGATTAGCTGTGACCACTGGGTTAAATCCAATTACATTTCATTTCGTGAATTTGATCTCACAACCGCATCAACTATTTTGCAAATATGCTTTTTCAATAAGAAGAATTCATGATATAAAAATCTCTTATCTACTGTCTCAAGAATTTTCAGTGTAGCATCTAATAAGTGTGATATGTATTTAACAAGAATCGAATAATAAAAAATTAATACTCGCCCCCAAGTTTTTTATTTGGTCATTATCCTTAATTTTTTAGAGATTTGAGTTGTCTACATCTCATTACCATTTTGGTCATTATTTTTATATTAACTTCAAGGACTTTTGTTAGTCTTTTTTGTTCCTCAACTTAATTTTCATATTGTCCCTAAATTTTAAGTTTTTATTTGTTAAAAAAGTTTTTGTTCTTAATTTATATTTGATTTGGAGAAAGTCCAAAAATTTTTTTTTTCCAAAGTGCTCTTTAAAGCACCTCCACATACCACATTCTTTTAGTGGATAAGAAACAAGATTCTTTTTAGTGTTCTTTTCTCCCTTTTTACTTCCAAGTACAATGTCTAATTTCTATAAATAAACATTCACTTGAGACATGGTTTATATAGGTTCAGTCTTTTATCTTGCTGAATTAAATAGAATATTATTGAAATACATCTAAATTAATCTACTACTACTTTCTATTTTATTTTAAACTAAAATTTGAAATCTATTATTTAAATTTTGCCTCATTTATTAATAATATATTATATGTTTAAATAACTGGTCTTGCCATTTTAGAATGTTGCTTTAATAATGTATTTGTATTATTTTAGATAGATAGTTTTGAAATAATATTTTAGGAAGTTAAACTTGATTTCCAGGTATCCTATGATTGACTCAACATCGAACTTATTCAAATTAAATAAAAACTTACCATATATATTATTGTGAGCCGATCTTGAGTTCCAATTACCCTATGAGACTGTCTTTTATACAAGTCTAGATATTTATAAGAGACAGGGTTTTGAATTATACCATTATTTAACCTTGACTCATATTATTTACACCCTAAACAGCTCTTACCCCCAAGGTCCAAACCCTAAGTTCGCGCTACGGTTGCTTAACTTTTTTAGGCTAAAAATTCTTCCGATCTTAATTATTGTTGCAACTTGCCAAGGTGTTCGGCTTATGGTCCCTCGATCCATTTCCCTTTTCTTTACGCAAATCAATCCAAAGGTTCCTTATTTCCGTCGATCCATTTATTTTCCTTGCCAAACATTTTATTTCCATGTGTGTATTTTGGGGCATGAAATTCACTGAATAGAGGATATTGTTCCGTAAAGGCGGCAATTAAGCCCTACTGTACAAGCTGAAAAATGGGATCGATTAGGACGGTTGAACAGAAATTTATAGATGTTCACCCTCAAATAAAAAGTTACATATTTTCGGATGAAAATACCTCTTCACATAATAATAAATATTTTAACAAAAGAAGAAAAACCATCTAAATTTGTCGATTTTATGAGGCTGACATTCTCTCCATTGCTTAGCCTGTTCATTGCTTAGATGTATATATTATTGTAGTGTCCAATTAATGAAATTTATAGTAAGTGCTCACTAGTCAAAACTGCTCTATCTATGTCTGTCTATCTATTTATCTATATGTACTCTATAATTTATATATATTTTTTTATTATGGATAGGTATCATACAATACTATATTAACTATGTTTTTTTTTCTTGGGTATTTTTGTTTCATATTTTTAAACTTATAATAACATTTAATTTAGTACTCCATTGACGTTTTGAACTCTCTATTTGATTATGTTCGGAATTAGTGCGTGGGTCACGCCCTAAGAATGTTTTGGAGCTAAAACTTTTATGAAACCATCTTAACTTTTCAAAACATCTTGAATAACCTCAATTGGAGCTCAGATAAGAAAGTTATGCTGAATCTACCAAACTGTGACGAATCGCTCCTCGCCGGTATACATTTTTCAACTTTATAATTTTGAACAAGATGCCTACAAAATTATGGAAAACTCAAAACACAAAAGTTGTAGAACGCTTCAATAGATTTCCAAATCATCCCAATTATCTCAATTGGAGCTTGAACTCGAATGTTTTATGCTTGAAATACGAAACAACATCCAAAATGGCTTTAAACTTATGCATGTTCCGTCCTTAGCATTTTATTTCATCTTTTCCATCTTTTTCAACTCTTTTTCACTTTAACCCTTCAAAAACTAAGAATGACCAAATTAAGCTCAATAACAACTCAAATCTTGCTTACAACACATAAAAACGTGGTAAATGACACATAAAATATAACACAATTATGAACTTATGAGTAATCTATGATGTTACTCAAACATGGACTGCAGCATTGACTGTAGCTCATAACATTCCAGCTGTCAAGTTTTCAACATCGAGTGTGTCAATGATTGCTTATCTTTCTCATTTGTTTCGGAATCCGGGTGTGGAATTTCCTTTTCCAACTATATATCTGTCTGATTTTGAGCTAGTCAAGGCTTGCGAAAGTGGTGCAGCTGCAATAGATGATATGATGAAAGTGATCCTCCGTCTTGAAGGCCTAAAAGGTACTGTGATTGCATCTTGCTCGTAAAAAGTTCTTTGACACTCGAGAGAAATCGAGGGAAAATATATGGATTTTCTCCCTGATATGATTATGATGAAATTGATGCTTGTAAGTACTCCGTTTCAAGATCCTATTGCTAATGATCTAAGTGACAGCATTAATAATGATAATAACAACCACAACGACATAATTCAGTGGCTCGGGACAAAACGCGAGTGTTCGAGCATTTTTGTCTTGTTTAGGAGCATAATTAAACCAAACTCCTTATCAATTAGGAAATATGTTATTGTTCGATTTTGGTAATTTAATTATTTAAGTAATTTAGTTTCCTAATATAATTATGTTTAGAGTTGTTATTTCCTATTTTAATTAGGTTTCTAAGTTTTTTAGTAGTTAAATTTGTTATCGTATAAATAGAGGGTTTGTTTAGTTTATTCAGTTAAGAAGAGTTGAGTTGAGAGAGTCTAGAATAGAGAGATTCTAGCCTAATAGTAAGGCTATTATGCCATAGGTTTATACGGGTCTCAATATGAGAGTCCGATATGAAGACGTTATTTTGTAATTCCTCCTCTTCTCCCACATATTTTTATATGTGTTGAATAAATTTATCTTCCGCTCCATATGTTTTATGCTAACAGTATTTCTTGACGAAAGAAGAGATGCACGAGATTAGTTTTGGTTTAGAGCTTAGCCATGTTAATTTCATATGGGTTATAAGATTTCCTCTGGGCCAGGAAATTACTCCTGATGAGGCTCTTTCTGAAGGGTTCTTGAAGAGGGTTGGAGATTGGGGAAGAATTGTGAAAAATTGCGCACCACAGGGAAAAATATTGGGACATCCAAATATAGGAGGTTTTGTTTGTCATTGCGGTTGGAATTTGATTGTCGAAAGCATAGAGTTTGAAGTTCCAATTGTAGCAATGCCTATGCATCTTGATCAGCCAATCAATGCCTAGGCTGGTGGTGGAAATTGGTGTGGGAGTGGAAATTATGAGAGACAAAAATGGGAAATTTGATAGACAGGTGATAGCAAAAGTGATCAAAGATGTGGTGGAACAACTGGAGAAAATGGGGGAAAATGTGAGAAGGAAAATGAGGGATGTGAGGGAGAAAATGAAATCGAGGGAAAACCAGGAGTTGGGTGAAGTTGTGGTATTGCTAAAACAGCTTGTGAAGGAAAATGGTCATCCTTCGACATAAATTTTTTTTTTTTTGGGGTGTTTTGTTGGGGTTGCATATGATGTGTTTTGAACTAATTCTATTTTGCATCCCTTAATTTATATCTAATTCTTACTTTACATCTCAAATTTTAGTTTTAGATATTTTGCACCACCTCAAATTCGTCCCACTTCAACCCTTTTTTCAACGCCATCCAAAAAGTTAATGGAATTTTACTGTGTACGACAAATTCTGCCGGATGTACAACAATACTTTTCTGTGCAAAAAACAAATTCCGTTAATATTTTTTACAGAGTTAAAAAAGAAATTAAAATGGGATAAATGAAAATTGAGGGGTAAAATGACTAAAACTGAAATTTGATGCGTAAAATGAGATAAATATAAATTGAGGGAAAGCAAAATAAAATTAGTCCTGTGTTTTTTTGCCTGTGTTCAAATTTTCAGGTTAATTGGGATTTGGGAACTACCCCATTCATTACTTTGTCAATTACTACTTAGATTTGTGATTGCTGTAGACATTTCATTGTTTGTGACTAATTTAAGTGATTGATCACCCGGGGGTAGGGGTGGGGAAGGGGGAGGTCTTAAATATGGTTTTCAGATACCTACTAGAAATTGTGACAAGGTATTCAGATACGTACTGGAAATTGATATAAGGAAGACTAAGGACTAATTTTATGTTACATCTCTTAAATTATATTTAATTCTCACTTAGTACCTTTAATTTTAGTTTTGGATACTTTGCATTTTCATTCTCAAATTCATCCTATTTCAATCTAATTATTAACACCGTCACCAAAATTAACGTATGTACAACCAAAAGATTGTGGGAGATTATTGTATATCTTACTAAATTTGTTGCACATGTGTAAAGATTCTATTAAATTTGGTGATGGTGTTAAATCTAATTGGACTAAGGTAGGAAAAATTTAAAAATTGAGAGTATAAAGTATCCAAAACTAAAATAAAAATGCAAAATGAGAATTAGATATAAGTAAAGAATTGCTAAGTAGAATTAGTCAGGCAAATTAACGTCATAAGGTATTCCGTTGTCAAAGTATTTGAATGAACCAATATACATTATTGCTAAATCGGGACAATTAGATTCGTCCAGGCAGGGGTTGACACAGGAATTGTACCTTGAAGGGTAAAACTTAATAGTCACATAATTATTAAGACTAATTTATATTTCTCTCAAAAATTTAGGGGGGCGAAATATAAATTTTATAAGGATACAAATTAAGTTTTTAAAATTTTAAAGGATAAAATTTATAATTTCTAGAATTTTGGGGGACGGTGGCCCCAACCCGTCCCCTAAATCCACCCCTGCGTCCAGGCATCGTATTCTTTTAATTTGGTGGAAACGTAACATAATTACTACAATTAAAAAAAGAGAGGAGGATGGAGGAGAGCGAATCGGAAGAAGAGAGGAGAAGGGAGGAAGGTGACAAGGGGAAGGAAATAGGTATGTAGCAGGGAAAGAAAAAGAAAGAGAGAGAATAGCAGGGAGAAAGATGAAGACAGAAGGAAGGAAGGAGGCAAGTAGGAAGGGTGATGGGGGAAGATGAGGTGGACGATGGGAGGAAGAATCATCAGAATTAGGGGAGATAGGAGAGAGGAATTAAGGTTGGAGAATTTCAATTAATATTGGCAAAAATTGGCAAAAGGGTATTTTAGAAATTCTGAAATAATTTGTTGCTAGTGTCACCAATTTTTTTGACAGTAACTAATGGTAAAGAGACAATTATTAAATGTTTCAACATATAGAGGGGTGATTGTAATTTTGCCAATCACAAGCGTTTTGCTAATTTAGTCAAATCTCAGGAGAGATAAATATAATTAATCCATAAATGAATCAAAATGGAGGTGCTTTGGAAGGATCGATCCAAAAATAGTATTTACTTTCCTTTTTTTTTTTTTGCCGTAAGTATTGTCTTTACTTTCTCAAGTAAATAGTTTGTCCTCTTGGTACGACTTTAGGGCATATTAACCAAAAAAAAAAAAGAGTAGACTTTTAAATTTGGGGGGAAGGTTCATCCGACTGTGACATTCTTGATAGATCGGGTACTAAGAATGGCCTAAAAAGGAAAATTCATCCTATGACAGTATTATGAGATTTTATAATTTAAATTTAATCACATCACTTATATATCAGTAATTCACATCACTCATATATAAAAGTAATGTGGCTAAATCTGGTTAATGAAATTCACAGCATAGGATTGTGGACAGGTACATTTTATAATTTTCCCCTTCTTCAATAGCATTAATACAGTTTTAAAAGAATGCTTGCCAACTTAACAACAGGTTAGAAAATCCAGCTGCATTTATTTTTTAGTTTGACAATAGTTTCTTTACTTTTATTGTTTTGTTACTCTCAATTTGAGAGATCATTACTATTTAATTGGCCTCAAGTTGCTTCGATTTCAGCACTCTCACAAAAACGAATTACTACCATGCAATCCATGGCCTCGGTTAGTATTCATAACACCACAGAAACTGATCATGGATCTTCTTCTTCTTCTAATTCTCTTACTAGGATTTTGATGTTCCCATGGTTGGCATATAGTCACATATCTGCATTCCTGAAGCTTGCAAAGAAGCTAGCCAATAGAGGACTTTACACATACATTTGTTCAACACCTATAAATCTCATTTCCATTTCCAACAAAATCCCAGAAAAGTACTCTCAATACATCGAGCTAGTAGAATTTCATCCCCCAAGCATGCCTGAATTTCCTCCTCATTACCACACAACCAATGCCCTCCCGCGCCATCTCCTCCCGACCCTCTTCATGGCCCTTAAATTGTCAGAACCCGAACTACACAAAATTATAAAATCACGTATAAATCCAGACTTGGTAATATACGATGCCATTATACTCGCGAAAGGAATAACCCCTTTACACAATATTCCATCGATCATTTATCAATTCGCCACTTTTAGTGCATTGACCTTATCATATGTGTCTCATATGATACTGAAACCTGATATAGAATACCCTTTCCGGACCATCTATCTCAAGGATTTCGAGCTAGCCAAATTGATAAATGCAACAAGGGGTCTCAGTTGCGGTCTTTCTGATAATAATATTAGTAATAATGCCGCTCCTCGTGACTTACCCATGCTGGTTAATACTTGTAGAAAGTTGGAGGCAAAATATTTGGATCATTTCGGGAGTATCACCAAACGAGAGATTTTCCCTGTTGGGCCATTAATTCAAGAACCTGTTGTTGACAGACAAGATGATAAGGAGGAGGATATTGAGCTATTCAAATGGCTCAACCAAAAAACTGCATTTTCAACAATTCTTGTTTCTTTTGGAAGTGAGTGTGTTTTGACAGATGAAGAGACCAAGGAAATTGCTTTAGCTTTGGAGCTTAGCAATAAAGTGAACTTCATATGGGTTCTAAGGTTTCCAAAAGGTAAGTTTGAATTAGTAATAAAAGTTGAAGAGATTTTGCCTCAAGGATTTCTTGAGAGAGTGAAAGATAGAGGGAGAATTGTTCAAGGATGGGCTCCACAGGGAATGATTCTAAGGCATCCAAGCATTGGTGGATTTGTATCCCATTGTGGCTGGAATACAGTATTGGAATGTATAGAATTTGGTGTTCCAATCATTGCAATTCCCATGCATTTTGAACAAGCCCTCAATGCTAGGTGGATGGTGGATAATGGGATTGCTGTAGAAGTTATGAAAGATGATGAAAATGAAAAATTCAAAGGGGAAGAGATTGCAGAATTGATCAGAGATGTGGTAATTGGGAATGCAGGGAATTCAATGAGGCAGAAAATAAAAGAATTGAGTAAGAATATGAAATCTAGTGAAAAAGAAGATTTGGATGGTGTTATAAGAATGCTAGCCCTACTTTCCGAGAAAGATTCTTATTACGAAGCCAGTGGTAGCATTGCGACAACATAGGATAAAAATATACATAACATTAAGTTTAAAATTAAAAATTGGATATGCAGCTCAAGAAAAATAATATATTCCGGAATAAAAATTAGTACTACTATTTGTTACTTTCCAGATTCAATGGATATTTCTTCTTTTAGAAGATGGCTGCCTATACTCTCTTTTCTAAATGTCAATCTTCAACTCTCTATGTCACGCCCGCTTCATATGGTCCCGTGACCATTGTGTCCTCATTTTTTCTTGAAGATACTAGACTCGAAAACTCAAACTCTGGCCACCCTTCTTATCCAAAATTATGGATACTGGTACAAATATTAATATCGTGGCCTGCACAAAACATGTGTTTAGTAAACAGTTTATATATCTTTTTATCGGATTGAATATGTTATAATATAATAATCACATACAGACATATTCATGTGCATCAGAACATATATTAAAAATCATACATACGATCATACATCACAAAATAGATATATAATAGATAACTCATTATTCACAAGGGTAATTCAATTATTAGATTCACAGTCTAACTACTAAGAACCCGTTAGACAAAGGGTCAAAGATAGAAACAAAGACAGATACCGAGTTACCGAAATTCACCAAGAGCTACACATAAAGAGAATGCAATCATACCAAACATACAATATAAGCATATCACATACATCAGTCATACATGTATATCATATTCAGGAGTCTCACATTGTCCATATTTAATTCTCTTTATATCACGATATACTTTTAAGAAATAAAAAAATTTGTAAACATATTTATTAAAAAAATAAAAAGATACATAAACCGCTTACTTTAAATCTTAAATCTCAAAGTTAGCACCTAACAATTACACTCCAAATTGTCATTTGTCAATACCTAAACATATGTCAAAATGAATTTAATTATATTCTAAAATATCTTATAATATGCCAAAATAATTCAATAAACGACACGGGTCAGAAGGCAAAATCGGGGCAGAGCAACACCCCGGCACCGTGATCCCGACACTGGAGCCGCAGAGCCTGGCCAACTGCAGTACCAAGCGTACTGTCGATCTCGTTTATAAGGTTTAGCCATGCAATCCATTTTTCCGAGGACAACAAACTCCATAATCATTGATTAATAATTGCCACTAGTAGGTAAAAGCACACATTATACTAATTTTTTTTTTTTTAAAAAAGTAAGAATTATTATTGAAAGTTATAATACTAAATTGTAGTTTATGTTGATAAGTTAGTTAAAAAAATTACTCATAAAAGTAATACTGAAAATGTCAAAAATAACGGAGGACTCTTACTTTAGTATATTGTATAGATGTTTCTTTCTCCATTAAACAAACCAACTACTTCATTACTAATAAACAATATCAAATCTTTAGATCATCAAATCAATTTCTAATTAAGCAACATAAACACCAAATATCGTCATCTGAACCTCCATGTTCTAACCTGTAAAACCAAGTCACTAAGTCATCAATTCATGAATACCATTTTGTTTTTCCTTCCAATTTAGAGAATTCCCATGACAGACCGCATGGTTTTTAATTCGGAAGCCTTGCGAACTGTTTGCACCTGTTTTTTATAATTTTTTTTCTAATAAAAGAATTCCATAGCCCAAATACAAATCAAACCCAATAAATATAAAACCTAAATCGAATTAGAATGATGTAGCATAATTACGTACCTTTCAATCTAGAATTCCGCCGGTAAAATCTTAACCTTCCATTGATTATTCTACTCATCTTGGCTTCTTCCTTAAAAACGCTAGAACCGAATATTGAAAACAACGATATGATATAAGCCTAATAGGTCAGTTACTGATCAGATAGACTGAAAACAACCCAATAAAGCTGTTCTCTCTCTATCTTTAGAGCTTCTCTCTAGTTTGAGAGCTAACTCTTCTGAGGAAGGGTCTTGTTCCCTAATTCTCTTTCAATTTCGATCGTGGTTTCCCTTTGCTTATGTTTGTCATTTGCCTGACCTTTGAAGATGATGGAGGTCCCTCTATAATCTACTAAGGTTTGTAGATCTGACAATTTGGGACTCTTTTTCCGGGTTGGTTGAGGGAGTGTTGGGTGAAATCGAGTAAAAGGAGAGGATATGCCTAACATGTCAAGCCTAGAGCCATAAGATTGATGATTACTGGGTGTGTCCTTTCTTTTGCCTAGTTTCAATTTGTTCATATCTAGTTCTTTGTCTTATTGTCCTTTATTCTACCTTGTTTCTTGTTTGTTCTTGGTACCATGAGCCTTTAGATATTTTTATTGTTTTGGTGCGGACTTGCTTGCTTTATTTTTCTTTATTTGGTTCAGTGATACCATTTAGGATCTCTTTTGAACATGGAGGAAGTGTTAATTGGGGCTTTTAAAAAATTAAGATCTTTCTAACAGGGAAACTAGGGATTTAGATTTGGAGGAAGTTGATATATCTACTAGGGTTGAAGAATGTGAGATGAGCCTAGTGGGTAGGATCTTAAGTGATCGAGTAATTAACTACACTGGAGTAAGAAATTTTTCTCTACAGGTTTGGGTTAAAATTTAAGGGTTGCTGAATTATGGGTTAACTTAGTCCAGTTTATCTTTGAAAAGGAACAAGAGTTAGAAAGGATTCTGGGGAAAGGTCCCTGAGTGTTGGATAATCAGTTGCTGGTTCTAAGAAGATGGAAAAAGAAGATTGAGAGAAAGGAAAAGGCTTTTACAAGAACTCAACTTTGGGTTCAAGTGTGGAACTTACCTATTCATTATATGAGTAAGACAATAAGAATGACAGGAGAGGTATTCTGTAGATGTAATTATCCCCCAAGCGGACAACAAAGAGGGTAAACACTTGAAAATCCTGGTTGATATGGATGTTACTATTCCATTAGTAAGAGAGAGTACTACTAAGATAGATAGGGAAGTAGGTTGGCTTGATTTTAGATATGAAAAGTGCCCTGATTTATGTTACAAATGTAGGTTAATAGGACATGGAGATAACGCCCAAGAGGAGGAGAGGGGATAGCAGATAATAAAGGTGCTCAATTTGAGGCGTGGTTGAAAGCAGGAAATGGAAAAATGAGTGGTAGAAAGGAAAAAGCTCAGGTACTGGATTCTCAACCAGGTGGGGAAAAAAGAAAGAGCTGGGGGAGTAAAAGGAGAGATGAACAAGAAGGGTTTGTTAGTCCTATTTGCTTTCTGGCTAGATCCAGGGATGATACCCTTCATGAGTCTTCTTGTGGGGGTGGAGGCATTTTGGGGATTAGGGAAATGGAAATGAAAATGATAGTGGTTAATCAGGCTGGGGTTGATAAGGGTAAAGGTTGTGGTTCACTGTAGGAAGATGAGACTGAGAGAGGAAGGGAAATAAATGAGAGGGATGATGGGAGAGCTTCTCAATTAAGGGGTTCTAGAGGGGAAGATCAAACAGTAATGAGCACAGAGACGGTGTTAGGGATTAGGGAATGGAGAGGTATGGACGTGGAGGAGAAAGGGTGGTCGATGAAATAGTATGTTGGTGGACACTGAAATTATAATAGCTGATGAGAATTCCAGAAAATGGTTCAAGAATAAAAGTAAAGAACTCCTTGAGAGAGTTAAATGTCAATTTGAGGAGAGGGAAAGAAGTGAAGTTGGGTAAGAGGAAGAGTCATATCGGGTTAAGAAATTTGTGTGATGAAGACAGTAAGGATGAATATAGCCAGGTGGTGAAAGCTTAGAAAATGATGTTGTGATGGGAAGGTAGATCTAAGGTATGGAGACTAACCCGAATGGGTCTCCAAGGTGTAAATGAAGATCACGGTATGGAATTGTCAAGATGCGGAGAACCTCTTGACTCTTTCCCAGTTGAAGGAGGTCCATAGACTTCTCTCCCCTAGTCTAATATTTCTATTTGAGACAAAATAAATAAATAAAAGTCAAGTTTATGGAGAAATTTAGGAAAAAGATCAACTATAAGAATGGCTTCTATATATATCCTATAGGTAGAGCTGGTGGATTGGCTCTTTTTTGGAGTAATGAGGTAAGAGTTCTGGATATCCAAGCCACTGATTTTACTATCGAAGCTAGGATTATTGACCCTGATAAAAACAGAGAGTGGGTTTTTGTGGGCATTTATGCTAGTGTGGAGCGGATTGGATGAGAAAGGAACAGCGGGACACTATCAAGCAAAGAAAATGGAGATGGGGTAGTGAGTGGATAATTATTGGGGACTTTAACGATATCCTTTTGAGCCAGGAAAAATGGGGTGGTAGGGTTAGAGGAGAAAGTTCTTTCAGAGACTTTAGAGAGTTCGTGAGATGTAATCAACTAGTGGGTATTGGCTTTTATGGCCTCCCTTGGACTTGGTGTAGTAATGGGAATGGAGACAAAGTCATAAAACAAAGGTTGGATTGAGATCTCTCCAGCCCTGATTGGAATCTTCCATTTGATAAGGCTACATGTACTCATATTTTTAAAGAAGGATCTGACCATCGTGTTTTGATACCAGATACCTTGCCAGCTCCTAATTGTGTTAAAAAGAGGTTATTTTTTTACAAGAGATGGTTAGAATTTGAAGAGGTGAACAATGTGGTAGAGAAAGCTTAGAAAGGTAATTGTGTTGGTTCCAACATGTTTAGAGTATCTAAAAAGATCAAAGACATTGTAGAGTAGCCTTGTTAAAGTGGAGTGGTAGGAAAAGATGGAATTCTGGGAGGAAAGTGAGGGAGATAAAGCACAAGCTGGAACAAGAAAATCATAGTCTTAATAAGCAGAAAGGGGGAAGGTCTGAGAAAGGAATTGGAAAAAGCTTACAAAGATGAGATGTATTAGACTCACAAATCTAGAGCCAAATGGCTGAAGGAGGGGGATAGGAATACCTCATAATTTCATGCTATGGTGACTGGTAGGAAGAGAAGAAACAGAATTTTAATGTTTTTGAAGGATAATGGGATGTGGTGTGAAACTGAAGAGAGTATTGAGGAAGAGGTTTGTAGTTTTGTAGTTATTATAGTACGTTATTCTAATCTTATGGGCCTCAGGACTGTTCTGAAATTCTAGATGGTATCCCTAAAACAATCACTGACAAAATGAACGAAAAATTAATTAAGCATGTCAATACCAATATGGTGCGATGAGTTGAAATACTATCGTAGGCACCCAAAGTGATTAAACAACTTTCAATAATAATGTACTAGTGGTAAGTCAAGTTCGTCCCACAGAGAATGGAGTTTATTCTTGTGCTAAACTAAAAAAAGGGGGTTTTGAATGTTATTAAACTAAACACTAAAACAATAAAATAAATTGGAGAAAATTCAATTAAGAAAAATCTGGATTTCGGTCAAATCTACCATGGCAATTTTACTAGTCAATCCTTGACACACAAGATAATTCAATTTTTATATTAAGCACTAATTGAAGAATTAACCCGAATTCCAATTTAAAGTTGATTCTTATTTCTTTCTAAAGTTGGCTAATTTTCAACACGCGATCCAATTAACCATAACTATTAATTTAATCCAGACACACGCCAAAGATTAATTAATAGAAGCATTAAAATTAATAAGAACAATTAGACTAATTAAACATAAACACATACGGGGATTTTTATGTGGTGATTGTTGAATAGAAGGCTCCCAACAAAAATAGATTTTTTCTCCTCCTTCTCTCTAGTCATTTTCTCACTCTAAAAACCAAGACCTTAACAAACTTCTTTGCTTTCTCGGCCTTGGCCGGTCAAGCTGCCCTTCAACCACTGGTTGAAGGGCAACGAAAAACCTTTGCACAAGCGCTTTCGGATGGCCAAAATTCAGACATTCCTACTCCAAAATTTAATGCACCCCTAAAGGCCTTCCAATCTCACAAAGGCGAACCAGCTGTTTTCCTCTCTAATGATGAAATTCAACAACTTGCTGCACCATTCCGTTTTACTCTGGTGGGGAACTTTTCGAGACGGAAACTGAACATGGAGACACTTCGCAAAAGTTTCCACACAATAGGATTCAAAGGTCAATTCACAGTAGGATATCTTGATTATAAACACGTCCTCATTCGCTTCTCATTGGAGGAGGTTATCTCTGTTGCTGGCTGAAGAATACTTGGTTCGTCAATGGTCAATATATGCAAGTCCTCAAGTGGCACTCACTCTTTACTACCGATGAGGAACCATCCATAGTCCCTATCTGACTTGGATCACTCTTAAGGGACTCCCAGCAATCTTTTTTAATAAGCACGCTGTTTTTGGCCTCGCTCAAGCTGTTAGGACCCCTCTCAAATTGGATATGGCAACTGAACAATTTACTCGGCCAAGTGTTGCAAAAGTGTGCGTTGAAGTTGACCTCCTATCCGAACTCCCTTCAAGGGTGTGGTTAAGGGTGGGAAAGGAGGGTATTTGGCACAGAATCACCTACGAAGATGTACCATCCTACTGTACAAAGTGCAAGAAAATTGGTCATGCTGTTGAATCATGTAGGGCGGGTGAACTATTTTTATCCAAACAACCAACGGCTCTAGGTGAAAACATTCAAAATCCAGCAAAAAAGATTGCCCAAAAGCACTGGAAACCCATAAAGTATCATGAAGCAGGTCCATCAGGAACGAAGCAAGTAACATCAACTACTCTGGTTGACAAATGGACGAATTTAATCAACCATGCTCCACTTGATGTTGTCCAATCAGCTGTACACACGGTTGGGCTCCATTACTAGGTGTTTCACATGGTGCAAATGGCATACAAATGCGTGGTAGTTCAGCCCAAAAATAGCCACCAGCTGAGGCGGCACCACCACTCGTGGAGGAGTAAACAGACACGAATGAGGGATTATCCCAACAACCTGAAGTTCAAAATTCAAATCCCAACAAACAAGAGATCACTCCAACAACCCAGGATAAGGTTAATAATTCAAATCAGGAGATAGATTCTAACCAACATGAGGATATCTTGGAGGATCAAAATTTGAATCCTTTGGCTGGTGGGGCCACCTCGGTTTTGGAGGAGTTACATGATGTTTCGGGTGTCCTAAGTTGAAGATCAGCCAAAGCATCCCCATATTCGAACCTCAAATAATCTCTCATTGGATGATTCCAACATTTCTCATGGTAAATTAATGGAAGAATTACCATGTTACTTTTCTGACAATGACTCTCCTCATGCAAACCATGCAACGACTAAGGATATTCAGCCATCTCTCCCCACTACATGACAACATGCCGGTAAGTCCTTGTCCAAAAAGAAAAGGCAAAAAAGAATTTATTCCATGCCAAGGCCAATGCGAACTTGGTTGGCTAGAACAATTACCATCTCGCCCTTCTCCCCTTAGTATTAAATGGATAGCATCTTAATATGGAATATTTGGAGGATAGCAAATAAACCTTCGTTGCATAGGTTGAAATCACTCATCAAACAGCGCCGAATAAATATTCTTGCATTATTGGAACTAATGGTGGATAAAGCTAAAATTTCTTTCTTTGCACAAAAGTTGGGTTTTGAATGTTGTGAAGGTAATACAAATGGCAAAATATGGATTTTTTGGAATAGCGAGCTAGGATTAGCTCCCAACTTCAGTTCGGACTAGCTCTTAGATGTTTCTATTTCTTCTTCTTCTTAAAACACTGTTTTGGCAGCTTCTTATACACATATGCAAAATGCACGAAATCGGAAAAGATAGCACTCTGGGAAGATCTCTGTGTCGTACGACCTCAAACTCCTTGGTCTGGTTGGAGGTGACTTCAATGTTATCTCAAGTTCCGATGAATACCAAGGTTCTTGCCCGTTGCATCTTGATGCCATTGGTGAATTCAATGATTGTCTTTATGACTGTGGCTTGATGGACTTACCTTTCCTAGGTTGTAAATTCACTTGGCATGGGAATAGGTTGGGTACCATGGTATGGAAGCGGTTGGACAGATTTGTATGCAATGCGGAATTTATGGCAGCGTTCCAACACATTAGTGTTGAACATCTCCTCAAGACGTGTTCGGACCATTCCCCATTCGCTCTCAAAGCTATTCTAGCAATAACACCAGGTCCAAAGCCATTTAAATTCCTTAACATGTGGATTAAACACAAGGATTTTTTGCATGTCGTGGGTAACAATTGACAATTGGAATGTACCGGTGCACCCATTTTCATCCTTGCTTTCAAACTTAAAAGACTCAAAGCCGAGCTCAGGAATTGGAGTCATACGGTGTTTGGTAATGTCTTCACAAAGGTGCATGTAAGACTGAACAACAAGTAAAGAGTAAGGAAGAAGCTCTCTTACTAGATCACAGCCAAAGTAATCAAATTGCTTTGGCCCATGCACAAGCTACTCATATGCGGTGTCTTGCGGAAGAGGAGACCTTTTGGCAGCAAAAAGCAGGAATAAAGTGGCTAAAGGAGGGGGACCAAAACTCAAAATTTTTCCACTCTACCCTTCTAGCCAAAAGACAGCGATTGCGCATCTCTAGAATCAAAGTAGATGGGAATTGGACTGAAAATACGCATCTCATTGAAGAGGCCGGGGTTAACTTCTATAAGGAACTCTTGACCGCTAGCAACTCTGCAGCCTTAGACCCATCGCTTCTAGACCACCTTAAGGGCAAAGTCTCGGTTGAGGATAATCAGCACTTATTATCCGAGTTTTCCATGAAGCAACTGAAGTAGGCAGTGTTTTCTCTCAATCAAAACAGTGCAGCAGGCATTGATGGCTACAACGGCACCTTCTTTTCCACTTGATGGTATGACGACATTATTCACCATGATCTCTTTCTTGCTGTTGGTCCCAAAGGGCAACCTAAGAGGGAGGTGAATTAGGTTATTTCAAAAATAAACCTTTTGAAATGCTTAATAAGAAATGCAAACTTTATACACCAAATAAAAACTTAAGCACAAATGAATACAATAAATATTCAACAATTTAAACTTAAAGAACAAATTAGAAGATTGAGATTAAGAGTATCAAACCAAACTCCCAAGCTTCTCAAGCTTGGAGCTTACAACCACAAAGAGCTTCTTACAAGGCAACTACCAAATTCTCAACTTGAAGTTTAGCCACTAAAAGTCTCTTCAAAGTAGGTGACACAATAACCTCTTGTACACAAATGAGGATCACTCTTGCTCACACTAATTTCCTTTAGTTGAGCCAAGAGTTTTACACTCACAACCTCTCTTTGTTACAATTGTTATCTCTCCACTCTTACACAAGAACTCTTACACTTCTAAGCTCTATTCACAAAACTACCTACACTATTACAATACTTGTACCTACTATTTCTCCCAAATAGCTCAAGTATTACTTGTAATCAATGTAGAAGTCTCTTCTTATTTAATTCAGGCTAAGGGGTATTTATAGTTGTCCAAAATCTGCTTCTAACAACTTTCCAACGGCTATTTTCTGCTTATTGGAAAATTAGCCATTGGACCTTTCGGACGGCCGATGCAGCAAGTATGCGTCCGAACGAACTAGCCATTGGACCGTTCGGATGGCCGCTGCTAAACCCTGCGTCCGACGTTGCATCAATTCTCTGAGGATATTCGTTCGGACGTCCGAGAAAGTGTCCAAACCTGCGTCCGATCGAAGCAAAGTCTTCTAGAATTATGATCGGATGTTGTTCTTTGTCCGAGACTTGCTTCAAATTCTCTGTGTCGGACGATTACCACCTTTCGAAACTCTATGTTTCGGACAGTCATTTGCGTCTATGGAGTCTTCTGGTTGTTTTGTTCGGATGATCATTTGCGTCCGAACCTACCTGACAGAGATTTTTCTGCACACTTGTTTTCAAACCATTAGTGCGATTTGGTCATCATCAAAACATGATTATCATAACTGGGGTTCTTGATAATGACAAAACAATTGGACAATTCAAAAAACAACCATAAAATATGAAGTACAACACATGAGAATTTGTCCATTATTTCTCTCCCTTTTGGCATTATCAAAACATAAGAAAAATAATGCAATTCAAGCTCCCCCTAAGTTTATTCTCCCCCTTGAAAGATAAATATAATAAGTACATGGAGAATGAGTCAAGTTATGCAAAACAATTATTCCTTTCAAGAATATGTGTTCCAAAAGAATGAGAGAATTCATGCAAAGAATTAGGATCAAAACAATTTTTGCACATTCCTTACCAAAAAGCATGAAGCATGTGTGATGAAATTTTTGGCAAAATAATCCATTTAAAAAAGTGAATGCTCCCCCTTTCTTTTGCAAGTAGTGACTTATTATAGATAAAAATGGGGATACATATTTCTTTACTCTAGCATTCTAAACAAATTCAAACACATAGAAGAGTAATATTGAAGAGAACATAGTTCAACTTGATAAATGAAAGCACACAAAATTTTAGATGTTACACATGTCAATATTATCTTAGCTCATATGCCTTGAACACCCTTCATAGATAAACTATCTTGAATTCCTTGGTGCTCTCCAAACATACCTACATGCAAAGTTAAGCAACAACTTTTGGTACCCAAACTTTCTTGGGTCCAATTGGATTAGTAACATGCTTAATCACCCAAATAGAATTTATTCCCAATTTTTCATTTCTTTTAACATAACAATTTTTCTTTATATGGCCATGTTGATTTCTTATTGCCATAAAAAGAAGATTTAGATTTAACAAAGCACAAATCATTTTTTCTAAAGGTGATAAAATTTTTGTTCAAAAACATATTTCTAGTTCTTTTTTCAAAAACATTTTCTTTCTTCTTTTTCAAAATAACATCAAGATCATCTAATCTCTTCTTCAATGAATCGCTTGTTCATCCATGATCTTGGTTTTTCCAACAAATTTTTCTTTCAAAACATCATTTTCTTTTGTCAAAAAATTATTTTCATGCACAAGTTTTGAGTTGGCACTCAATAAAGTATTAACTTTAATTTTTAACTCTTTGTTCTTAACATATGATTCTTTCAAACATTCATGCATTTTAAAAATAAATGATTCAACATCATCATCATCATTATCAGATGAATCATCACAATAATCACAACTAGAGGATACCTCATTATTGCCACCATTTGAGCCCCCTCATATTCTTCTTCAAGCGATGCAGATCTGAATTGCAATCATCCCAAGTGATTTGGAAGTTGTTGAAGTGAGGCTTCCTTGAGTCTTTTCTTCTTTTTGATGAAGCTTTAAATGCTATGCTTCTTTTTCCCTTTGCCTCCTCATTTTGTACCTTGTTTTTCAACTTCAATTCAAATGAGGTTAGAGAATTGATCAATGAATCAATAGGCATAAAATTTAAATTTTTAGACTCTTCTATGGCAATGGATTTAGGTTCCCATTCCTTAGGTAAAGCATTCAAAAAATTTCTATTCTTTTCACCCAAGGAATATTCTTTACCCAAACCTTCCAAATCCTTTACCATATCATTGAACCTACAATACATCTTGTCAATGTTCTCATGAGATTCCATTTTGAAGGATTCATATTTAGCCACAAGAAGTGACTTCTTTTGCTCTCTTATATCTTCACTTCCTTCATGGATTTCTTTCAATTTGTCCCATATCTCCTTGGCCGATATGCAACCTTTTACTTTAGAAAACTCATCTGCATCCAAAGCATTATACAAAATATTAATAGCTTTAGCATTTAAAGATAAATTTATTTTGTCTTGTGCATTTAACTCATATCTAGTCTTAGGCCTTAATCTATGAGCATTTTCATCAAGAATATTTGCCTCAAAAGGGCCTTCATAAATAATATACCACAGTTCAATATTAATAGATTGAACAAAAATTTTCATTCTATTCCTGGTGTCCAATAAACAAAATTAATTCCATTAAACATGGGAGGTCTAGAAATAGAATGCCCCTCTAAAAACAAGGCATTATTGGTTGCCATGATTTTTACTCTAATACAATTTAAGCAAAAATAAAGAGACCAATGCTCTGATACCAATTGTTGATCCCAAAGGGCAACCTAAGAGGGGGGTGAATTAGGTTATTTCAAAAACAAACCCTTTGAAATGCTTAATAAGAAATGCAAACTTTATGCTCCAAATAAAAACTTAAGCACAAATGAATACAATAGATATTCAACAATTTAACCTTAAAGAACAAATTAGAAGATTGAGATTAAGAGTATCAAACCAAACTCCCAAACTTCTCAAACTTGGAGCTTACAACCACAAAGAGTTTCTTACAAGACAACTATCAAGTTCTCAACTTGAAGTTTAGCCACTAAAAGTCTCTTCAATGTAGGTGACACAATAACCTCTTGTACACAAATGAGGATCACTCTTGCTCACACCAATTTCCTTTAGGATAAGTTGAGCCAAAAGTTTTACACTCACAACCTCTCTTTGTTACAATTGACTTCAAGAACTCTTACACTTCTAAGCTCTATTCACAAAACTACCTACACTATTACAATACTTGTACTTACTATTTCTCCCAAATAGCTCAAGTATTACTTGTAATCAATGTAGAAGTCTCTCCTTGTTTAATTCAGGCTAAGAGGTATTTATAGTTGTCCAAAATATGCTTCTCACAACTTTCCAACGGCTATTTTCTGCTTACTGGAAAACTAACCGTTGGACCTTTTAGACGGTCGATGCAGCAAGAATGCTCCGAACGAACTAGCCGTTGGACCGTTCGAACTGCCGCTGCTAAACCCTGCGTCCGATCGAAGCAAAGTCTTCTGGAAATATGGTCGGACATTGTTCTTCGTCTGAGACTTGCTTCAAATTCTTTGTGTCGGACGATTACCATCGTCCGAAACTCTATCTTTCGGACAATCATTTGCATCCGTGGAGTCTTCTGGTTGTTTTGTTCGCTTGATGATCATTTGTGTCCGAACCTACCTATTTTTCTGCACACTTGTTTTCAAACCATTAGTGCGATTTGGTCATCATCAAAACATGATTATCATAACTGGGGTTCAACACTTGCAGTGCGTGATTTTCTCAAAGGTGCAAAGCTGCCCCGTATGTTCACGATCACCCTTATTGCACTAATTCCAAAAGCAACCAACCCTAACTCCTTTAGCGATTTTCGGCCCATTAGTTTGTACACTTTTTTTAACAAAATTTGCACTAAAATCATGGCCAATCACCTTTCCCCGATATTGCCTAAGCTCATTTCTCTCAAACAAGCGGCCTACGTCTAAGGAAGAGACATTGCGGATAACATCGTTCTTGTACAAGAGTTGGTTGATTCTACAGACCGGAAAACAAGGGGAGGGAATATGATCATTAAACTTGACCTCGCCAAGGCTTTTGACAGGCTTTCTTGGCCTTTCCTTTATGCAATACTTCAGAAGTTTGGATTGCGGACCACTGGATTTTATCTCTTATGCAGCATATATTGGAGGACTGTTGGTTTTCTATTCTCATAAATAGAGCACCTAAAGGATTTTTTAGGTCATCCAGAGGGGTTTGGCAGAGAATAGAAAATCACCTTTTCTATTCATCTTAATGCTTGAAACGTTCTCTCAATAATTGAAGGATCATTTTCAAATAGACGAAATATCGCACTTTTCTCTCCCGAAGAAGTGTCCTATCATCTCTCACTTGGCTTTTGCAGATGATGTTGTCATCTTTACAAAAGGAGAAATCAAGTCCATCCGAAGTATCATGAACTTCATTTCAAGGTTTGAGCTATCTTCCGGGAAGCTCTTTAACAAGTCCAAGTGCTCTTTCTACCTATCCAAAAAGGCATCTCTTTCGGGTTTGGTTGATTCAAGCAAAGACCAGCTTTGTTCACAAATCCCTTCCTTTCACCTACTTGGGCTGTCCCATTCAAAAGGCAAAACGAAGACGTAATATCTTCCAGTCACTAATAGAAAAAGATGGCCGTCCGAATTCATGGTTGGCAGACGCAGTTCCTCTCACCCGGAGGTCAGTTGATTCTCATCAAGCACGTTCTACGCAGAATCCCAATTTACTTATTGTCAATACTTTTACCCCCAAAATCAGTACTTAAAGAGTTGGAGCGTCAATTTGCTAATTTCTTTTGGGGTTGCTCGAATGGGGTGCTAAAGCGACATTGGATCTCATGGGTTACAGTATGTCAGCCTACTTATTCAAATGGCCTAGGGGTTCCCTCACTAGATGAGGTGGTTCGTGGCTTTGGTATCAAACTTTGGCAAAAATTTCAGAAAGGCAAATCCTTGTGGTGTTCTTTCATTCAAAGTCGTTACTTTAATAGTCAGCATTCCACGTTAATCTCGGCATCACTAGGTAACTCATATAATTGGAAGAGAATGCTGCGAGCTCGTGACGATGCAGAAAAATGGCTATTATTTCTCCCACGAAAAGTAGATTGCTCCTTTTAGTTGGACCCATGGACTGAACATGGGCCTCTATCCCACATGGTTGAACAAGTCTATGATGAACAGCTCAAGGTTTCACATGTTGGGGGTCACAATGGCTGGAACCTTTCTCTTCTGGATGAGAAATACTCTAATGAGGAGTTACAAAACATTGCAGCAATTCTCAGCTCAAGACCACTCCTTCTGACCGATGAACCAGACCTCATTGTTTGGACCCTCACATCTAAAGGTTCCTTCTCACTCTCATCCACGTACCCCCCTAAGATACGGATACTCTCTCGGCAAATGATTTGGGACAAGAGACTCCAGTTGAAGATTTCCATATTCATGTGGAAATTGCTGAATAAACAGCTGCCGTTAGATGATATCTTACAGAAAATTGGATTTTTGTTGTCCTCTAAATGCTGGTTTTATTGTCACGAAGAATCCTTGGATCACCTTTTTGTGGAATGTGAAATATCACGACAAATCTGGCGTTTCTTTGAAGACTGGCTGGAATTGTCTATTGCTCCATCTACGACTATCTTGGATAAATAGCTAAATTCTTAGTGGTGGGCTGCTATACCTTTATCCGCAATTGGAGTAGTTCATAAAATACTACTTTGCATAATATGTTGGTTCTTATGGAAAGCCAGGAACCTGGCAGTTTTGGATGCCAACGTAAGTATTGCAACAAGGATTACCGCGGACATTTACTCTTATTTGGTAACTATCTCTTCAATCCATCCTCTCACAAAGGTATCCACAGCCGATGACTTGCTACTGTCACGGGGCATTTGTAATCAACTCATCCAAACCAAACCAAAAAAAGTCCTAGCCGTCAAATGGGACTGCCCTCTATACGTTTTTCTTAAATTGAGTGGATGGTGCTTCCAAAAGAAACCCAGGAATGGCAACAGGTGGCGAAATCCTAAGGGATCACAATGGACAATGCATCCGAGCATTTTCCAATGGCTACCAACAACAAACAATACAAGCTGAGGCATTGGCTTTAGTAGATGGACTTCAGATGTGTAGCAGACTGAATGTGCCTCAACTATTTTTGTTGTTGGTAGCCTGAATTAAACAAGGAGAAACTTCTACATCGACATCGATTTGGAGTATTGATTCCCAATCGCGATTCATCAACAGCTTTTGCACCGGAAAGACATCAATTTCAAGCATGTATATAGGGAAGCTAATCAAGTTGCTAATAGTTTAGCTAATGAGGGCATTTCAAAACCTATGTATGTTGAATATGATCGCTACACCATTCCTTACACTGTTAAAGGTTTGGTTGGCCTAGATGCTAGGGGCTGCCCTAATATTCAATTTTGTAATCAATGATCCCATCAATAAAATAGTTCACTTGCATAAAAAAAACAAATCTACAAAAACAAAAACACACACGGTTATGCCAATTAGTTGATTATTTTTTATAAATTCAATTGTTTTAATCGAGTAATTATCAAATTTAGTTGCTTCACAGATTGAATTAAGCACACACGGTTAAAACAATCTAGCAATAAATTAATTCCAATAACTCAATTATTCTTTAGCAATAAAAAGCTAGGGTGTTAAAAAAAATAATCAATACTTTCTATATAATTGAATAAATTCAAGAATAAAAAGTCTCACAATGTAGTAGAATTGACCATGGATTCAAATCCCTCAATCAAGAAAAAAGATTTAGGCACTAAGTGCCACAAAAGAATGAACAATAATTTCTCTGCTGAAAACCCTAGCTAAACGTGAAAATAAAAGTGTCCTCTCATTTTCTCACCCTACTTGGGTATTTATAATGAGAACTAGGGTTATAATAATTATCTAAGGATAAAAACGTGAAATCGTATCAAAAAGAGTCTACCCGGGCGAAGAAATCTATCAAAAATTAAAAAATCATAAGTTTACTGTTTTGGGCACACATACGCTGCCTGAATGTACGCATGTGCACCCTAGGCAATACTGCAATTTTTCCCTCTAGACTCGGGGCACATGCGCTGCACAACCCCAGCGCTGGGCCTTTATGTTCAGCTTCGATTTTGACCCTGATGCAAATCAAATTGGGCAAAACTCAAAACATGAAAGTAGTGTGCCTCTATGTCTTAGCTTCCCAAAACATCTTGAATCAGCTCAATTAAAGCTCAGATAAGAATGTTATGTTCAATCTACCAAACAGTGTTAAAATCGCTCCTCGCCGGTGCACATTTTTCAACTTTGCAATTTTGAACAAGAAGCCTATAGAATCCTAGAAAACTCAAAACATAAAAGTTGTAGAAATCTTCAATAGATTTCTAAATCAACAAAAATCACATCAATTAGAGATCGAACAAGAGAGTTATGCTTGAAATATGAAACAACATCCAAAATGGCTTCATACTCATGCATGTTCTGCCCTTAGCATTTTCTTTCACCTTTTTCATCTTTTTCAGCTCTTTTCCACTTTAACCCTACAAAAACTAAGAATAACCAAATTAAGCTTAATAATAACTCAAATCTTGTTTACAACACATAAAAATATAGTAATTGACACATAAAATATAGCACAATTATGAACTTAGCAAAATATCTCACACTTAGCCTTTTGATCGTTCTCGAGTAAACATAAAATTAAAACCCTTAAGCACAACAAAATTTCACTCAACGTATTCCCTCGAATATCCACATAAATAATCAATAAACAACCAACCAATCAGAGTAGTTTAAGAATCAAAAGAGCTCAAATTCTAATAAAAATTAAAACATGAAATTCGTGTGTATGTGTGTATAACCATTCAAAAATTTAGATTTGAAAATATCTAGATTAAATCATAAAGACCCTCAAAATTTTTCTAAACACCCCATATTTCACTTTTCTTACACCCTTCTACTAATCTAGACAACTGATTCTATTTAAATTAGGTAGGACTTTTAGCTTGAACTATAGGTTAAGATATTAGTTAGCCAAAGAAGGGAGAGGATATAACAAATAAGAACAAGAGCTTTATAGTAATGGTGGCCACACATTAAAATAAAACTTCTCTTCACATGCGAAATATCATGTATCCACAACCCCACACTTGAGTAACAAACACCCATGAAAAATTTCGAACAACCAAGTGTATATGTGAATCTAAGCATAGCCGAACATGCCAACCTCCTTTCTGATATATATACATCACATCATTATTTTATTTTTTATGCCTGCTTACAGTACGGGTATCAGTGGTAGGCACTACCCGCAATATATAAACACATAGGTACCAGTGATTGGCACTATCTACAAATACATGTATCAGTCATAGGCACTACCTGTATATGTCAAAAACTCCCATTTTTATATTTTTCATTATTCAACAATTTTTTTCCAATATCCCATTTTGCTCCATAAACATACACCACCCACTTCTCACATACTTCCACCCTTATATTTAAATAATAACATATAATGTGCACCATACAGCTTTTAAAGGAATAATTTAGGATAAAACAATTAAAAGAAATATTAAACTCAATAAGGTTAGGTAAATTAAGTTTACGTGAAAGAAGATGAATGACATTTCTCTTTACAAGAATAAGGCTCAAATAAGGTATTGAGAAAATCAATTGTTAAAATGGTTAGCTAGCAAGGTTTAACAAACAAAGACAGTAGGCACTACACTCATCTTTAAACTAAATCAGGTCGTCTAAAAAATTGCTTCAAAAATGTAATAAAGTGAGTTTTTGGGATACAACATAATTGAGTCTACATAAATTTCTCTAAATATCCCAAATCAAAAATTAATGTATGGCTTAGTGCTCAAAAATCTTGAAAATTATGAATGAAAAATATTAACACTGACTACACATTCATGCATGGTTCAATTAAAGATTTATCATGTAGAAAAATGAAAAAAAAAATACGTTAAGCGAAAAATTTCAAAAATTTTCAAGAAATTGTCTAATAATCCACAAAATTTTTAAAATTTTTGACAAACTCTCATATCAAAGGAAAAGTCAAAATATTGCAACAAAATTGAGAAAAATACACCAAACAACTTAAAAATCTAAATAACTCCCCCACCCCACATTTAAAAATAAGCATTGTTCTCAATGCAAAAATAAAAGTATAAAATGGGAAAAAGAAAAGTTTCTTTGGATTTAATTCATGTTTGCAAGAGCAGTATCCGCTATAAATATCCTCTTATCGTGAATGAAAGCTTTCAACACTAAACAAAATAGAACAAAACAAATAATTCCCTTGAGATAATAAGAAAAACAAGAATATTGCAAAAAATAATCAGGAAAAAACTTACTCTCTTAAGAGAATACATGACCAAAAAAAAACGAAAACATCATGACAAAAATGAAACCTAAATGTCTAACCAGTAAAAACAACTAAACTATTCAAGAAATCAATTGAAAAATTAACAGATCAACAAAATGGCACTAAACATAGGGCATTAAACATATAAAAGTTCATGAAGCATTTGGCCCCAAATCCTGCGGGAAAGGAGGAAAAGGTGAAAATGTCAATGGGTTGTCCTTGCAACCATTCAAAGGACCATTTTATCAGTTTAACTTATCAATGAAATCGATTTCCTGCACTAACAATACAATAAAACTGAGCTAACCCTAAAAATAAAATAAACAAAAGTAAAAGTTCAAAAATAAATAAATTTCTTAGTTACGGAATAAAATATAAATGAACATGGGTTGCCTCCCATGCAGCACCTTTGTTTACTGTTGTTGGCTCGACTTTGAACAAGATGGTTGGAATAACCACCTCTATATTAGAGGAAATAAAGTTCAATAATTGTTAGCAGTCGTTCATAGGCTCTCTCCTTGTAATTTCTAGCCATATACTTATCCTCAACCTTCTTCCTAACTCCATCAGTTAGGAAGTCAACTCTAAACCACCTCTCTCCCCTAATGCAGTTTACCTGGACCCCATTGTCATCTATGCAAACTAGTTTAATCCTTTCCTCATGACACTTAAGAGACTCGACGATATCGAACTCTGTACGAGCTAGTTCTTGATCTTCAACTCTTAAAGTCGATCCATAAGAGAATGTGAAGTATATTGGCACCACAATACAATTCCTATTAACAGCCGAGTGGTGATCCTTTACAGTAGTTAGAATCTCTTGTGTTTCCTTCATAACTAAGTCTAAAACCTTGATTGGCTCTTGCTCATTAATGGAAAGTCTTGGGGCATTGACATCAGAGGCGCTTGACTAGACTCACCCTCAATAGGCTTGTCGTCTACTAATCCTATCTCTAGTTCTTGCTCTTTTTCTTCATCTTGTCCACCCTCAATCACTTGAGATTCTAGTCTACTTATGGAAGAATTCAATTTACTTAGTTGATGCTGCGAACTTTGCAGACTGGTTCTTGTCTCCTGTTGAAATTGCAAAGTATTAGCAGATAAAGAATTAATTAATTCCTTCAAAGACTTACCAAGCTAGATATAAGGTTGTTGTGGTGGAACTGGTTGTATATAGTGAAAATCTTGTGATGGATAACCAAACTCAGGATAATCCATCCATCCTTGATTGTACTTAAATGTGTAGGGGTCATGCCAAGTTTGTGGAGGTAATTGCTGGATAGCTGAATTAGTAACCATAATGGAGATAAAAAAGAGATAAAGTAAAAAGTATACACAGTTAAATACAAAAATTTAAAGCACAAAAATAAATCAAAATCCCACCGCTCCCCGGCAATGGCGCCAAAATTTTGGTGTGAGTTGAAATGCTGTCGTAGGCACCAAAAATTAAACAACTTTCAATAATAATGTAATAGTGGTAAGTCAAGTTCGTCCCACAGAGAATGGAGTTTATTCTTGTGCTAAACTAAAAAAAGGGGGTTTTGAATGTTTTTAAACTAAACACTAAAACAATAAAATAAATTGGAGAAAATTCAATTAAGAAAAATCTTGGTTTCAGTCATATCTACCATGGCAATTTTACTAGACGATCTTTGACACACAAGATAATTCAATTTCCATATCAAGCACTAATTGAGGAATTAACCCGAATTCCAATTCAAAGTTGATTCTTATTTCTTTCTAAAGTTGGCTAATTTTCAACACGCGATCCAATTAACCCTAACTATTAATTTAATCCAGACATGCGCCAAAGATTAATTAATAGAAGCATTAAAATCAATAAGAACAATTAGACTAATTAAACTTAAACACACACGGTTATACGAGATTAGTTGATTATTTTTCCTAAATCCAATAACACTAATCAAGTAATTATCAAATTTAGTTGTTTCATAGATTGAATTAAGAACACACGGTTAAAACAATCTAGCAGTAGATTAATTCTGATAACTGAATTATTTTGCAGCAATAACAAGTTAAAAAGAACAATCATAAAATTAATCACAGAAAAATAATCAATACTTGCTACATAATTGAATAAATTCAAGAACAAAAAGTCTCACAACATAGTAGAATTGACCATGGAATCAAATCCCTCAACCAAGAAAAAGTATTTAGGCACTAAGTGCCACAAAAGAATGAACAATAATTTCTCTACTGAAAACCCTAGCTAAAAGTGAAAATAAAAGTGTCCTCTCCTTTTCTCACCCTACTTGGGGTATTTATAATGAGAAATAGGGTTATAATAATTATCTAAGGATAAGAATGCGAAATATTATGAAAAAAAGTCCACCTGGGAGAATAAATCTACCAAAAATCAAAAAATCAGGTAGGTAAGTTCACTGTTTCGGGTGCACATGCGCTGCCTGAATACGTACATGTGCACCCTAGGCAGTACTGCAATTTTCCCTTCTAGACTCTGTGCACATGCGCTGTACAAACCCAGCGCATGTGCGCTGGGCCTTCACGTTCAACTTTAATTTTTACCCTGATGCATACCAAATTGGGCAAAACTCAAAACATGAAAATTGTACCTCTATATCTTATCTTTCCAAAACATCTTTAATTAGATCAATTGGAGCTCATATAAGAAAGTTATGATCAATATACCAAACTGTGTCAGAATCGCTCCTCTCCGATGCACATTTTCCAACTTTGCAATTTTGAATAAGATGCCTATAGAATCCTAGAAAACACAAAACATGAAAGTTGTATAACTCTTAATATATTTTCAAATCATCCAAAATCACAGCAATCGAAGCTCGAACAAGAGAGTTATGCTTGAAATACGAAACAGCATCCAAAATGGCTTCATACTCATGCATGTTCCGCCCTTAACATTCTTATTTCATCTTTTCCATCTTTTTTTCACTTTAACCCTAAGAAAACTAAGAATAACTAAATTAAGCTCAACAATAACTCAAATCTTGCTTACAACACATAAAACCATGGTAATTGACACATAAAATATAGCACAATTATGAACTTATCACATTGAGATCAAGAGGGCAGTTTTCTCTATGCAACCTGATAAAGCTCGTAATCCAGATAGAATATCCCCTCTATTTTTTCAAAAATTCTAGAGAATTGTTGAAACAAATATTTTCGAAGCTGTGGATAATTTTTTTCTGGTCTGGTTTTATGTTGAGTGATTTTAACGAAACTATGATTTCTTTGATCCCTAAAGTGGATTTCCCTCTAAATCTTACCCACTATAGACCTATTAGCATGTGCAACATTATCGATAAGATTATTTCCAAAGTTCTAGTTAATAGGTTAAAATCTGTGCTTGATAAGTGTATTAGTGTCTCCCAATTTGCTATTGTCCCTGGGAGACAAATAATAAATAACAATATCATAGTAGCTCATGAGTACATACACTTTCTTAAAAATAAAAGGTATGGTAATCATGATTTTATGGCTATGAAGCTTGATATGTCTAAGGTATATGATAGAGTTGAGTGGAGCTTTTTGGGAGAATGATGCTAAAAATGGGTTTCTTTCCTAT
Organism: Cinchona pubescens; assembly: GCA_025175665.1. Lineage (NCBI taxonomy): Eukaryota > Viridiplantae > Streptophyta > Magnoliopsida > Gentianales > Rubiaceae > Cinchona > Cinchona pubescens. Next base: position 1,443,765 of record JANKKI010000258.1, on the reverse strand, counting down.
ATGAGTAAGCTGGGTCTTGAGTTGTGTCCTCAGTTTCTTATAGCTTTAATGTTAATAGTAGGAAAGTGGACTTTGTTAAGTATAGCAGGGAAATTAGACGAGGATCGAAACAGGGGATCCTCCATCCCCCTAATGTGCTGTGGGGCTGTCAAACCTATTAAATAGAGCTGTGATTTCGAGAGATTTAACTGGGGTCAAATTGTATAAGGAGTGGCCAGTGTGTCGCATCTCTTTTTTGTAGACGATGCTCTGATTTTTTGCAAGGCTGAGCCTAGAGAGTCTGGGGTAGTAAAAGAATTACTTAGGAAATATGAAATGTCCTCTGGGCAGAAAGTTAACTTCTCTAAGTCCGTTTTGACAATGTTCTTTAGTAGGAATACTTCGACCAGACTAAGATCTGAGATTTGCTCTAACCTAGGGGGTATAAGACAAGCCTACAATGGGAAATATTTGGGACTACCTTTAGTAATAAGTAGGTCTAAGAAGCAGGTTTTTGAGTTTGTTAAGGAGAATGTGAAGAAAAGGTTGGGTAGTTGGAAGAAGAACCTTCTTAGTCAAACTGGTAAGGAAGTTCTCCTAAAATCGGTGGTCATGGCTTTACCTTCCTTTACTATGTCCTATTTTAAATTACCTAGAGGCTTGAGTAAAGAGGCTGCCAGACTGGTAGCAAAGTTCTGGTGGGGTGAGAGTGAGAATGACAAGAAAATTCATTAGTTAAGCTGGGGGGAAGTTTTTGAAGTTAAAGGGAAAGGGGGTTTGGGTTTTAGGGACCTTGAATGTTTTAATACTTCTCATTTGGCCAAACAAGTTTGGAGGATCATGACCAAACCAAATTTGTTAATGAGTAGAGTGATAACAGCACTCTAAGAGTAGAGTGATAACAGCAAAATATCTCAAGAAGGCAAAGATTCTAGAAGCTGACAATCCTAAACAGGCTTCCTGGCTTTGGAAGAGTATTATGAGTGCCAAGCATTTGATTAAAGAGGGACTAAGAATTAGGGTAGGGGATGGAAAGAAGATAGACATTTGGAGGGATAAGTGGATTCCAAAAGCTACTGATGGGAGAGTCATTGGGAATAGGAAAGGGGTCTGTCAAATTAGCTCAGTAAATGAGTTGATAAAATAGGGAAAATGGGATCGGAGGTTTTGGAGAAAGAATTTCTAGAGGTGGACAAAAAGAAGATTCTGAATATTCCCATTAGCTTAAACCAAATGAATGATAGGTTTTATTGTGTTCATTCTCCTGATGGGATGGGAATTATAATGTTAAAGCTGTTTATGCTATTGCTAAGAAAAATAATGGTGAAAGTTCCAGAAGTAGTGGAAGAGTAGAGAGGTCCAGTGAAAACGGAGAAACATCAAAAGTTTTGATGGAAGAAAATTTGGGGTCTAAACATAAAACAGAAGTTGAAACACTTTATTTGAAAGTGTCTCCATCAAGATTTACCTATGGGTGAAGTCATACGAAGAAGAATAAGAAAAGGAAATGGCATGAGTAAAAGATGTGGTGAGAATATGGAAACGGTTGAGCATTGCTTGTTTATGTGTAAGGAGGCATAAGAGGTTTGGAATATTGCACCACTATAGTGGGATGGTCTTGCTAATCACACAAATAATTTTTAGAGATGGTGGGAAGGAGTACTAGAAGCTGAGGCTAGAGAGAAGGAAGAGAAGCATATTAGTCTGACTGTCTATATCTTTTGGCACATTTGGAAAGCAAGGAGCAAGTGGGTGTTTAAGGAGGAGAAAGTTGAAGCTCGAACACAACTGCAGATGGCTATGGGAGAATAGCAGGAGTGTCATAACTGTAAAAATTACCACAAGGAAGAGAGCAGAGAAGAAACTGAAGTTCAGGCACTTTGTCAACCCTGCATGCTTTAGAAACCACCACAGCAAGGAGTCATTAAAATTAATATTGATGCTGCTATAATGCCTCAAACAAGTTCAACAGGTTGGGGAGCTGTAGCAAGAGACTCAGAAGGTAAGCTATTGAAAGTATGGCCTTGGCCTAACCAGCAGAAGGGTGATTCCATGATGCAAGAAGCTCTAGTCATTAGACAAGTTTTAGCAGCTGCAAAAGAGGAGGGATGGATCAATATTGTCATGGAATCTGATTGTAAAAGTGTGGTTGATATCATTAACCAAAAAGCAACATAGAATACGAAGGTGCTTACAATTGTGGAAGACATTCAAGATTTCAAGAATCAGTTTCTTAGTTGCTCTTTTAATCATGTCTATAGGAGTGCTAACAATTTGAGTCATAGTATAGCTAAGTTTGCTGTAAAGCTAGTAAATGCTGCAACTTGGGAGGAACAATTCCCACAGTGATTAATCAATATAGGTTTTCAGGATTATAGGGCAGTGTTCCCTCAAGTGTAATCACATCTTTTGTAAGTACCACTTCTTATTTATATGAAATTATCGTTTCCGGTAAAATAATAAAAAAAATACAAGTCAGTTACTTATAATTTTAATAATTACACCTTGACAATTCTACTAAGGCCCCTAAAAAAAATTGGGGTTTCACACTGTGCTCCAACTAGAGAGCTACCAATCTCAGCTAAACTATTTAATTTTTTTAATTTTTTGTACTATATAAGAAACAAATTTACAAGTAATTTCTGGTTGTATTTGGATCGATGGATTTGATGAAAAATTTAAAATTCATACATTTTTTGGAGGAATTTATAAAGGATGAATTCCAAATCCATCCAAATTAAAAAATGTGAAAAGAAAGATTTTAAATAAATTTCTAATTTGGGTTGCATTTGAAATTAATCCATTTTCACTTTACAAAGAATACATTTCAAATCTTTCTCCAAATATATCAATACAAACACAATATCTTAGAAATATACCATTATAAGTAACAAAATGTTGTTAAATCTCAGAATTCGTAGTCGAAGTTTGCTCAAGTATTGTCTCCAAACTATAAGAGTACCATGGATCGAAACAAGGGATTCTTGTAATTAACACTTAAAAGGAAAATAAGAAAATTATATATTATAATATTTTAACAAGTAACAGATTTTCTTTTAATACTTATCTCAGATTTCTAAATTTTAAATTAATCCCACACTCTAATTTTTATATATATTTATTTCTCATTCCTGAATTTTAGATTAACCCCACACTCTAATTTTTAGATGTACTTATCTATAATTCCTAAATTTTAAATTAATCCCACACTCTAATTTTTAAATACTCATCTTCCAAAATAAAAACTCTTTCAAATTATAAATAGTATTTGTAATCTTAAAAATCACAACCACATTAAAATAGATCTATCGAAACTATCTTATCTAAACCATTAATGATAAATATATTTAAGAAGTCAGATGTGACAGATGATAACATATTCCACATGTAATTTTTTTTAAATAGTTTATTGATTAAAAAACAATAAAAATTATTAATGTGTTAATAAATTTGAAAATGAAGGAACTTTTAATTAAGCATTTAAAATTAAGGAGTTGATAATTACATAAAATTTTGTTATGTAAACTGATTTTAGCAATTGATTCTGAATTTATAAATTTGCAAATCATTTTTCATTTTTTCTTTTTTGAATGATACAAATACAAAGTCTACGGGTGTCTTGAAAACAACGCATATTTAAATATTTTCCTTATTTAAAAGGACTAATTTAATTTTACACTCCTTAACTTATACCTAATTCATATTTTTATTTTAAATTTTAATTTTGAACACTTTACACCTCCAACTATCAAATTTTTCCCACTTTTAGTCCTTTTTTTTAACACAGTCAAAAAAATTAACGAAATATTTGTTTTTGCATGCAAAAATGTTGTTGTACATTCTAATGAATTTGTGGTATACACGAAAAAAACTCTGTTAATTTTGTAGACATTATTAAAAAAAGATTAAAGTAAAACGTAAAACGGTGTTCAATTTAAAAGTTGGAAAAATTGCCAAATTAGTCCCTAAACTTTTTTACTTTCGTGATTTAGTCCCTCAACTTTTTCTTTAGCCAGGTTAGTCCTTAAACTTTTTTTTTTAGCCAAAATACTCCTTTTGTGGCTGAGCCACCAGCAAACTCCTTTTTTTTTTAAGTAGCAGCCAATCTGAAGGGCAGAATAGGAACTTCACAAAATTTTTCTACATCAAACCAAAGATGCCATTGTTTTGGCTCAGGTGCTACTGTCGATCAGAGAATTGGCAAAAATTGGAAACTTAAGGCTGCGAAGATTCCTGCAAAATTCAAGAGATTCAACCAAAAAAAACTTCAAATCTTCAGCAACAAGGATTAAAATCTTCCATTAAAATGCAAAAGATGACGAGTTCGGAGGTTGAGATTTCTCAGACAAATTGTGGTGAGTAAAAACCTCCATATTTAGTTATTACACCATCTAAATTTGTCTTTTCTTGTGATTTTGATGTTTGGTTTTTGTTTTTGATTCCGTATGTCAGTAGTGTTATGGTTGGGTTTGTGATGTGGAAAAAGAGTGCCTGAAGTTGAAAAAATTGGTAAAAAAAAAATTAGGGTTGCAAAAATGAATAAAAAATGCAATTGATTTGTTAAAAGAGAAGGCTGGGAAAGGTTTGGATAATTGAGTTAGGGAAATCGTCATCAATTTCAGCAAGAAGTTATATATTTAGAGGAAAAGTATATGCATTCTTCAACCAAATTTAGAGGAAGAGTTGAGTACTACAATGGAGATGAAATTGTGTTCTGCAAGTGCGGTGAACCTTGCGAAATTATTACATTTTAGACAGAAATCAACCCAACAAGGAGGTTTCATGGTTGCCATAAATATGGGGTAATGGTGTTCCTTATTATTAATATTCTTATTAATTTTTTATTACAATTTATAATTAATGACAGTGATATAATATTTTTTTTATTTATATGCAGAAACATAGTGCATGTGATTTTTTCTATGGTATGATCCACCCATGTGCAAGAGGACATCTAACAACATATATTGGCAAAACTATTAAGGAATTTGAGGAATGCTGAAACTGAAAACAAGAACTTGAAATTGGAACTGTCCAAACTTAAAGTTAAAGGAAGAGCACTATGGATTGTACTTGCCTTGAGTTCGATGATGGTGTTTGTGCTATTATTTGAGTATGCAAGAAAGAACCAGAGAGCTCCAAATTTCAGAATGTTAGAATAAGTAGTGTAGGTTAATTAGGTTCCTTTTATGATATTATGAATGAAGTAGTTGAATGAAAGTTGGATTTAATCTGACTAGTTTGTATTTTGAACTATGTATTTAGAAATTATTATGGAAGTTGGATTTAATCTGACTAGCTTGTATTTTCAACTGTATTTGGAAGTTATTATGGATATAGTTAATGATGGAGTTTGCTAAATAGATGTTATTTGTTCTATCAAGTTTTTGGTTTTGTAATAGTTTGATTTATGATTTATGGCAGTGATAATGTTTTGAAATTCTCCACCAAGTGAAAAGTGACGAATGGCCAATACATTGGTAGAACATGTGAAGAAAATATGTGTAGAAGTTTTTTGCAAGTTTTTGGACAGCATTGTACAGTTTTTTTGGATAGAATTTTGCATTTTTTTGGACAGATTTTTGTAGTTTTCTGGACACCATTATGCAGTTTTCTGGACAACATTCTACAATTTTTTGGACAGAATTTTGCAATTTTCTAGACAGTATTATAATTTTCTGGACAGACTTTTGCAGTTTTCTAGACAGCATTCTGCAATTTTTTGAACAAAAACTATCTATTTTTTTTTGTTTTACCTGAAGATACACATGATTGTCAATAAATCTGGGTAGAATTACTTAAACTTTCTATACAGCATTTTGACCATGAATTTGGGCAGAATATATATAGAAATGAATATGGTTTACCTGACAAAAATTTTGACAGTATATTGACAATTTTCTGTAATAAAACATAACAACAACATCAATTAACACTCAATCAAATTTGAAATATACATAATACCAATAACAAGTGACATAATCATCCAAATCAAACAAATGTCATCAAATAGTCAAGTCTAGCAACCATACACAGTTGAAATTAAAGCCATTAAACAAAAAGGTCACCAGTTAAGGGTCACTAATTACATTCAAAATAGCATCATTCCAAATACTAAGAATCCAAATATTTGCAATAATTACATCAATAAAAGGCCACTATCAACATAAGGCCATCCATAGAAGATCCAAAAACTAAATTAAGCCAAAAAGCTACTGAGTAGCATCATCTTCCCCAAAAAAGCTATTGAGTAGTAGCTACATCGTCATCTTCATTTATGAGTCTGTGTGCCTGAAAGAAAATACAAGAATTTTAGATGTTACCCATTTCAATATCATCTTAGCTCTGTTCACAAAAAACTTCTACATTGATTACAAATAACTCTTGAGCTATTTGGGAGAAATAGTGGGAACAAGTATTGTAATAGTGTAGGTAGTTTTGTGAAAAGAGCTTAAAAGTGTAAGAGTTCTTCAAGTGTAAGAGTGGAGAGATAACAATTGTAACAAAGGGAGGTTGTGAGTGTAAAACTCTTGGCTCAACTAAAGGAAATTAGTGTGAGCAAGAGTGATCCTCATTTGTGTACAAGAGGTTATTGTCTCACCTACTTTGAAGAGACTTTTAGTGGCTAAACTTCAAGTTGTAAACTTGGTAGTTGCCTTGTAAGAAGCTCTTTATAGTTGAAAGCTCCAAGCTTGAGAAGCTTGGAAGTTTGGTTTGATTCTATTAATCTCAATATTCTTATTTGTTCTTTAAGCTTAAATTGTTGAATATCTATTGTATTCATTTGTGCATAAGTTTTTATTTGGTGCATAAAGATTGAATTTCTATTAAGCACATAAAAAGGTTTGTTTTAGATACAACCTAATTCACCCCCCTCTTAGGTTGCTTTTTGTTTTAGGTTATTGTTTGGGGCCAACAGTAAGGAAATTTTTTGAGATATTAAAAAATATAAAAGAATAAGTGTGGGGATTATTGTTTGCTTTGGTCTTAGTTTCCTTTTCCTCTAGATGGTGTGTATGTTGGAAATAACATTTCAGCCTTTCTACTTCTCTAAAATTGTGCTTGTTCTGATTTGCAAGTTTGTTTATTATGTCTGAAATTGTGGCAGAAATAGCATCTAACACTTTTCTGGGGCTGCACATTTGGTTGTGGTAGTGTAATCTCCTCTTGAGTAACTTCAAAAATAGTTGGAAAAAAAGATATCATTAACGGTTTACCATCAAATATATTGTTGAAATTTACTTGGAAAAAATAAGTTAATCAATACCTTGCACTTCAAGCAGAATACTTGTCATTGCAGCTTGCATATTGGACTCTTCAGCTTGCATGTATGCCATTTCAGCTTGCACATTAGACTCTCCAGCTTGCATATGTTGCATTTCAACCTACATATTCGATTCTCCAGCTTGCATGTGTGGCATTTCAGAATGCATGCTTGACTCCTCAACGTGTTCTCCGGGACAACTTCTGATATTGTGACCATTGAGATGACATTTGCTGACAGACATTTGTTGGAGTTGATGGAAGGTCCTCTAGCCATGCTTGAAACAACTAATTCCTCTTTTGAGAGTCTTTTTGGGCACTTTCGAACTGTATTTCCCTTTTGATGGCATCCCAAGCAAGTCATGTGAGTTATTCCAACCATTGATAGCTTTTTAATTCTTTTAGGATCACTTGTCTGTTCATCTGGCTCCCTTCTTCTAGCCTTCTTGGGTCTACCAGGAAGTTTCAGCTTTTTAGGTGCATGAATAGGGTCTCTTTTGGAATTAGGCCATGCATTAGGTCCATTCATAGGCTCTATAGCTGGCTCATATGCTCTTACAAAAGCATCCTTTGAATAAAATTGGTTCACAAAACTCTCCAGTTCCTTTCTTGTTAGAGAAATGCAACAAACAACGTGGGAACATAGTATTCCAGTAAGTTCCCATCTTCTACAATCACAGACCTGCTTCTCCAAGTCAACCACAAATTTTTCCCCATACATATGAGTAACTTCAAATTTGGAATCATTAGAAATCTAGCAATATTCAAAGCTGCATCTTCTCTTGCCTTTTCCAACTTCTTCTGAATTTTAGGACACAAATTTTCTGTTCTCTTTCTTATCCACTCTCTTTTGGTCCTAAGTCTTTCCATGAGATACATTCTAATATTTTCAAGCATGTCCAAAATTGGCTTTTCTCGAGCCTCTAATATCACACTGTTAAAACTCTCACACAAGTTGTTCAAGAGTACATCACACTTAGGTATGGTTCTAAAATGTGATCTTGACCAATGGTATGGAGAAGAATTTTCTGTCAACCATTTATGTGCTCCCTCATCATATTGCTTCAAGGACTCCATTTCATTATCAAACCTTTTTCTATATGTTGACCTTGCACAAGCCCAAACTCTTGCTTTTAGAGAATCGCCAGGATGTAGTTTTTTAATGTTATTATGTAAATGCCTCACACAATGTCTATGTTCTATCCTAGGAAGAATCTCATGTATAGCAGATCCTAAGCCCTGTACCAACGATGCATAAAGATCAGTTAGCATTAATTAATCAAATATGTATTATTTAGATACAAAAAAAAAATAGATTTACCTTTTGCCTGTCATTGATAAAGGTCCAGCTTTGTTGGTCATAATTCCCCAAATCATACTTTAAGTGCTCAATGAACCACCTTCAAGAATTCTTGTTTTCTATCTCAACTGCTGCATAGGCAATAGGATAAATACAATCATTGGGATCTATCCCAACTGCTGTCAACAATATACCAGGATGGGGTCCTCTCAAATGGCAACCATCTACCCCAACTACAAGCCTACATCCTTCTCTAAAGCCTCTTTTTAATGCTTCAAAGCATATATACATCCTTTGAAATCTCTCTTTTCCAGAAATCTCATCCACAACTGTGACAATATCCACAGTAGAACCAGGATTTTTTTTCAACAATTCTTCATAATAGTCCCATATCTTAGAGTATTGCTTCTTGTACTTTCCATATGTCAATATTTTAGTTTTCTGAAAAGTCTTGTATACTTAAGATGTCTAGTGATGTTCGCATTGAGCTCCCGGTGGACCTTTTCTCGAAATTCTCCTCCTGTGACCTTTCTATTTAATCTTAAGAACTTCGCATATGTTTTACTTGGAAAGGTTGAAGTCACACACTTGTGATAAAAAGTCCTACCACATTGATGTGGTGGACCAATTGTCTTAATGGCAAATGTATCACTATCTGCCATTTTTGAAGCAAAGACAAACCAAGAACAATTATTGGCTTGACAAACAGCTCTCATCCTTATATTGTCATTCTTTTTCCACCTAAATTCCTTGCCCCATTTGAGTACATGATTTTGTACTACTTCCTTGAACTCATTCTTACTACTAAATTGTAACCCAACATAGAAATTAGGGTCCTCCATATCCATTTCAGGTCTAAATAATACGAACCTTGATGTTGGTCTAACATCTTCATCTGAGGAGCTATAAATGCTATTTAGGTCATCAGAATTTAAAGAATTTGATTCCTCATTAACTTGAATTTGCTCTTCCATGAAAAATGTTTACATCACATGCAACAGTGGCCTTGACATGTTTATGCTTTTGTCCAGGCTCGTGTGGTTCATGTTGTTCAGGTTCCTTAATCCTTTGTCCTTCATGACCAACTTCTTTAATACCTAAAACAATGCTTAAATCCCTACCAGCATTTGCTACAGATTGATTATATATCACATTATCATCATCTTTACAAAAATCATAATCACTATCATAGAATTCTTCACCATCGAAGGATCCAGAATCTCATTCGCTGTCCTCATTATCTCCTTCTGCAATTTCTCCTAACTGTCCCACTTCACTATGTAAGAATGCAATATTATTTGCTTGTGTAATATAAAGTTCAACACTTCCATTTTGTTTGCCAATGGCTTCCATGTCTACCACATCATCTTCTATCTCTATTTTTCTTAAACTAAAATCACCATTTACCACTGGAATTTTGTACATAAATCCTACATTTGTTCCATACCCAATACCATTAGTCATATGAATTAGATTGACTGAAAGTTTCATGTCAATAGGGTTACAATCATCAAAGTAGTCCAAACAACCCCTAACATACTTTTTCTCTATTTCTCCTGTAAAAACCCCACCATAGTGGACTTTAAGTGTAAAAAGTTCAGAATTTTGTCCATATTCTGTTCTCTAAATAAAACAATAAAAAACTATTGTTAATTAGACAACACATGCTTATAGATAGATACTAATGTCTGCAAATCTTGCAACATGAAAACAACTATAAATAATTTTTTTCTACAGCTAAGGGACCACATAAGCATAAAAAAGACTTATTAGAATATAAAAAATTTAGTTTTGTTGTAATCTATAGTACCCCACATCACATGTTACCAAAAACTTAAACCCCACATCACAAACACAACCATACCACTACTAACATACATCAACAACAAAAACCAAACATCAAAATCCCAAGAAAAGACAAATTTAGATGGTATAATAACTAAATATGGAGGTTTTTACTCACCACAATTTGTCTGAGAAATAGATCCCAACCTCCGAACTCGTCCTCTTCTGCATTTTAATGGAAGATTTTAATCCTTGTTGTTGAAGATTTGAAGTTTTTTTTTTGGTTGAATCTCTTGAATTTTGCAGGAATCTTCGCAGCCCTAAGTCTCCAATTTTTCCCAATTCTCTGATCGACAGTAGCAGCTGAGCCAAAACAACGGCATCTTTGGTTTGATATAGAAAAATTTTGTGAAGTTCCTATTCTGTCCTTCAGATTGGCAGCTACTTAAAAAAAAAAAAATTGTTGGTGGCTCAGCCACAAAAGGAGTATTCTAGCTAAAAACAAAAAGTTTAAGGACTAACTTGGCTAAAGAAAAAGTTGAGGGACTAAATCGGTGAAAGTAAAAAAGTTTAGAGACTAATTTGGCGATTTTCCCTTAAAAGTTTAAAGTACAAAGTGTTCAAAACTAAAATTAAAAGTACAAAATAAAAATCGAGTATAAATTACAGTGTGTAAAATAAAATTAATCCTATTCGAAAATTGGAATAGTACATAGTTGCATATCTTCTCTTCTTCCACGTATTGGCTTTGCTCTTTACTTCATCTTTGCCACTACACTAAGCCACCACGTTATCATGTTTTGCTATATTCTTCTATGCCACGTTTCACTACACCGCAAGCATGCAAAAAGAAAACAATAAGATAATATTAATGCTATTATTGAAAATTTTAATATCAATCCGATTTAAAATGTAAGATGTGAATTTTGTGATCTAAACAAAAAACACACCTCACTCACAAACAAGTACATGAATAACTTTTTACTTTAGCACGAGAAAGGAAAGAGTTGAGAAAAGTTTTCAATTTCATGGATACAAGAAAGAGAAGTTATAGAATTTTAATGCTGCCATGGCTAGCTCATGGTCACATTTCTCCTTTTCTAGAGCTAGCCAAAGCACTTACAAAGAGAAACTTCTACATCTATGTCTGTTCTACACCAATTAACCTGAATTCCCTCGAACAAAATCTTACTCAAAAGGACAACATTTCCATCAAATGAATAGTAGAACTCCAGAGAAAATTCTAAAAATATGCCATTTTTGTAACTTTGTTCTATTTGGGTGCTTATTTGAAAATGCATTTCCGGAGGGTGTAACTCGCATTCAGAGAATGCGAGTTCCAGGAAACTTTAAAAAAAAAAAATTATTTGACTGACCTCGCATTCGCTGAATCTGTTCTCTCAAATTGACCTCGCATTCAGTGTATAAGAGACAGTTACAGTTCAAATAGTTTTTTTTTTTAGGGTTTGGTTTATACATAGCGCTTATTTTGAAGCTTAAAATTCCGTTGTAATGAATTTATGTTTTTTTTTTTTTGTTATAGCTAATTTGACTATATATATATTGTTTTGTAGAATTTAGCAAATTTGACTATGTATATTGCAAATGAAAATCGTGCAGTATTACAAAAATAGAAAAAATGAATGATTTCGGAAATGTGACTATGTATATTACGAATGGAAATTGTGCACTATTAAAAAAATAGAAAAATGAAGGATTTGACTGTAAGATAAAATAATAGTCATTTAAATAGTAAATCGTAAATTATAAACTATAACATTAACGCAGTTGTAGGATAATTGGAAATAGTAAACCATTATATTTAAATCATAAACTATAACAGTAACGAGATAGTGGCGAATGAAATGTGTATACCCGTTATTTTATTAACTTATCGTTTAGTACAAAATTCCAATTTTGACAGAACCTGTTGCTATTTTACGACCATTCTCCCTGCCAACAACCAAACCCAACAAGGGCAACAAACATCCATAAAAGCCCGACAAGGGCTAAAAAACACAAAGACAAACCTAATAACAATAAAAAACCACCCGACAAGGGCAACAAACATCCATAAAAGCCCGACAAGGGCTAAAAAACATAAATACAAACCTAATAACAATAAAAAATCACCCGACAAGGGCTAAAAAACATAAATACGAATAACATACATGAATCACACTATATTGCGATAAGTAAAAAGAAATGTCAATGTGCATGATGTCCAAATCTGCCTGCATGATCTCTAGGTCAGTGCTCCCTTCAGATAGACGGAAATAAAATAAAGGAGTGTCTTGATGTTGAGTATGGTGAGCAGTTTCCGCCTGCGAAGGTATGCTTTGTTCGTGTTCATGTTCTTCATCTGAAACGGTTGGACCAGTATGTTCTTGATCAGGCACAGTGGACGACTGTCCGAAAGACGATGGTCCCACAGGAGTACGCATTGGCGAAAGTACGTATGAAGTATCGGCCTCTAATGGTATGTTAAGATGTGTATAAGAGACAGCTACATGGGGTGGTGGGAATGTACAAACTGTCAATTATATCTAGCCATAGAATCCATCTACCGTGAAAGTTCAAATTAGTTTTACTGAAGTATTTTGAAAAAGAAAAACAATAAGAAAAAAAGAACAATTACTTACAAGATAATCTGCACGTGCACCATCTCCGAGGTAGCCTTCTGCAAAAGTAGGGCGTTGAGTAGGATTGGATATGTACATCACCGTCCTTTCTCGGTACCATTGCATGTAATCACCCGATGCATGTGTTGTATCAATACATGTGAGTCGGAGAACCTCAACTGTATCAGTTCTTGCAGCCCAAATATCTATATATTGTATGTGTGTCAACTCCCAATCAGTGTTCGCCCGATAACGGCGGTCTGTCAAATGCAATGCAGCTTGATTACCCATCAATCTCTGATCTGGTATGGGTTGGTGCAAACCGAACTGTCGCATAACCTGATGAGGGAGATAACCTATGTGTTGATGGCACAACATATCAACTAAGTAATGGCTGAACGCCATATGTCACGACCAGTGCAAGATAATGGGAAGCATATCAAGAAGCTCATCGAGAAAATGGCTGCCATATAAACTAATACCAAAGAAGTCTAAAAACACACATACAATATATAGATATTTGGGCCGCAAGAACTGATACAGTGATGTACCTCATGGGGTCGCAAAGTATGTAACTGATCTCGAAAAACAGATAAAACATGCCGAGGAGCATTGCGAAGATCAAATCCAACATCCCACCTGCAATAAAAATTAATAAATATCAAATCCAATGTTAACATATGTAATTAAATAGTTCAACAAAACATATGTACCGAGATCCATATGCATATAATACTATTACTGCAGGCTATTTAACCGGATAGGACGCAGTGTCGGCATACGCTCCCAAGCCCATAACTGTATACAAATAAATGTAGATGAAGTACTAGTAAAGAATTATATGCATATAAACCATTTAAATATACCTGTACTAATAGTACTGGACCGCAAATAGTTCTAGCTGTTGGTGAAGTGGCATTACAGAAGCTGCGATACAGAGTGTGGCTAAAACAGCTGATCCCCAACTATAAAGGGGGCGCAGTCTATGGGTCCCTAAGTAACTGGATCAGCTGTTTTAGCCACACTTTATTGCCTGAATTATCCGGAAATAACATGCCTCCAATCAGTACAAGTAAGTATGTACGTGCCATCTGCCGACACATGTCATCAGTCGCATCATCGGGAAGCGGACGATCTAATGCGGTGGACAAACATCCCACTTTCAAACGACCACCGTCAATGTCTGATCTGGCAGGCATGAAACCCAATAACTCCATGCATAGTTGGCTCCAAGCATCTGCGGAATGAGTAGTGTCTCTACCCGTCACGGGCGGGCCGTCAATGTGTAAACCCCACAGGACCTCTACATCCTGTAACGTGATAGTGGCCTCTCCAATGGGCAGATGAAAAGAATGTGTCTCGGGTCGCCAGCGCTCAACAAGACTTGTGATCAAAGCATGATCCACTAAAATGCGTCCTAAAGATGCGACGCCCTCGAAACCTGCCAAGCAAATATAATGCCATACCCGCGCCGGTATAGGCATGTGATCCCAAAAAGTCCCATAGTGACACATCTTAATGCATAATGTGGAATCATCTATTTTTGACGGTCAAAAATAGATCTTGCCCTATGCGGCGTCATAGGTGATAGAATGTCATGTACATATGGTCCATTATAGTCAAGCTTAGCTATAACCTGTCTTTTATAAACAAATGATCATGGAAAGAATTAATGATTGTACGATATCTTTTGATAGTAATCAATGATCAGACAAATATTTTTTGATTACACAAAATAAACTATTTGGATATAATACAATGAGTATGTAGACAACTAAATACAAAGACAAATCATTACTGTCGTGAAGGGCAACTCCTGCGATTATGTAGTGTTCATGACAATTCGTACATCTCCTAGGTTCTTGCGGATCCCTAATATCCATCTCGTTTCGTATGCGTCTCGCACGTACCCGACCTGCCCGGCGTTCGACAGACATATTGTCATCACCGTGTAACTGCCAATGAATAGGAGCGTTCTCATCTGGATTAGATTGTGGAACAAACCTACTAACGCTGTACTGCGCTCGATATGTGCGAGTAAGTGTAGTGTTCCGCATCAGGTTGTTGGTTCATCACCCTTATGCCTGCAAACTGCCAAAGCATGCGAGATGGAAACCTATACATTTGTACATTTACCACACGTACATGTCTGCTGTACATAATTGACAGTTTGTACATTCATTGGTCACGACCAGTGACACGACGAGGTGTTTTAATTCGGTACACACCAGTAGACTGATCAAAAACCATGACTGTGTGTCCTGCACATTTTTTGTCCACTAACAACAACCATTTCCAATTCTTTGGCGTAATTGACGTGCGACAATGTGAACCCCGTGCACTATTATCAGCAAATAATTTTACGCACCGATGGAATGTACTATCAATTATAGCCTTTATTGGAAGCAGTCTAACTCCGCGCAACACGTTATTGTAGCTCTCAGAAGAATTGGTACCATGTATTCCCCACCTTCGATGTTCTATCGTGAGCAAGGGACCACCGGTCAAGCCCAATATGTACCAGATATCTCCACGCCTCGGGCATTGCAGTGTATCGTATGTTGGTGCAAATTCCATTTCCGCTTTCGGACAGTCGTCCACTGTGCCTGATCAAGAACATACTGGTCCATGTTTACGTTAGACATCCACAGGCGAACGTGACGAGACAGAATCTATGTCTCTTAGACACATCTAGCCATGTGTATAAGACTCAGCTCATGTGTATAAGTAGCAACTGCCAAAATATGTATTTGAAAATTTTCAAATCCTCGATACTATTGGGATGGTGTAGCCATTGCACCACAGTTTGGGGATTGGAGCGTAGTAGTTCTGCAACGTATTGGGGTAATTGTTGAAAATTAGATGCCCAACTTCCATATGCAAGCAACAATTACTTTCCTGCGAGCATACCAAGCTTTCTTGTAAGTGATGTCAACCTTCAAACTGTTCTTCACATATGCAATTTGTTTGACCTTTTGCCCAGGATCATTTTCAATTAAGTGCATAATTTGGTTAGCAATTCGTGGATGTAAGATTTCATTGTTGTTACCGGAGATTTCACCGAGACATACGTGATCTTTACCCATTTTGTGACCTTCCACACAGAAGAGATTCATTTCCACGCACCGGATACTCCAATCACAATCTCCAATGCTAATGGAGGACGCAGTCTTGCATTTAGCAACCCATGTTCTCTTCCGGCTCTCTATGACTTTGAATTCTCGTTGTTGAGCTATAGATTACAACCACATTGTAACTGCCTTAGTAACTTGCTCCTTGCTTTCAAAGTACATGTGCAACTGAATATCATTCTTTTCTTCATTCCAATAAATCAGCCCATCTTTATCACTACGGTCAATGGGATTGTACTCACCGTAGTTACCAAGATCATTGAAAAAAGCCATCCCCCTAGGTTGATAAGCAGGAACATCCTCTTGTGTATGACACTCATCGTTATTTGTCCCCATAAGAGACCGTCAGTGATAAAGATGGGCCTGTCTCTTATACACATCTGATGTGTATAAGAGACAGGTTCCATATCTTCTCTTGACAAGAAACTATTAAGACTCCCAGCTAAAGCAAACTCGTGACACATCTTTCATCTGTGTATAACATATAGCCTGTCTCTTATACACATCTGCGCATTGGACTGCAACGGCTGGTCGTCCATGGTCGAATGCATGAGAGACATCATTGGCCCCATACCATACACCCCTACATTGTTGCTTACATGTACGTGCGGAATTTCCTCCGTCTCGATAAACAATTCAGCACAAAAATTTGGATCGGCATCAAACAAATCAAAAATACCTTCCACACCATCATCATCATCTGTCACCGTAATGCCGAGTAAACACCACGACTAACTATGTGCCTAAACACAATATTCAATTTCATCTGCTCCCTATCAACTTCCATGAATTCGTATATCTTGTCAACTAAGTCAACAAAACTAATCCGTTGATTTATTCGGAATAGTTTCTTGCTCATCATTGGCCGGTAGGACATAGTACCGCCTTCATAGGTTATTTCTCCTCCCCAATAAAGGAGAATGTGACGGGGTCTATCAAAAGCCATTTTCCTGTAAGGATGGAACATGTTTAGACCCCATTTTTCGATACGGAAATTTTTTTTTTTTTTATTAAATTTTGACAGAGTTCCTCTATATCTTTAAGATTCCCTCTAACGCCGGTCATACCCAATAAGGGTTACAAACAACACAACAAATAGGCAACACTTATAACTAATACATGCCCGACAAGGGCTACGACCAATGTAATAACCCGTAAGGGTTACAAGTAATATATGCCCGACAAGTACTACAAAAAATGCAATAACATCCCACAATTTCAGTTTAACAAACAACATAACCACAAATTTCACCACAATCAACAGAAATCAAACCTACAACATATATCCCGAGCCAAAGATCATTTTCTCTAAATATTAAAAAAAATATGGGATATAATCAAAGCAGCATATTATTAAACTAAAATACAAAAACATAAAAAAAATAAACTACATACACAAAATATATTTATAAAACATTTACATTAACAAAAATAATTATTTAAACAAAATTAAAAAAATATATTAATTAAAATTATTGAACTCCATAAAAAAAATTAAATGTACCTGAAAATATTTTGGTGGTGGGTTGTGGTGGCGGTGGTTGTGTTGGTTGTGGTGGTGGTGGTGGTGTAATGTAGATGGTGATTGTTGTAGAGTCAAGGAAATAGATGGTGGTGGGGAGGATGGAGGAGGAGGACATCTAGATGGAGGACCACAAGGAGGAGGAGGATGAGGAGGAGGAGGAAGGAGGAGGGCGAGGAGGAGGGAGGAGGAAGGAGGGGGCGGGGACTTGGGGACTTGGGGAATTGGGGGGAATTGGTACTGATCTTCTGCGAGGCAGTGAGCCTCGCAGAAGATTTGTATAGCTTTGACTGACCTCGCATTCCTCGAATGCGAGGTCGGTCAAAGTTAATTTTTTTTTTTTTTTTTTTTAAAAAATTGGAACTCGCATTCACAGAATGCGAGTTCCACCCAGTTGGAAACTCCTTCTCATTTAAGCATAGACATAGAACACATCTCAAAATAGGCATAGATATAGAAATTTTCCTAGAACTCCAACTACCTATTTTTCCAGAACTTCCTCCTCACTACCACACAAGATTCCAATGGCCTTCCACCCCACCTAATGCCCACTCTCAAAGAAGCTGTGGACATGGCCAAAGCAAGCTTCCAAAACATCCTCATAACTCTAAAGCCAGACTTGGTTTTGTGTGATTTTCTTCAGCCATGGGCACCATCTTTGGCCTCAGCCCAAAATATTCCAGCTGTGGTGTTTCTTTCTTTTGGTGCAGCAGCATTTTCCTACATGGTTCACTCTTTGTCAAACCTGGATAATACTGAATACCCTTTTCCCTCTATATACTATAGAGAACACGAAATCCACAAGTTCACACAAATGGTTGATGCATCTGCCGGTGGGATTAAAGATTCAGAAAGATTGCTTGATTGTGTGGAGCAGTCATCTAGTATCATTTTGATAAAGTCCTGGAAAGAGATAGAGGGAAAATACATTGATTATCTCTCATATTTGTTGAAAAAAAAGATGGTACCTGTTGGTCCACTAGTTCAGACACCAGCAACGGAACAAGATGAGCCCACGAAAATCGTCGAATGGCTTAACAAGAAGGATCCTGGTTCCACAGTGTTTGCTTCATTTGGGAGCGAATATTTCTTGTCAAGAGAAGATATGGAACAGATTGCTCTTGGGCTGGAGCTGAGCAAGGTTAATTTCATATGGGTTATTAGGTTCCCTGTGGGAGAGGAGATTGGCACGGAAGAGGCATTGCCAAGGGGATTTCTTGAGAGGGTAGGAGAAGGAAAGAGAGGAATGGTGTTGGAGGGTTGGGCACCACAGCAAAGAATTCTTAGGCATTGGAATGTTGGGGTATTTGTAAGCCATTGCGGATGGAGCTCGGTGATGGAGGCAATCAAGTTCGGAGTTCCAATAGTAGCCGTGCCGATGCACCTCGACCAGCCACTGAATGCCAGGCTGGTGGAGGAGATGGGCATAGGTGAGGAAGTTGTGAGAAACAAGCAAGGAAAGATAGAAAAAGAAGAGTTGGCAAGAGTTATAAGAAAGGTGGTGGACAAAAAGACCAGTGCTGGAGAGTTTCGCAGCTACGAGTTTAGGCGAAAAGTAAGAGAACTGAGTGAGAAAATGAAAGAGAAAGGAGAGGAAGAGATAGATGATGTGGTCGAAGAAATGGTAAAACTTTGCAGGAAGGTGGACAGATATATGATATGCTAATCTAGCACTGCATAATAGTTAATACCACCCCTTTTTGCCCATGTAGTATTTGTTTTATGGATGCAAATAGATTGTACTATGGATAAATAAAATGAATAAAAACTTGTTTAAAGTCGAGGTTCAACTTGCATATATGCATAGCTCCTAATCTTTGGATCTTTTTTACATGGCATAAAAAGAAATCAGATATGCTCAACTCCTTTTAAGCCTCATTCAGCCCTTCGAAGTTCGAAATTTCCTGCCTGATATAAGGAAAACTCTTAATCATCACATCTGAATGAGAAGATAAAAATTCTTTCACACCCTAAGAAAACACATTAATAGTGCTGACATCTGCATCTATTAAAGGACATTTCCAGAAGCATGATCAGCATCATAACAAGTCCACCGAGTCTTGTGTCAACAAGAAAGACAGTTGGAGAAAACACTACGCTAGAAAAATAAATTTTTTCTTTAAGCCTAGTTCCTAACCATTTCATGAGCTAAAACTCGATCCAAATTAAAAAGCCGTTAGTGTTAAAATATTACAGAAACAGCAAAATTGATTGGTCACATGAAAAGAAGCAAAAAACGAACTTAAGTGCATCTAAGCAAACACAAACGCAAAGAGTTTGTTGGGAATTAGACTAAGGAAGTGAGAAGAGTTTTGGACTCAAATGATGTCTTTTCATTCATATGTCTTCTATTCTACTTAATTGTTACATAGAAAATTGAATTTATAGGTGAAAATTACATAGATCATTGAGGTAGATTTCTAGAAAATATATCCAAGATATTGACTCATAGAACACCTAAAAGATATTCGACTCATAGAACACAAAAGGCATTCACACTTGTCAAACAAATATTAACTAAGCACATTACTCAACATATTCAATCTTCCCTTAATGTGCTATTCTTGAACTCCAAGAATATCTCTAAAGTATCACCTCCATTCCCTTTTAAGTGTCACTTTAGCCTTTAGCACAAAAATTTAGGCAAAATTATTCTATATGACTAAATTGCCTCTTTTGACTAGTAATAAATTAAAAAAGTCTCACCATTAATTACAATTTAAGTAATTAATGGAGTTGGAAAGAGAAAAGTGCAAAATTGGTGAAATATAATTAATTCTTTATTAAACTTCTAAAGTGATACTTAAAATGAAACAAAATTTTTTTACTGAAATAAGACTTAAAAGGGAATAGAGGTAGTAAAAGAACTTGTCTCTTGAGAGTGGCTTTATAAAGATGTTTGCAACTTGGTCTTTACTCTTGCAAAACTTCACCTCAACTTCACCTTCTCCAATTACTTCTCTAATAAAATGATGATTGATTGCAATGTGTCGAGTTCTTGAATGATGAACTGGATTTTTAGCAATACCAATGGCTGATTTGTTATCACTTAAAACATCACTATAGCTTCCTTTTACTTCTTACCAACATCTTTAAGAATTCTCCTTAGCCAAATGACTTATGAAGCTGCCAAACTAGTTGAAACATACTCAGTTTCAGCTGATGATTGTGCCACATTTTGTTGCTGCTTTGAACCTCAAGAAAACACTGCTGAACTAAGTGAGAAACAGTAATTGCAAGTACTTCTCGTATCATCAAGGCTTCCATCCCAATGACTACCACAAAAATCAAACAAAGTTGCACCAAATCTCTTGCTGAATTTGAAGCCAAAGTTGGTTTTCCTTTGATATATCTAAATACCTTCTTGGATGCTGCAAGATGTAATTGAAATTGATTGTGTATAACTCTTCATAATAAACTTATAGCAAATATAATTTCTGGTCTTCTAGTTGTATGATATAACAAATTTCTAACCAAACTTTTATACAAAGTATAATCAGCTCTCTTTTCTCCATAATTTTTAACAAATTTCTCATTCACAACAAGATGTGATAATGGGTTTATAGGTATAAATTTACAATCAAACATGCCAAATCCAAAAAGAATATTGTTAGCATACTTCTTTTGACAAATAAATACTCCATCATCTTGTTGATCAATTTCCATGCCAAGAAAATGATGTAGCAGTCCCATATCATTCATTTCATATTTTTTCATCGTGCTTAAATTCATCAATCATGTTCTCATTGTTACCCCTATAAAACAAATCAGCAATGTATAAAGCAACAATAAGAATACTTGATATACCTTGTGTCCTCACATACAAAGTTGGCTCACTTTTATTCTTTTAAATCCTTACTCCATGAAGTAAGAATCAATTTGGCTATACTAAACCCTTGGTACTTGCCTTAACTCGTACAAAACTTTCTTTAACTTGTACATTTTTTCTTTCTCCTCTTCTTTGACAAAGCCCTAAGGTTGTAGAACATAAATTTCTTCCTTCAATTCTCCATTCAAAAATGCAGATTTGACATCAAGTTGGTAAATCCACATCTGATCCTTCGTGAGCTGCCATAGCAATAAGAGTTCGAATAGTATCAAATCTTATAACCTGTGTCAAGGATTCATTGCAGTCAATTCTGGCCTGTTGAGAAAATCCTTTAGCAACAACTCTTGCTTTCTTCTTCTCAATTGAACCATCCAGATTCAACTTTACCTTGTAAATCCATTTCACTCTAATGCTCTCCTTGTTTTGTGGTTTGTGTACAAGTTTCCAAGTCTTTTTCTTCTCAATCACATGAATCTCATCCTCTATGGCTTTCCTCTAATCTTTTTCAGTATTTGTTTCTTCAAAATTTTCTGGTTCAAGAATACAAAAGTTGCATCTTGCATAGATATCAATCAAACTCCTCATCTTCTTTGGTGTTGAAGTTGGAGAACTTGAATTTGAACTTGGTGAAGGAGATGGGATGCTTGTAGTGGCTGAAATTTCCTCTTCATTTTGTTCATCATCAAGCAAAACAGTCCCTTTTTCTACTTTTTTATCATTCCAATTCCAAGTGAAACATTTTCATCAAACAAAACATCTCGGCAAATAATTATTTTGTTAGCCTTTAAACTTTGAACTATAACCCACAAAAATTCATTTTTCACTTACTTCATCAAGCTTTACCTCTTCTCCCTAGGAATATGAGAATAGCAAATACTTCCAAAAACTTTTCAGTGATTCATTGATGGCTTCCTTCCACTCCATGCTTCAATTGGAGTTTGATTCTACACCACTTTTGCAGGACTTCTATTTAACAAATACATGGCTGTATAAACTGCTTCAGTTCAAAAAAATTTTGGTAATCTTTTGTTATGCAACATAGATTTTGCCATCTCCATTACGGTTTGATTCTTCTTTTCAGATGCTCCATTTTGTTGAGGTGTATAGCCAACATTAAGTTGTCTTTCTATTCCTTTATCTTCACAAAATTCCTAAAAAGTATTTGAAATATACTTTTTTCCTCTATCACTTCTCAAGGTCTTAATACAATGACCATTTTATTTCTCCACAAGACTTTTTAAACTTTTTAAATACAAAAAGAAATTTCTAATTTTTCTTTTGTGAAATAAACCCAAGTCATTCTTGAAAAGTGATCAATAAAAGAATAAAGTACTTGTTACCTCCATGAGATGTTATTCTCAGTGGTCCACAAACATCCGTAGGAACTAACTCCAAAATTTCTTTGACTCTCCATGCAACTCCTTTAGGAAATGGCTGCCGATATTATTTTTCAAGTACATATCCTTCACAAACTTTATGCTTCTCCTCAATTCTTAGCAATCCATAAATCATATCCTTTTATTGAAGTAATTTAAGACTACAAAAATTGAAGTGTCCAAGCCTTTTATGCCGTAACCATGAGCTTTCAACCACATGAGCCATCATAGCTTGATCTCCGCCATAGCCAAAATTTATTGGAAAATTTCTATTCTTCTCCATTTGAATTTTTACAACAAATTGTCTACCATCTTTCTTGTCATAGATTGAACACTCACCGTCATCAAAATTAAGTGCGAGAGGTATATTTATGCTTAAGAAGCTGCCCAAGACTCAACAATTTTTATCCAGGTCAGGTATAAGTAAAATATCATGTATCAACTTTTTACCTCTCTTGGTTTGAACACCAATGGTTTCCAATTCTTGTGCTTGAACAACTAGTCTATTTCCCATCTTCATTTGAGTTTTTACAGACTCATCCAAGTTAACAAATATAGAACTGTCCCTTGCCATGTGATTGCCATAGCCGTTATCAAGAAACCAAACTTCATTTTTGCTTTCGGTTGTCGTGTGATAAGTATAAAACAAGTTACTTTCTTCTTACTTCTCTTTTGAAAATTGTGCTTGGTGGTTATTTTTTAGTCTAAAATTCTTCATAATATGATTAAAACGCTTGCAATTGTAGCATTATGATTTCCCTTTATGCCAACAATCGTTCTCTACATGATTGTTCTTCTCACAAATGTTACAAGATTGTGAATTGTCAGCATTATTGGCCCTTTAAAAGGTGTTTCTTCCTCTTCTTCTGCACCTTGTCCTTTTTCATGACCACGTCTTCCACCTCTTTGTGCATCTCCTCCTCTTTGATTGTTACTAGAGGACTGCTCTCCTTTATTGATTTTGGGGTTGAAATTTAATTTTAATTGAAAGCACTTGCAACGGATTTTTCAGCATGTCTAGCTCTTCTTCTGTCATGAACCTTTAAAGATCCCATCAACTCTTGAACACTTAGTGACCAAAAATCTTTTATCTCTTCAATTATGGACACTATAGGATCAAATTTTGGGGGTAAACTCACAAGTATCTTCTCAACAATTCTGCCATCATTAATTTGTTCACCAAAAGTCTTCAACCCATTTACAATCTTGGTGATCTTTATATAATAGTTTTGGACACTTGCAGCTTCATTTATCTCAAGTTTTCAAGCTTTCTTCTAAGAGTTTGGAGTGTGACATTCTTCACCTTGACATTTCTGTGAAACTCTTTTTTGTAAAATCTCCCGTGTTTCTCTAGCATGATATGCTCGTATGATTATTTTCTTAAGAAAATATCTGGGCTTACACCTTGTTGAATACATGAGAGTGTGTTAGCATCTTTTCTTCTATGCTTCTTGAAAGTCCTTAGTTGTTGATCACTAAAGTCAGTTATTGATTTTGGTTCGTCATATCCATCTTCTACATAATCCCACAATTACTTTCATCTGAAAAATATCTTCATCTTTATACACCAATGATCATAGTGTTTACCAGAAAATATAGGAATCAAAGAACTATCATTATTTTGATTTGCCATCTTTAGGGATGAAATAAGGCTATATTTTTATGACCTCAGTTCTGATACCAATTTTGTTGGGGATTAGGCCAAGAAAGTGAAAAAAAAAAAATTAGACCCAAATGACGTCTTTCATTCATGTGTCTTCTCCTCTACTTCATTGTTATATAGAGAGCTAAATTTATAGGTAAAATTACATAGATCATTAAATTAGATTTTTAGAAAATATTCCCAAAATATTGACTCATAAAATATTTAAGACATTTGACTATCATAAAACATTTAAAAGACATTCACACTTATCAAAAAAAATATTGACTCAGCAAGTTACTCAACAGAGTTCAATAATTAGCCAAACTGACGAAATATAAACAATCAAACATTATTTATCAACTAGTAGTAGCACATAAGAATCTTTAACTTTCCTTAGTGGAAAAGAATTTGATACTATCACGAAAAGAGGAAAGCTTGGGCAGAACAAATTGATGAGGTTGATTTGCCACATGCATCACCATCAAAGGTTTGGAAGTTACTAAGGGATGCATGCTTCGGAATGTAGTCCTGAGAAAGAGTATTGTCCATAACGTACTCAAGAAGATCAAACACAAACTTCCAAACAATTAGATTGAATCAGACTAAACTGCACAGAATATCTCAATAACATTTGATGCTTATAAGACATCCACTAATGCTATACACTGTCGCTTAATTAACTTACAAAAAGTGGCCAATAAGCTACACAATTAACACAATTTAGGGAAAAATGTAATTTCACAAACCTCAAAGTTTGGTTCATAGTCATTTTGGTCTCCAAAATTTTAGGCAAAACACATTTAGTTTTCAAACTTTCT
Organism: Cinchona pubescens; assembly: GCA_025175665.1. Lineage (NCBI taxonomy): Eukaryota > Viridiplantae > Streptophyta > Magnoliopsida > Gentianales > Rubiaceae > Cinchona > Cinchona pubescens. Next base: position 1,418,496 of record JANKKI010000258.1, on the reverse strand, counting down.
AATTTCTACTAATTTAGGACAAATTTAAAAATTCTGTCAATTATAAATAGAAAAAGTCACGTGCAAAGCACCTGACTATTAAATCTCAAGTTCTAAATATAGAAAAATGTAATTTTAGTCCTCAAAATTTGGGTTAAGGTCTATTTTAGTCCCTAAAGTTCTAAAAAAAAACACATTTAATTCTCAAACTTTTCAATTTTTACTAATTTAGGATAAATTTAAAAATTTTGTCAAGTACAAATGGAAAAAGTCATGTGCATATCATGTGACTACTAAATCTATCCTGGTCTATAATACTTCCTAACCAATTTTAACCCATTTAACCACTATTTTTATTTTTTCATCTGATTATCAATGCCTAACCACTTGCATTAGTTAGAAGAAGTTTTCTTACTAATAACCTAAGAAATGCTTGTGACTATATGGACAACTTCACAAAATCAGGAATAATAACTACATAACTACACTAACCTATATTAAAATATAAAGTAATGTAACGGTAAAAAAAGTAACGTTAAAATTTGTCATCTCCAACAACTATTTTTTTTGTCTAAAAACTACTATAAATAGGAATATTCTCTAACACATATGATATAGTACATATGAACTTATTTCTCTCCATAATTAAACTCCATATTAACTATTATACTAAATTACACTCTACTAAACTATATATCAAATAATTGAGTATAAGGATAATATTGGATCGTGGTTAATGTTTTGCTATATCAAACTTACTTCGAGATCATTGTATCTTAGAGAAGGAACTCTATATCAACCCAATACAATATAGGACATATCACTCCTAAGGAGAGCACTAACTAATGTGCCTCGACTCAAACAAACTTTTCTAATCCTTGAAGTAAATTATTATTCTTATTTATTAGTGAATTATTATTGTATTACTGTTATCCTTCTTTTGGATATAGGGTGACTTTTCCAACACCATATTAAATTCGTTGAAATCTATTTGGATGTGTTATAACCCAAATTAGATTTTTTTCTGTCTATAATTTACCGAGTTTTCAAATTTATACTAAATTGATAGAAATTGAAAATTTTAAAGATTAAATGTATTTTTTTGAAACTTTGGGGAACTAAATAAACCATGACCCAAACTTTGTGTTTTTAATTAACAACATTTTCAAATTTATTCTAAATTGGTAAAAATTAAAAAGTTTGAAAATTAAATATGCTTTGCTTGAAATTTTAGAGACCAAGATAAATTATGACCCAAACTTTAAAGGATAAAATTATATTCTTTCCACACAAATTTAATGGGGAATGAATAAAGATCGAGAATTAGATTATCAGGAACAACTTCTTCCCAATTCATCCGTAACCAATAGAGAAATCCACCAACACAATAACTTCGTGTATCGAACGTTAAAAGGGAAAAAAAATCAGCATCACTAACATCTAGCTTTCTCCACGGATTATTGGTTCACGGCCAAGCGTGAGAACCACACAGCACACAGTTGCTTTTAAAAATCAGGAGAGTTCCTTAATTGAAAGCCTTGCGAGTAATTCAAATGTCAAATCATTGGGTAGCTGCTGTTGCCCACAGCTGCTCTCTTCACCATCATCATCATCTTCTTCCTCTTCTTTTTCTTCCAGCATTGTATGAATCTGAACATTTAATATCATTCTAATAAACAGGAACAGATTCCACAGTTCCCATTCTTTATTTCTTTCTTTCACTTTTGTGTCTTTTGTACTTTGATAATTGTTAATGAAAGAACATATCAACAAACTTGGCCCTATTAACTGAGACCTCACCCTAGTTTATCAATCTTGATACATAGATAGGTCACTTAAGATGATGCCTTCCTAGGTATTTCTGTCAATCTTATAAAGTTACACCGAGTATCCGATCCAACCATTTGGTCAAGAAAAAGTGATTCGATATCCGATCCATTTAATTAATGTATTCGCAAAAAACAGGTCGGATAAGCGGGTACTTGACTAGGTCTATTTTGACATTTTTTTTAGTATAAAATTTTTTTTTAAAAAAAATTGACTACTAACTTCACAAAGACTTCTTAAAACTGGAAGGGTTGGAAAAAATATCCCTTAAATTTAAGCTATAGTGCGTAAAATTATAAAATTAACTATGTATTCGCTAGCCAACCCCGTAATCTTAATATTCGACTCACTATCCTACACTCTAGTAGTAACCCGTTTAGGTATCTTATTTTTACATGTCGAAATGATTTGGATCCACGAATTTTTTCGAATAAAGGTGAACACCCTACTTGTACCAAGAATTCATTCGTTCACCACAATAAAATGTTTGTTTGCTTGTTTGGTTTTATTATTTATTTATTTATTTATTTTACCTGCCTTAGCTTTTGAGCAAGGAACAAAACTTCTTTACCAGATATATGGACACAAGTGATTCTGATAAATTAAAACACCGTATCACAAGCTGGTTGGCTTTCTTTTTAAGTGATGGAATGTGTTTATCTATCTTCCACTTGAATGAATCCAAGCAACGAACTTGCTCATGCTTCAAGCAAACTTTGGGGCATATGTTAATATTTGCAGATATACTAATATGTATGATTAAGCTCATTTATGCAACAAATAGCAAGACATAAAATCACGTAGCATCTTCCTATATGGTACAGAAATTCGTACATAATTCTCCGGTAACAAATTAAATGTGCATGTTGTTCTTGTTCAAACATTTACAAATGTTTAAGAACAACAAGAATACACACTCACAAAGGGTTTGCTTTTATCAAAATAGTTTCGAATGCAAGCAAGACATTACAGATAAGACAGATAGAGAGTTTTAAAGCAAAAGCAAAAGGGGATAAAAAGAGGACATGCACTCTACAAAAGGAAAGAACCTATAGCTATAGTATAGTTGGAAAATGAAGAACATTGCTAGTATGGGAAGTAGCGGGCGATTATCAACGGACGATAACGACAAGGAGATTTCAAAGATGGCAAAGGTTGCATCATTTCAAGCTAGAGAAGAAGAGATCGAGAGGAAGAAGATGGAGATGAAAGAGAGGGTGGAGTCTCAGCTCAACCGTGCTGAGGAAGAAACAAGGCGTTTGGCACAGATATGGGAGGTAAATAATACTACTACTACTAATTAATAGACCAATTATTACCATTGCATTTCATAGGAAATTAAACTGGTTTTAATTATTGTAAGATGGACCAATTAGCATGAAAAATTATGTATTTCTTGGTATATATAATGTAAACTATGATCAGGAGCTTGAGGTGTTGACGGATCCCATGAAGAAGGAAGTTGCAGCCGTACGCAAAAGAATCGACTTGGTCAATCGCGAATTGAAATCACTAGGGCAGGCCTGTCAAAAGAAGGTACGAGAAAATTTTAAAATAGATCTCTTAGTTCAAAAATAAGAGAATCAATCCACGTTTATTTTGTTGATAAGATATGGCTGATTCTAGACTCGACCCATCTAGAAAATCACCCCCTATGCACCACGCTATGAACTCTCACATTGTATTGAGGCATGATATTACGCTGTTTTAACAAGTATTGAATTGGCAACAGGAAAAAGAATACAAGGAGGCTTTGGAGATTTTCCAAGAGAAAAACAACGAAAAATCCCAACTAACGACCACATTAATGGAGGTTAACATTATTAACCTTATGCCCATCTCTCATTTTACAGTCCTTGTTGGTCTAGAGTTTTTGTATTTACTGCTGTTTTCACCACACGACACTGCAGCTGGTAAATGAAAGCGAGAAACTGAGAATGAGAAAGCTTGAAGAGCTCAGCAAGATTGTCAGTACTGCCCGCTAATACCTGCTACATTGTGCTATGAGAGTTTCTTGATGGAATTCACTGTGAAGCACCATTTATTGTCATCATCTTCTGTCTCTCTCTTTTTCTTTTTCTTTTTCTTTTTTTTTTTAATGTGGAAAGCATTTTGTTAGTTATTGCAAGAAGTTTGACAACTTTATGCACTCGAGTTCCTATTGCCTTAGACATAATAAGTACTAAACTCTGCGTTAATGTGTGTGAGCTGTTCTAAACAATCCTAATATTCATCCAGTTTTGCATAAGCAAATCTGGTCTTAACAACTCCACGGGTAGAATTTACCGAAACGAAAAAAATCAAGAGAGTTGAAACTTGAAACAGTTTGTAGTTTCAAAGGTTGTAGTAGTCAGAAGGAAATGGAGTATAAAGACTCAAACCCCATCACTAAAGCACAAGGGAACAAAAACCACTATCTAGCTCATAATTTGCTTGAGTTATTAAAATTTTGCCCCCCCCAAAAAAAAAGCATATCTATTAACTCGCAATTTGCTCCGCAGATTCATGAAAAAAAATACGTAGTTGGCTGACTTAAGCTGGAGAAAACAGACAACCTGAGGCACATAATCTGGAAAGGACTTTCAAGTACCTTAACAAGTCAATAGAAAATGATGGATCGACTTATAAAAGCTTCATAGAATTCTGTATTTGACTTTCAGTTATCTTCTACATCTGATAACAGCTCCTTGTACTCTGCCAATAAACTTGGGATATCATCCATGCGCAGCTGCACAGATTCAATCAAAAAAAAAAAATCTTAACGATAATGAGTAGAGAAAGGAGCTCATGGCCCAGAAGATGCACCAACTAGAGAAAGAGTGTTTCTGTGTGTCGTGGACTCCATGTCCATGCACTTCACATGCGTCTCATTGAGTAAATTATAACATCTCTCATCAGAAGAAAGAGACAGAGTAAGATATGTTTGATAGAAGGCCCTTGATATTCCCAGCTATTCCCATGTCGATACAGTGGGCATTTCAGGCAAGTAGTCATAATTCTCCCATACACAAGATTCTGACCACATATCCTTGAGGCCATAAGAAGGCCTTGGCCCAGTTTCATTTGAAAAGTTCCTAACAGGACCACAGTATTTAAATAATAAGTCATGCAAAGAAAATCTGTAACCCAAAGTAATTCTACAACCAGACTATAAGAATGCTTACCATTTTAAGAATTAACATACTTTTTATACTTCTAGACTTCTATAAAATACCAGATTTCTGTAACACTAATGGTATGCGACTTCATCAACCATCATACAATTTGTAGAGGATCAAAATGGTTGTGCCAATAAGTTATAACTACTAAAATCAATTTTCAGTCAGAAAACAATAGAAGTCAATCAGAGTTGTTCATTAAGGTTGTGCTAGCAAAATTATCAAGTTACCTTTGCCATCTGTACCCCTACCTATTACTCAGACTTTCTTAGGGTGGCTGTGAGGCAACCTAATACAGTCCTCTTTTTGCCTATTACAAATGTTTATTTAAAAATAAAAATAAAAAAAAAAAGACCCAAAATTTGAGCCAAGCCCATGCATACACAGCACAAGACTTTGCAAGGACAAATAAGTAGGAGTAGCAGTTAAGGGCACTTCAGTTTGGTGAGTTTTTCTTCTTTATTTCTGTTATTTAGAAGTTCCCTCTTTACTATAGCATGTTAAACCCCTTGCTTGTTGGCTTCTACAAGTTACGAGGAAGGAAATACATGTACTCATTTACCAATAGCAAAAGTTGAAAAGCACTCCACAGGGGGAGAGAGAGAGATAGAGAGATTTAGAGAGAGAGGGATTCTAACAGGGAGAGAGAGAGAGAAGTGGCGATCAATGGAAGCCATTAGGAGTCAAATAATATACTCCATGAAATAAAATTGACAAGCTGGAGAAAGCTATAAGAAACTTATACCTTGGTAGCATTTCTAAGATGATAGAATCGATAAGTCCCTCTTTCAGTTCCAGATTCCACAGGCTGTAACTTCAGTTCAATTTTATCCCTGTCAAAGTGAAAAGGTACAAAAACCAATCATACATATGAAGAATCAGAAAAAAAGATATAAACTTCATAGAATATATTTTTACCCAAACTATTAAAAAGTAAACAAAAAGCTCTTAAAAAAGAGCTAGCGAATTGGTTTAAAATTGATGACAAGGTCAAACCTGACGAGGGATCCACTATCACAGTGGCAGGAAGAGTCTTTTTTCTTTTTTCTTTTTTCTTTCTTGTTCATTGGTAAGGAATTGTTTTCCAAGAAAAATTCATCGAAGCAGTTACCATGAGAAGATAAATTTCAAACCCAGAAAAAAGGGTACTTAGAAATGCATCATTAGGTTCTGTAACATTTTCTCTTTTCCTTTAAAATCCCTGCTGTTTCCTTCTTCCCGGAAAATCCAAAAATCATGAAGGTAAGTTATTATTCCAACTTAATAAATAAAAAGAAAAGAGCCTTTTTGTCATGTATAAGAGACGGCTTCTGACAAATAAATTCTATGATGTGGCCTATCAGGAATAAGAACAAGTTTTTAGCAATTATAAGAAGAATTAAAAAGTTTAACTCTTTCTGTAGGACAGATCAATTTTGTTTGTGATCATTATCCTGATTGTTGTATTTAGTTTCTTAATGATTACCAATTGGTTAAGGTAGAAAAGAAATATAAAAAGTTACTCCAAAAAAAAAAAAAAACCAAAAAAGGAAATGTAACACCTACAAGAGACAAATCGGGACAAATTATTGACTGGCTGGTTATTCATGTACATCATTATGTTCAACTTTAAGGAAATTGAGACAAATATAATTTTTCACAAAGCCAAATTATGAGGAAGACCAAAAAGTCACTCTCATTGAACATTCAAGTGATATAAAACTGTTGCAAAAGAATTAGGACAATGCAAGTCAAAGCAGTGTTTCTCTTCTTGAAGTACTTTAGGCCAACCAAAGTAGATCAAGCAGCCTTTTCTCTTTAAACAGGCAGTCATATTTTCTCAACTAGGCCAACCAACCAGAATTTCATACTCGCTTTCTTCTACACCTTTTCTTATTTTCCTTTTTTCATTTTGACAAGTCACTTTTTACAACTGTTCTACAGCGAGAACTTTGAAGAGGGCAAATAAATTTGCTCTGGAAAGTAAGCAAGAAATAAGCAGAAAGAATTCCTTCTAAAATTTTCCAATCTACGTTACACCAAAGACATCTACTGTAACAATGTGCAATTGCTATTCTTACAGATGATGACGTGTAATTAGGCGCTGGTAGTCCCGAAGTAATGGACTAAGCTCTTTCAGTTGTATAGACCTTGGCGAAGACTTATTCCAATGGTGACGTAGTGCCTCAACAGCCTAACCAACAGAATTCAGTCACGCATAGCCAATAATGTTTTAGAAAAATAGCTATTTAAGCAATATGATAAATATCCTAGAGTATATCTTTAACCTGTACCTTACTGGGAAACTTTTCTCCAATCACTTGTGAAGCCAGTTCAGTAAATTCTTTGTCTTCTAGCTCATCCACGATTAGCTTGTGATGAGTATGTGAAACAGAAACTTCTAATCTTTTCTGCAGTTCTGAGACTAGTGATCCTTCGGCTCGGTTTTCCTATGAGAAGGCCAAAATAACAAGACAATTAGCTTTTAAACTAGATGGATAAAACTATTAGCTTGATGTTTGGCCAAGTGGCATTCCACCAAGAAAGCAGTAATATCTTGTAAATGCAAATTTAGATACAAAATTTAAGGCCTTTCTATCACAAGGAATCAAATACAAATACTTCTCATAGTAGGAGCAAATTCTTACAACTCCAGCTAATGTAATGTTGTAAATAGCATCTTCTTGTTCACATCACTTGTAATGGGTCCCCACCAACTAAATGAAAGAAGAGCTTCTCAACTAAATTTTACATGTTAATTAAATGCATGAGTGTCACTTTCCAGTGAGTGTTTTTCCGCTCCAATTTCCTAATCTGCATTCAATTGCCAATAAGAGCGAAACTGGAACCTTTTTTTCTCATGAATGAGACATTGGGGTCAATCAAGCATTCACAACTCATGCAAACTATTTTACAGAAGAAACTCTCCTTTGTGTGTCCAAATTGAATCCTTCAAAGCAACAAACTTTCAAATGGATTCTATCTCTCAAACTTGGCACATAGAATTGAACAGAAAAGAGTAGAGTCAAGGATGTTAAACAACCACTACTTTGCACTTTAATGTACCTTGTCTTGGGAGATGAAGCTATCATTTGCCGTTGGAGAGTTTTTGTTTGCAGGAATAACTTTAGGTGGAGATGTTGTCAAACGCTTGGCAATAGGATCCTCTGCAAAGTAAGCAAAGAAGAAATAAATAGGAAAGTTGTATTTCAAATATATAGTCAACTGGAAAATAATTAAAATAAAAAGAATGAAAAACTCTATCTGTGAATGACAAATCCACTCCTTCCACAATTTCCTCCCATTTTCTTAACCAAGTCAAGACTCGAGTAAGGTACTGAATGTATACTTCATTTTCATTTCTGCTTTATCATCTTATATCATATTTCCAAATATTGAGAAATTCATTTTCATTTCAGCTTTATCATATTCTATCATATTTCCAAATATTGAGAAACCCACTCACATTAGTGTCTGACACCTACTCAAAAATTATCCAATTCCAGAACTATAATGTACTTTTGATAAGAACCAGGAATAAATAGGACATAAAGATGCCATATTTCCTTGTTTAAGGGATTAAAGACCCTTAATCTTCTTTTAGCTCCTCATATCATCCCACAGAAACTTCACTTGAACACTATGCATGAGTAGTTGCATAAAATACACTTCTGAGTTCACACCCATATCATCAGATCACCCCAAAAAGAGTTAAATTGCAGCTATCAAAATGAAGCAGCAGCCAAAAGAACTTCTCAGTTCCATTTTTTGTAGACGGGATTTAAAGATTCTGAGCCATAAAAGCACCATCACACTAAGTGTCGTTAAGAGTTAACAAGACCTTATGATCAGCCAATTCAATGACTGATCAAACCAGTCAAGGCAGACCAAAACCATTAAAAACTTGGACTTGTAAACTCGATATTCCTTTCTAAAGATTCTCTCTTTGATCAAGATTGACCTGACCAATGGAACCAGGATACAGCAACCAGACTAGTTTGTTAACCAATTTGACTTGAGAAACAGCAGATATTAATATTCACAGTACCTTCTGGAACCAACCACCACAGATCAGATCACCATAGGTTGATTTTCCGTCAAACCCACCAAATAACAAATATCGTGAAGCAATAGAAGTCATAGAATGGTATGCTCGAGCAGCTGGTCGCTCATTGCTAGTTGGCAGGCGTCTCCATTGCACAGACACTAAAAGAAGACAGCACCCAAAAAAGAAAACAAAAAAACAAAAATTCAAACTAACATCCATTTTTGGGTTGGGGAGAGGTAGAGGACAATGCTTTTTATTTGACAAAATAAAGCCCAAAAGCATATCAGCAAAGAGATGGGAACTAACCCCTGTCTAAAACAACACAGTCATTGTGGTAAATGTCATAACGACTCAACCAGCCACCAGTTTCATGCCCTCCAAATAATAAAAGCTGCAAAGAATAAATATTTAGGTCTAAACCAAGTACCAGAAACACAATATTAATCTTGACAGATAAGCAAATTAAGAACTATGCTAAAGACTCTAAACACGGAAAAACTGTCAACATCTACATAAATCTCCACACTATGACAATATCTTGAATTAAGTACACAAATTTACATATCTAAGGTAACAAAATAAACTTATACATCAATTCCTACAATGAAGAGATTAAAACTTGAGGAACTGCTCACTAAGGAGGTGATTTATTTATTTATTTACTTTTGTGTAAGTATTCGCCCTAAAGGAATCAACATTCTAGGCCTAATGCTGACTTGTGGGTTAACCAAGAAACTAAGAACAAAAGACATTTGCAATACATAAAAATCCAGGATCCTGTGATTGTCCTTTAGAGTACCTTTTTTACATTAATAAAGACAAGCATTCACTTCAGATTTTTATTCTTTCGGCCAAAAAAGCATACTTGATTTCTAAATAATTTGTCTATTTGATTGCCTTAATGAGACAGCAAAAACTAATTAAAAGTGTAAGTAATGAAGAAAAGCAACCTACTTCAAATTTACTTAACGGAAACTGGAAAAATAATACTCCTACTTGGGTTTCCCAATTTGATCAACATTAGTACTGAGACTACACTGGCACAGCTTTCAAGTCATATCTTCTGATTACGCATTCCAAAATGAAAATACTAATGAATCAAAATTCCCTCCCTTTTTGACACAGTCGCCTCCAGTAGGTCTAGATGAGTCCATTAAGGCTAAGTTTTCGGAGGATGTAGATGAGATGACAGGTAGTGTCCCCCAAGGTGAGCAAAATTTTATAGAAGGTGATCTAAATGGACATGTGGGAAGAGACAACGAAGATTATTAAGAAGTGCATGGTGGATATGGTTATGGGGGAAGAAATGAAGAAGGAAAATCAATGTTGGAGTTTAGAATGGCATTCGACCAACTTGCATTATCAATACTTTTTTCAAGAAGAGGGAGGAACATTTAGTTACCTTTAAAAGTGGTTCAACAAAGTCACAGATTGACTTTCTCCTTACAAGAAAGAAGGATAGAAAGGTTTGTTGAGATTGTAAAATCATACCTGGAGAAAGTTTAACCTCACAACATAGGCTTTTGGTGGTGGACTTGAGGCTTAAACATCACATTAGGCCGAAAGGAACCTACGTAAATCACCTAGAATTAAGTGGAGGAATTTAAAGAAGGAAAAAGAAGAAATTTTTAAGAAAGATTTGTTAGGGCAAAGTATCTGGGACTTACAAGGAGAATCTGAAACTTCACAGAATGACATGGCAACTAGAGTGAGAACAGTGGCTAAAAAGATACTTGGAGAGTCAAGATGTTATGCCCCCATGAACAAGGAATCTTGGTGGTGGGATGAAGGTGTACAAAATAAAATCAAGGTTAAGAGGGCTAACTATAAGGCTCTATATAGTTGTAGAAGTGACGAAAATATTGAGAAATATAAGCTTGCTAAAAAGAAGCAAAAAAGGCTGTAAGTGAAGCGAGGAATAGGGTTTTTGAAGATTTTTACCAAAAATTAGAGTCTAAAGAGGGGAGCGAGATATTTATAAAATTGCTAAAGCAAGAGCCCATAGAATGAAGGACTTAACCTAAGTCAAGTACATCAAGGATGAAAGTAATAAGGTGCTAGTAAGAGATAAGGAAATTAAGGAAAGTTGGGAGAGATACTTCCATCATCTATTCAATGAAAACAATAGAGACGATATCATTTTAGGAGCGTTAGCTAAGTCTGAGGAGTATAGAAACGTAATGTATTATCGAAGGATTTAAGAATCAGAGGTGGAAAAGGCTTTGAAGAAGATGAAAAAAGGAAAAGCAGTTGGCCCCGATGATATTCCAATTGAGGTATGGAAATACTTAGGAAAGAAGGGCATAAGTTGGCTTACCAATCTTTTCAATAAAATATTGAAGAGTAAAAAAATACCTGACCAATGGAAGAAGAGTACTCTCATACCCATATTCAAAAATAAAAGGGACATACAAAATTGTGCGAATTATAGAAGTATTATGTTAATGAGCCATACGACGAAACTTTAGGAGAGGGTGATAGAAAGTAGGTTAAGAAATGAGACTAAGGTGTCAAATAATCAGTTTGGTTTCATGCCAGGGAGATTGACTACTAAAGCCATACATCTCTTAAGGAGACTTACCGAGAGATACCAAGATAAGGAAAAGGATTTACATTTGATTTTTATTGATCTTGAAAAGGCATACCATAAAGTCCCTAGAGAAGTTATGTGGAGAGTTTTAGAAAAAGAAGGAGTTAGAGTAGCATATATATGTATAGGGATGTAGTTACAAGTGTGAGAACACCAAGAGGATTGACACGAGAGTTCCTATAAATATAGGTTTACACCAAGGTTCAGCTCTAAGTCCTTATCTATTTGCATTGATTATAGATGAACTTACAAGGCACATACAGAGGAAATACCACGGTGTATGTTATTTGCAGATGACATTGTGTTAGTAGATGAAACAAAAGATGTGGTTAATGCTAAACTCGATGTTTGGAAAGAAACACTTGAGGCAAAAGGGTTTAGAATTAGTCGATCAAAAACAAAATACATAAAATTTAAATTTAGCAAGGGTGCAAGTAGGAATGGAATAGGGGTTAGTATCGGAAATCAAGAGATACCTATAAGTGAAAATTTTAAGTATATAAGATCAGTTCTTCAGAGTGATGGTGGTATAGATCGAGATGTTACTCATCGGATACAGCGGGTTGGACTAAATGGAGAATGGCATAGGGAATATTATGTGATCGCAAAATTTCTTTACGACTTAAGGGTAAATTCTATAGAACAGCAATTAGACCAGCGATGCTTTATGGGTCTGAGTGTTGGGCAGTGAATTACACATGAACAAAAGATGAGAATAGCAGAAATGCGAATGTTAAGATGGATGTGTGGGTGCACTAAGATGGACAAGATACGCAATGAGTATATTCGTGAAAAGATTGGAGTAGCATCTATTGATGAGAAGATGAGAGAAACACGCTTAAGGTGGTTAGGTCATGTGTTAAGACAACCAGTAGAAGCGCCTGTCAGGCGAATAGATGTTAGAGAGAGTAGTCAATATAGAAGGGGTAGGGGAAGACCGAAAAAGACTTGGTGGGTAACTTGTAAGAAAGATATAGCTCATCTAGGAGAGACAATTCAGGAGGATATGGTCCATGATAGAGAGCAATGGCGTAGCAGGATTCATGCAGTCGACCCTACTTAGTAGGATTAAGGCTTGGTTTGTTTGTTTGTTTGATCATATAACTAAGCCTCTCGAATACTGAGATGTTCACGTATTTGGTGATTGTGAAATCATCATATCAGCATTGTGTCTATGAAAATTTATGCAACTATTAACAGATCATTCAAACTACACGGAGTTTCTCTTTCTCATTCAGATTATGCATCAACTGACAATGTCTACAAGTTGAAGAGATTCGTAGGTAATTACATAATGCCCGCCAGATGTGACTGTATGCCCACAACAGGGTGAAGGAGCTTGACCAGGAAGCTTCAATTGAGTCCAACCTGGACTTTCATTCTCTTCCTTCCACAATAAAGACACAACACATCAATTTGCAAATATAGCTTTTGAAATGTACCATCTATGATAATGATGCCAAGAAAACTCCAATACAAAAACGATATAGCATGAAACTATATGTAATTTTTCAATCTCCAATACAAAAATGATATAGCAGGAAACTATATGTAATTTTTCAATCAAAGAAGTCCCAAATGATGTTCATGCAAGCACTCATGCACACACAAACAACCAGCTTCAAAACAATGCAAACAAGAGAAGACAAACATGATTTCTATCTGGTTTTTACAGACTAAGAATATGCAAGAAGGGATAACAAACACCTAAGATGACATGTTAATCAACTAAAAGTTAAACATATTGTTGTGGATATCTGGCCTTCAATTGACCAGCTACTGCAACAGTACAAGGAACTGCCTTGGGTTAAACACTCAATGGTTTATTATACATAGACATTGAATGAGACTTTGTTTCTTCACTCTTTTCTTTCTTCTAATTCATCACTTTAAATATCTGAAAAGCACAATGGTTAAACATGTGATGACAGATACCAAGGCACATAGAAATTTTATTAAAAGAAACAGGATCTATTATTCACAACATATACTTTCATTTCCATGTTCAAATATGTTGTTTTACTACCTTAGAACTTTTATTCTGGATTTGACTACGTTTAGTTTAATTACCTAGCTCTCCATCCTTAGAAAACCTCTACTTCTTCATACAGGTGCAGTAAGAATTGGGGGGGAAACTGATTGCAGTTTGTTTGCCACTGCAACTTAGGAACTTTCAAGTATTCTGGATTTGACTACATTTAGTTTATGTAGCTCCAACCAGGATTGCAAGAAACCTTAAATAATATTATGAGATGTTGCTCACCTCCATCCTTTTGGAGTCGGAAACATGAATCTCCCAATCTTGGAATAGTTACTTCATGTTCTGTTTGTAGTGCGTATGTGAATTACAGTTGTTCCCATGCATCTAGATGATTACTCCTACAGGAACTGAAAGGTAAGAGAAAACAAAGGGTGGTTTATCTAATTTGGAAAGTAACGTTGAACATGATAAACTTGGCATGGATATGATGAAAACCAAGTTAAAGCAGATTTGTCACAGATACCAACCAATACAAAATAACAGACTTAACACAGAATATGCAGAAAGGTTTGAACAACCCCCAAAAAAAAAAAAGGAACTACACAAGCACTAGATTACGAAGATAAATTCACTAGAGAAGCAACGAAGTCTACAAAGAAGCAGTTAATGAAGTGGGGAAAGCAAGAAGTACCCTCTTCAATAAGGCCCTTCAAAGCCCATAGATCACCCATTATTGGTCCTCCACCACCTACCAGAGAAAAAAATGACTATTGTCATTACAAACCACCAATAAAGTTACTACAGTATATGTGAAATGATAACAAGGAACAATAAAGACCAGCCCAACTACAATGAAAGCAGTATCATCAAGTTTCTCACGACCTAAAAGGCTAAAAGACTACATAAAGTGTAAGTTTATGATGGAACTTTTTTCAGAAGTATAAAGAAGAGATTTTTTTTTTCCCTTCTTTGGGGAAGAAAAAGATGCATCCAAATCTAAATAAAAGATTTCTGTGCAATTGAACTTATATACAAGACAAATTCTTGACATCAAAAGTAAGAGCAATTCTTCAATCTATATGTTAATTTACAGTGAAAACATGATCACGTGTTCACTATATACATCTAAGGACAATATCAGAGACCACCTGGATAGAATCAAATTGGTCTGAAATTCAACTAACCATGTAACTTAAAAGAAACACAGTGACAGATTTGTGCAAAGCATCATTATCAGAATTTAAAGATGACATGTTGTAACCTAAAATTTTCAACTTAAAACTTAAGTCTGCCATTTACAGGTCAATTTTATTTCCTACAACTCAAAATAAATTTCTGATATTCATGACATCATGAAGGCAACAAAAAAGTTAGACGACCCACTACTGTTATTAATCAGTTACTGGTTCAGTTACTATATAACTTGAGCAAAACAGTGAAAGTGAAACAATAACAAATTGCAATTGATCTACGTATCCAAGTCTACTGTAGTCATCCTCCATCACCTCTGCCACCATAGACAAGCATTGACCGTTTCTCTACCATAGTGGCTGTATGTCCACATCTTGGTGGGGGCAATGCTCCAGAAACTGATAACTCCATCCACTCAAGTGAAACTGCGAAAATACCACATAATGCAGAACTCAACATGTTATTATATTACTTAATCCTAAAGAGCAAAGAGATAGAATAGGCTAATATTAGTGAATTGATACATTACTTGTATCTAAAACATAGACATCTGACAACCATTTTTTACCATCCCAGCCACCATACCTGCACAGTTTTTAAGCCTGCTCAAGGCCTGAATCTCAATTTAACACAACAATCACTTTACTTGAGTAGTTAACAGAAACTAACATTATGATTTTACGATTGCCAATAGCAGATGCAGCAGCAAAATCCCTTGGGGAAGGCAAGTCACCAAAGCTGGTAAGCTCTGACCATTGCCATATATCTACAACAGTCCACAAGTGGAGGCAAATAGAATCACGGTGTCACAGTTTTGAGTAAATTCACATGCTACGATAAGGGAAGAGATAGGTCTCCATCAATCATATGTACAAAATGAAAATTACTCACCAGTATCTAGGACCCAAAAATCACCCAGCCTGCAAAGACAATTAAGAGACTATGAGGTTTACCAAAAGATCAGATGTATACACATGCAAGAAGAAGGCATCATAGCACGGACCTTTTACCACCAGACCTCCCACCAAATATGAACATATGACAGTCAATTGCAACGGCAATATGAAATGCTCGTGGACTGGGACCAACTTGCCCATCAGAACCACTGCCTGAACACTGTGGCTGAAACCATAATCTGTTCTCTGAAACATTCACAATGACCACCTCTCAACATTAATCCTCAAAAACCTCCGCCCATATCACACATCACTAAGCTAGTAAAGCCCCATGTACTGTGTTTCAGTTACAAACAATAAGCAATCACACAAACCATGAATGCTTTTATCTGCTCAAACAGTAGTATCAAGATTTGTTGATGACTAAAATATTATCTTTCTCATTCTCGGACAGTAATGTCAAGTAAACACGAGCGCAAAGCTACCATTTAGCTCCAAGGGGCACAAACATCCAATACATATAAATTTCAAAAAATGTGAATTGAGTGTAAATTTCAACGTGGTCCATAAGTACACCAAGAACTAATAAAACTATTAAGAGCCCAACTAAAATTAAATTGGAACACAATAATTACATGATCCCAGAGCCACACTAGTCCCAATTGCATGTTTCGAACTCATCTTTACCCATTAACCTTATTACATTTCGCATCAAGATACAATTTTTCTTGAGCTAAAAAGTATAAATTTTTATAACATAAAGCCTTGAAAATAGCATATTTATACACCATCTAAAGCATCAAAACAGCTATCCAATTCCACAAGATTTCTTTTGCTACAATGAAGGTTATCAAATGCTATAAAAGATAATTAAATCAAGAAATTGGACTTAAATATGAACAGAATCATATGTAATCATACCAATATCATAAACAATGATGTCGTTGAGGAATTTCTTGTTGTGACTAATCCTCCGAACACTACAACCTTGGATTTTCCGATGTTCACAGCTGTATGTCCACTGAAATTTTTCCCCAAAAAAAAAACAAACAAACTAGTTGAGCTTTTTCATTCGTATGTTTAAATATTTTTATGTGAAATTCAAGAAAATTAGATTTAACAAATTTGCCTGCGGGGATGGGGAAGTGTGCCGCCGAAATCGGAGGGAGAAGCTCGAACCCAGTAATGGGTTTTCACCTGGGATCGGATATCCATGGATGTAAGTGAGATCGCTCGAATTTGTGGGAATTATGAGTTGATTTGGCTGGGTTTTGTGAAAGAGGGGGAGAATGGACGAACAGGGAATTTATTTCTACTATTTGTGTAATTATTTTGGTTCTTTTTAGTAAATGATAAAGCAAAATTGGATTAATTAAAATTATATCCTTTCAGATCTAATGTATTGCCAGTCACCCCTAATATTTGTTTTTAGTAATATTTTGTCCAGAATTATATTTTGAGAGATTTTATCTCTGCGTCCTTGATTATTCTTTGTTTGAATTACTTTATCATTTTCCGAGACTTGTTTTTAAAATTGGAACATATTTTCTTTTTTGGACATCAATTTATTTGGTATCTAACATTCATTACCTCACACTTTTCCTTGCAATTAAATACTATGTGGATAAACTTTATTATAGGAAGATTTTACTAAATGTCATGTTAAGTGGTATTTTCGAATTGATTTCACTATTTAAAGTAGTGGATTTAAAAATAAAATAAATTGGTGAATCACTATTTAAAATACTATTAGAATCTCATTGATTTAAAATATCACTTGACACACCACTTAGACAAAACCTTCCTATAATAAAGTTTTTTTTATACTATGTGAAATATTTTCTAAAAAATATTCAAAATACTAGCAATACAAAATAGAGTTTTATGGTTCTTTTCTAAGTTGAAAAAAAATGAAAGGAAGGGAGAGGAGAAAGAAAATTGAATACAGATTTGAGATGATAGGAAAGAAAAATATACTTTCTTGAAGAGAAAATTTAACTCTATAATTAAAAACACTAAGGTTGTATTTGGATTGATTGAATTGGAGATCTTTTAAATTCACCTATCTTTGGAAGGGTTTGTAATACGGAAATGAAAATTTTAAATCAATCTAAATTAAAAAATGTAAAATGTAAGATTTTAAATAATTTTTTAATTTGAGTGAATTTAAAATTCATTTATTTTAATTTTATAAATTCATCCAATAAATTAATAGATTCTTCAAATCTATCTATTCAAATACAACACAAAAGCTTCCATTCAAAGAAGAAAAAATCATTGCGTCTTGATAAAATATTTAAAAATAATCATTTTGTCCTTAAATTATATAGAAAAAAATTTAATAACCTATATATCTAAATTGTTTTCAAAACTCCAAGCAAACTTAAAATATTTTATTTTCTCTTCACTCCTATTCTCCCCTAAAACTCCCAATAGGTGTCTAGAAAACGATAAGTTGCAAAATGTGAGGACAAATGGTGCAAGTTCTATTCTCTTCGCATTCTTGGAAGTTGAAACCCTTCCCATTCCTCCCAGCCCTCAGGGATTTTAAGCATATTCAGAGTCCTATATATATTCAACTGGGATACTGCTTGATAAGATCTTCAGGGTTCTCTCTTTCTTCTCACAAGACTGCTGCCAGAGTGCAAAATCAGTTGTTGAGGATTTTCACCCAAAAAAAAAAAGAAAAAAGAAAAGAAAAAGATTTAAATGGAAATCTTCAATGGGCTCCCTCAAAAAGGTTCCTTTTCTCTTTAAATTCATGTTGTAAAACTATTATCTCACTTTATTTCAAGTATTATCTCACTTTATTTCAATTACTTTCTTTTCAAATCAGATCAGTTGCTTATTAGGCTTGTAAATCTCTGTTTATATAAAGTCTTAATTTAGAATATCTTAAAGGGAAAAACAAGGGAAAAAAAAAAACTGTTTTTTTTTTTTTGAAAAGATACGTTTTTTTGGTAATTATTAGTAGTTATTGTTTTGGGATTTCAAGCTCGATTGGAATTGGAATTTAGGAGACAAGTTTACATCTGGGTTTAGCTCTATTTTGTGAAATATTCACAAAAAAAATGCAATCTAGAAGGGAGGAAAATCATGGAACAAGATCATCTACGGAAGCTAGGTTGAGGGACCCACGAATGGTGATGGGTAGTAACCCTTATTTGATGCCTAGTAGGGAGGGGATGGATAGGTCTCCATGTCTGAGGAGGAGTTTAAGCCCACCAGGGAGAGTGGTGGGTGGTAGAGAGAGGAGGGTCGGGTTATTTGAGGAGAAGGGGAGGGATTTTGATTGGAAAGTTGGTGGCAGGGATGTGAGAGGTGAAAGAGGACATTTTAGGTCCCGGTCACCACCTTTTGGTAGAATGGATGAGAGGCGATGTGATTATGATGAGGGGTTTCCCAGCAGGAATGAGTTGAGAAGAAAGTACGAATTTTGTGATGTTGTGGATTACAAAGTTGATATTGGTCCTGATTTGGGTTATAAAAGTTTCAGAGGTAAAACATGTTGATCAAGACAGAGTTTTCGGTGATGCGAGTGATCAGGTCTTGAGTGGAAAACCTAGGGTTTTAGAACGTGGGAGTATGTATAGTGGAGAACATAGGTCGCAGGCAGAACAAGAATACACCTTAAGACATGCTGAAGATGCTGGCAAGTCTTCGTTGTCATCGAGAAATATGGAAAATGCTAGATTTAACAATGAAAGTATTGGGTATCCTGATCCTTTTCTGCTTGATAAGTTGGTGGCTCTGGAAACTTGTAGGAAGGGACAAGAATACACAACTCAATACAGGGATGTTTCTTATTCCAAAGGATCAGCATCTCTGTCCAGAGATACCTTTCAGTTGAAGGAATTTGCTGGTACTTTTTCAAGGCACTCAAGAGAAAAAATGATGGGCTCTTATGAAGATGACATGTCATTGCCTAGAGCAGTTCATCCAAGCAGCTCAGCCCAACCAGTGGAACAGTATTCTTTTGCTGAAACTCACCAAAGGCATAGTTTAGGTTATACTCGAAGAGGTTCTGAAGCAGATCATAAAGATCTGCTACACTACAAGAGGACTGCAGTTGGTCCTTCTGTGGTTGAGGGTCAGGAACAGGATTACCTATATCCTAGAAATGGTTCTGTAGAGAAAAATTATTATGATTATCCATCAGAAGAGTTTCGTGGAAGAAGACGATATCATGATGATGTGGGCTATTACCAAAGAGATATCATAACTTCAAATGTCATGGAGCCAACCGGACAACATATAACTCATGCTGATTATTCTCAAAGGCACCTTAGAAGCATCGATTCTTGGGACAATCCATCTTCACAAGATCAATTGGCTTCCAAGTACCTTTTTCCCAACAGATCATTAGCAGCAGTAGACGACCAAGTTAGACTTCGCATGGACCCTGAAAGTGCTAATGTTGGATTTGATGATAGAGTTTTAGGAGAAGCAGAAGTTTCTCTGCTGAATATTTCGCCTAATGATGATTTACCACGTAGAAGAACTACCCGCATTCTGGTTCTGAAAGAGATGCATTTTTTGTGTCTGGCACAGAAAGCATGAGGATATCATCTGATAATCAATATCACTTGGAAATGCAGGAGCATGACTTAAGGAGGAAAGCAGTCTATTCAGATGAGCTTGATACATATGACCCTCCAAGAAGGTCATTGAAGCGGAAGTATGATATTGATGAAGAATTATGTAGGCATAGAACCAGAGATACTCTATCAGGTAACACATATAATTTAAATAGTTCAAAGTGTCATAATGAAAGAGATGATGAGTGGAATCATCATGACATCGATTTATTACCATCCAAAAGTTTGGAATACAATCAGAACAAATATAGAAAAGCAGGAAGAGAAGTTGATTTTGTACAGCATGGTGGAGAAATGATATCTGATGATCGGAGGATGTATCGTGATCCAGTTGATTGTAAGCAAGAGTTTTCTAGCAAACCATTTAAACCTGGAAAAAGAATTCTAAAAGGTCAGTCAAGACATGGTTTTTTGGACTAAACTACTCATGAGTCACAGACTTTCAATAAAAGACGTTCTCTTACCCAAAATGTATGGTTAAGAGGTAAGGACAGCAAAGAGCAGGACAAGCCTGCATATGGAACACAGGAATCGAAAAATTGGGTGAGTTCTTCTGAGTCTGGTCCAACAGAGGAGTCCAAGGAGTTTATGGAACAGGTGCAGTCATTCTTCTTATCTTTCAGTAAAATGCTGAATGAGAGTCTGGGTACTCGAAAAAGGTATAAAGAGCAAGGAAGAGCTGGTAGCTTGTTCTGCATCGTTTGTGGCAAAAGGTCTGTTTTCGTATTTTTTTTTTTTTCTTTCTAGATGTTATTAGTGAAACTGTAATGGGGACTTAACGTCATTTGAAAAAAATGAAGCAGTTACATATATGTCTAGCTTGAAATCTCCCCATTGTACATTTTGCAGCAATAGTTGTGTTACCAATTCTTCTATTAGTTTAGCTTATTCAAGTTCAAATTTGTGGATGTTTTTGCTGCCGTCATTAGCCCGCCAACCTCTGGGGCTTTTAGGGGGATATAGAGGGTAACCTCACCTTGTGAGACACTGATACCTTTCTAAGTAGTGCTTCCTGTGATACCTTTCTAAGTTGTGCTTCTCGTGATACCTTTTTAAGTTGCGCTTCCTGGATAGAGAAATTGAAATTCCCAATTCATTTGTCAATCTTCCTTCACAAATTAGGTATTAGTGGCATTTCTTTTTGGTTGGGATGGTGAATTTTTTTCCCTCTTGATATAAATAGGAGATTTTGGTTCCAAAAGATTCACATTGGAATTAGTAGTCTCCAATTATCTTGTCAAGAAAATTACTACCTGTTTTTATCTAGATAGAACTTCTGGCTTAATTTCCTTTCATTTGAGGCGATAAAATGAATTTATCCTTTTGGTGGTTTTAGCATGTAATGAGTTTGAGTGACAGTAAGGGTTAGTCAAAGCTAACTGTCAGTTTTTGTTTAAATACTAATTGGCTAGGAGGTTGCTGTAGGACTATTTGAAATTATTTGAATGTCATACCTGGATACAAGGAAGAAATGAATGCATTCATTATAGTTCTTTGAAGGAAATTCTCTGTATTGCAGTATTAGGCCAACAGCCGTGTTACTTTATGTTCTTTGCTTCTCTTTTCACTAAGAGAATGCTTCCGAAACCATGTCCTGATTAAAAATCTGAAAGGTTTTCATTCTCTGATTTATTGGGCGCCCATGAGCTTCTGGCCTTGTGGTGAAACTTTCATCACGAGCTTTTGCTCATTGATTGCTACAGGGAATTGCCCGTGATAAGGACATGTGGTACCTCCTCCTTGAGCAGAACAGTGATTTCATATTTGGAACTATATGGTCAAATGAAGTTGTATCACTGTACAATTGCACATGCTTCTGAGAGTCTTTAAACAGGTTTAATAGTTGAAAATTGTTCATATATAGAGAACAACTGGAACTCTCCGTATGTAGAGTGGTGTCTTATATTTGCACTCTTACCATTTGAGGTTTTGTCAGATAGTTTGAGAAAATGATACAGATCAGAAGGCTCATTTTTCAGTTTGAGAAAATTTTAAGCTTAATTTGATGCATTGTGTTTTTTATCAACCTTTGCTTGTTGTCTGGAGCAATTGCAACTGCTGATAGCAGTAACTACAAGAATGCTTTTTAAATGTGCCAAAAAAAAAAAAGGGGCAGGTGGCTGCTTAAATTTGAACAAGGTGTTTTTTGATGGTTGAATTCTTCATGCCTATATTTGGATGGAGTGGTTTCCTGGTCACGTCTCATATTTATTTATTCATGATAAACTCAATTCTCAAAATCCACCAGGCAGGACAGATTTGCGTACTGTCTTCTATAAATTTACGTCTAAGAGGTGAGTATATAGTCTAAGACAAAGGTACGTATTACTTGAGTAGGTAATTCGAGTTCAGATTTGTTGCATAGTGGTATTCAGTTAGCTTTTTTCACCCTACCTTTCCCTAGGGCAAAGTGCTTGGAATTTATTGCCAGTTGGTTTTTAGTTCTTCATAGATTTCTTTGCAAATGTTAAAATGGTCACTTTTTTATGCAGTCTATCGAAAGAGTTCAAGGACACACAAGGCTTGGCTAGACATTGCTTTATGTCAAAAAAGGTTGGATTGAGAGCACAACACCTGGGACTTCACAAGGCAATTTGTGTTCTGCTGGGCTGGAACAATGCAGTGGGAGCTGATGTTATTACATTCGCTCCACAAGTTATTTCCAGTTCTGAAGCTTTAGCCCAGAAGGAAGACCTCATACTCTGGCCACCAGCTGTTATTATTCATAGCATTTCAATGTCAGATAGTCGTCCAGGAGGACAAAAGGTCTTCACCAAAGAAGCAGCAGAGGATTTCCTCAGAGGTGACTTTCTGAGTGTTTTAATATCAAAATATCATGAAAGGAAAAAGTATTGCCACTGATAAGTGGTGCTGTTCACCTCCACTTCCTTCTCCAAATCCTCAATTCTTTTAAAATATTTTTCAACTCATAATCCCATACTTACTTCCAAATCTTCTTGTACTCAATTCTCCTGTCATTACTTCAATAGAAGTTTTTCTTGCCATGTTTTCTCTTCACAGCTTGCATTACCGACAATCCAAAGCATATTTATTAACCACTTAAGATGTACTTAAGTAGTTTTTTTTTTTTTAAGTTGTCCTTAAGTTGATTGATTATATTCTACGTTTGAATATTGTGAGTATTTGGTTAATTAGTAAGAAAATGTTTCCTTGCTCCACTTCTTTCTTGTTAATGACAGGTAAAGGTTTTTATGTCGGAAAAATCAAGGTGTGCCCGGGGACATCGGCAAACAACATAATGGTGGTGAAGTTTTTGGGAACTTTTCCTGGGTTGCAAGATGCTGAAAAGCTTCACAAGTACTTTTTGGATGACAAGCATGGGAGAATAGATTTTGAGCAAATGTCTCTGATTAAGGGCAAAGACAGCAACACAAGGAAGGAAAGAAAGCAGGCCGGCAAATTGGAGGAACATGTGCTCTATGGTTGTACATGGCAATATCTGAGGACTTGGATAAAGTTGATTATGATACCAAGAGAAAATGTTTTGTTAAGAGCAAAAAAGAGATTGAAGATATTGCAGAGGAGCCTCTCAAGTTCTCGTAAGGTTTACCTAATTTGACTGCTGCTATTTTACTTGTGATTTCCTTGATGAAGAAATCATGTTTGGGTTTGGCAATCTAAGTCCCTTTTTCTCACCAACTTTCTGCAATAAGCGGATGATATATTTCGCAATTTGGTTGTACACCTTTTCCTCTTGCATCTTTTGTAGTCTGCTTTTATTCAGAGGAATTTGTAACAGTTAAAGTTTATGCCAAATATCCGACAATCTTTTGGAAAAAGATTTTGTGAACTTCTCAACATTATTGGTTGTTTTTCATTTCTTTTTCTTTTATATGTATCCTATTTACCATCAGTTAATGTGAACTATCTTGCATACATATTCACTTTATTAAAAGATAACACTTTCCGAGAAAGATAAATAAAAATGGAAACCAAATGGTAATGGCCCTCCCAAATGGTGAATATTTTCAATTCTTCAGACATATGTATTCCTTTTTCCTTTTTGTGGGAGGATATTTTTTTTTTTTTTTTTTTTTTTTTTTTTGTTATTCCCTGTAGGCTAAAGTAAGTGCAGAGAACAAACGAAACTATTACAGCATTGAAATTTGAGCTCAACTCTGAAGTTCCCTGATCTGTCTTGATAGAATGCAGAGTTTGGTAAACCTAATGGGAAGAACCAATAAGGGAGAGTGAAAAAGAGAAGTAGTTAATAGTAAGATTGTCATGTTTATAGTTACACTGTCAACAATCTTGTCTTAGTTTGAATTTTTGTACTTCCTAACAAATCAAATATTATGTTACATGTAATTAACAAGAAATGTATTTCAACACAGCCTTCATGCTTGAGATGACGAGAAATTTTTTAAATTGTACTTATTTTGAAAATCGTTCTTTTTTTAGGTTGATTTGAAATTGTTCAAAAATTGACTAACCTAGGAGTGAACCGCAATTACTAGGCAACAAGGCATCGAATTCCTCAGTTATGTTCACAGAACCTCAAGGAAATCTGTAATGACCAACACAAGCAAATCTGTGATGACTAACACAAGGACAAACCTCGGGCACATACGAAAGTCAAAATTTTATTTTTTTTTTAATTTTTACAATGTTATTTTTTGAAGAGCTCGCATTTGCTGAATGCGAATTCTTCTTTGATGGAATTCTCATTTCAAATTAGCTTGAGAAATGAGATGATGAATCATTGATATATGCTAAATTAAGAAATCAAAGAGAGTTACAGCATACAAGGGTCTAGTGCTGTAAAAGGGAGGGGGATCCAATAGTATAAAAGCATGGACATAAAGAAAGGTTGAGTACAAGGCAAAGGAAGGAAAGAAAAGGGAAAGAAAAAACAAGAATGAAACATGGAAATATAAAGAACAAACTTTTATTCATAAATTTTGAATTATAATTGATAGAAATATGAAAAGAATAAATTGATGTACACAAATGGTTACATATAGAAAGATACAAACATAATTAGCATTTTTTGAATTCCTCTCTCCTCCCAAGGGCCGAGGCAATTAACGTATGCCAAACTATCCTCAGTCCCAACTTCCAACACAATGTTTGAACTATCTTTTTTGGAAGTTGAGGACTCTGATGGCATAAACAAAGACAAAGAAGAAGAGCAATACCCAACCAAGATGTGCTGCAGCAACTGCTCCAAGAAAGTCATATTCATAGCCCAGAAACTCTTTAAGGTAAACTTTCACCGGAAGATCTCCGCGCTCAGGGACATGGACAAGGTCCATTACATCACCAAGCTGAGATGTAATGAGGCCATATATAGTCCATGCCACTGGAGAACCCCAGTAGTACCACCTCCACCACACTGGAATTGCCTGCAAATTACAAGAGTGTTGCAATTTTGTTATGAAATCTTGATAACGCTTTTTTTAGTAAGAAGTAACTGAGAATTCTGAAACTTTAAGATATACTTGCCATTCTGGGAATGAGGAAACCTTTTCTTAGAGAATAGATTCCAGAAGCTAAGGAAGAATGACATGAGAACAGCAGCTATTTCGTAACTTGGTGTGAGTGCTACAAGCATCATTCCATAGAGGGTAAAGTACACGAAGCACATGAATACATAGTAGTAGAACCAGAAGAACTTGGTTGCTTCCCATTGGAATCCAATCATTGAGTAAAGGAGGAGACTATAAACGAAAGTTTGGACACCGACGTAGAGAGTTTCAACAGCCACCTGTAGAGGGTAAGGACATTTGAGAATTAATTGTTGCGTCATTGACATGTACTACGGGGATTCTTAAGTGCTTAAAAAGATTTCATTTTGGAGCAAACATTTCAATCTCATTTACCTGCGCAAATGCATAAGGCAAAGCTGAAAACATTCCTGCTGCTTTTTCGCGATAAAAGACAGTCCTCTCAATGGCCACAACAGATTGTACTGCAGAAGTGTTAGTTCCTCCCAAGAACAAAACAGCAGCATACATTGCTCCAAGAAGATTACATCAATTAAGTCTTGTTGTTTGCGCCTATTAGGAAAGCAGTTTGTTGAAGATTTGAGGAAAAAAAAGAAGCAAATATAGGACAATCAATTTCAAATAGAACAATATGGCTTACATTTGGCCTCCTTTGTCCCAAAAAATTACTCCAAATATAATTCCAATAACTGTAGTCATGAAGAATCTGATGACATTGTATTGTGGGTTCCTCCAATAAGACCAGTATTGTTTCCAGAAACATGCCTTGAACTGAGTAATGAAGGGTTGAGAGTATTTGGTGGGGAAGTATAAGTCCTTAGATTCTGGTGATGGATTACTTAAATCTTTAATGAGTTCTTGATTCCTCCTGCATTTCAGAAATGGTTGAAGGAGAAGTTAATATCAACTGCACAAGAAAAAGAACTTGCTAGATTTTGCTTCTCATTTCTGACATACCTGTGCAGATCAGATGTCGAATAAATTTCTGCAAAGTCCACCCCAAGTTGATTTTCAATCGCAGAAGAACTAACTTCCCAGCATCCATGTAGCTGGATTGAATCCATCTTTTATCTTGGTAACCCCTTGAACAGACTATAACAGATAAACCAATGAAATCACAAGTAAATTCAATCTCACAGTACCGACAGCATTTCACGATAAAAGCATGCACTTCACTAACACAAATTCACAAGTTATAAATGGAACTTACTTCAAAGTATTCAACTAAATGTTTAGATTGGCGGCCGAGAGGTCCAGAATAAATAGTTTGTCCTCCTCTCTTCATCAAAAAGAGCTTGACAATAGATATAATAAAAGGTTAAGTGGCAACATTTTTACCATTTTGATAAGCACCAAATGCACAACTTAAAAGTGGAGAAGTACCTCATCAAATGCTTCAAAAATGTCTATGCTTGGCTGGTGAATAGTGCAGACAACAGTTCTGCCTGTATCCACCGTGTTCCTCACAGCTCGCATAACAATTGCTGCAGCTCTAGCATCTAGGCCTGATGTTGGCTCATCCATGAATATGATGGATGTAGGATTAGCAACCAATTCAACGGCTATGGTGAGTCTTTTTCTCTGTTCCGTTGATAAACCATCTACTCCCGGAAGACCAACTAAAGAGTCTCTCAACACATTCAACTCAACCAACTCCATAACTTCCTCCACAAACATCTGCATTGACAACATTACATTCTTCAACACTTGCATGTGTTTTAAGAAGAAGAAGATAATTTAGAAAGGAAACTATGGCAAAACAACACACCTGTCGTGTGTCCGTGTTTACTTCAGCAGGAAGACGCAACCAGGCAGAGTATAGTAGAGATTCATACACAGTAACATGTGGAGAGTGTATATCATTCTGCTCACAGTAGCCACTAACACGAGCAAAAGTCTCTTGGTTCTTTGGGTAACCAGATATTCTGATATTTCCTTCAATGTATCCACCAGTTTTTCTACCAGCTAGGACATCCATCAATGTAGTCTTTCCAGCACCACTGACTCCCATTAATGCTGTCAAAACTCCGGGCCTGAAGCAAAAGCACCACTGACTTCTCGTAATAGTTGTAGTCGAGTCTCTTCAATTCCCTGGCTTTTCATTTCCTGATAAACAAGCAACAATTGATGCCAATGAGAATTTTTTCTGCTAGATCAAAGTGTCATGGCCAATCTTATGTTTAACCAATTTTATGGAGAATCTTCATGGATCTTAATTACCATTTGTTTGTTGGTGGAATATTTGGCTTCTTGACAATTTTAACGGTCCTTTTGTACGAAAGATAACGTGACTATAAACACTAGTATTCAACACTTGAGCATATTAGTGTGGCTATTGAGTAGAACTTCAACAGATTAAGATGTTTAAAGTATTGGCCAAGTAACAACACGCATTGAGTTCAGAATAGTGACTTACAGCAGGCATGTCAACATAGTAACTAACTCGATCAAATGTAAGTGACAAGGGTTGGAAAGGTAGCACCATTCCTTTTCTGTTTGTTGCATTGCTTGCAAGACTTAAGCTTGGATTGTCTGGATTGCCCTGAGATGTCACTGCCATATCAATACATAAAACCATTTAATTTTTTAGCAGCCAAAAAAAGAGCACGAGTTTTGTGCTATATTTTTCTCATTTAATGGAGTTTTAACCATATCACATAACCTTAAACTAAATGCATTGCCTAGAGCATATGAACAATGAGAAAACTATTGCAATGATTTGGTAGCTTATGGTGTTATAAAGGAAACAACCCTTATCCAAGCTGATTGGAAAACTGGATCGATGTGAACAACTAATTTCCTATAGCTGTGAAGAAGGATAATGTAGTTGTACAGTAATATTTGTTTTTTGCATGCATTGAAGTGCAAAAGTTTTGCATTTGCTGATAATTGTGCTCATTTTGGAAGTCCATTTCCCATCAGTATATGAAGTCACTATGTTCAGAGACTACAAAGTAGTAAGTAGAATATGAATGAGCTCTTCAGCTTGGATAGATGATACTCTAAATTCACTAGTGTAAAAAGAAACATGAAGTTGGCAAAATTGAGGATCTGAAAGTCTAATTTATAAGTAAGCTTTGAACATCATGGCAGCATAATAAATCACGGAAAGAAGATTAAAACAAAGGAGCTAAGATTTCACCTTCAACCATTGAGGTAGTAGATGCTGAACTCCTGTCTGATATCACCTTTGCATTAGAGAATGGCAGTTTATTTTTCTTTTCATCATCCTCATTTGCTGTCACAGATTTAGAATCTCCAAATGCTGCATTTCAGTTTCAAGAAATTGGATCAGATGTATGTGCTATCGTTATATGAAATCAATCAAAAGAGCATTTACTTACGGTTTAAGTATGTCAGTGCTGCAACAAAGCAAAGATTGAAAAACAGAGAAAATGCAAAAAGGGCAATGACACAAATCCAGTAGTAACGTTCTTCAGTGAACATTCCCCTGGCTGCAAGAAGTTCCTTTCCAGCAGTACTTCCAGGAAATCTTGGATCAAAATTTGGCTGTGGAAGCATGACACGTAAACGTATTCATAAAACAGAAGCACTTATTTGCAACTATTACAAATAAGTATATTTACAGATTATTTGTTTGCAACTATTACAAAAGCTCACCTCATTCCATCTTTTGTCAAGAAATTCAACGATTACAATGGCATTCTGCCCATAGGACATTGGGGAGATATAATAAGCCCATTTCATCCAAGGTTTGAGGTCATCTGCAGGCAAATGATGATTTAATACAATCAAAATAATGTTACAACCATTTATCCATACAAGATTTTCATTATATATTGCAGATACAAACAATATCCGATTAGAAGTGCATGGTACTTTAAGAGAAGTATTAAAATTAACAAGACGAACTACTTACTTTTAGCAATAATGAATCCACCAAGGACAAAAACCAACAGCAGTGTGAAGGTGCCAAACGTGTTTGCTACAACCTGTGTTCTTCCTAGGGCCGCAACAAAACGGAATAGACCCAAAGCCATCTGATGTATTCCAATATACGCCAATAACTGCATGAAGAACCTGATTCAAAATGGTAAATCCATGAATGTCAATTTTTTATGTCATCATGGTGATTGAACTTCATATAGGCATCAACGAACACGATGCTTTAAACCTCATTATAACAGCTTCATTGATACCAAAATGGAGACTGAAGATCTTACCTACTAGCAGAAGGAGCAAATCCAATGGTGTAATATGTAAGAATGATCCAGATCAGTGAATCCATCACCGAGACGGGGATTCTCAGAAGCCAAATTGGAAGAGCAAAAGCCCAGGCAGGATAAAATAGGGAGTCCCTTTGTTTAAAGAATACAGGGAGACTGAAAATAGTCATTGCAAGCTCAGCCATCCCATTGAACATCACATTTAGAAGACTGAAGAATAGTGCACCATAAAATTTGCCTCCATCTTCTATCTGACCATGCTTCATCTGTGTTCTGAAAAACACAGTAAAAGTAAATACAGCCATGATTGTAATTTGAACAGTCTTGAATATGTATACAAACGAATTCCTTTTCATCAATAGCCACTCCCTCGACAAAACTGAAAGCATGCCTTAAAGAGATCTTTGTTAGAAATCCCATATTTCTCTTTCACTAATGCTGCAGGATGTGCTTTAGTTCTGTCATACGGAATTCCAAGTTCACTGAAAAGCTTCTGTCCAATGTGAAAAGATCTGAAATGATCAGCAAACTCCGATACTGATACATATCGGAATGGTTCATTCTTTTGGAACCAATATTGCTCCTGGTCCTTCTTGGAAGTAACTTCTTGCAGAAAATCTGCAACTCCTTTCCTTTCTGGGCATTTGAAGCCAACATTCTCAAAAAACTCGAGTACATTCTCACGAGGACCGTGGAAGACAATTTGTCCTTCTGATAGCAAAATGATATCGTCAAACAAATCAAAAGTTTCAGGTGCTGGTTGGAGAAGAGAGATAATCATGGTAACATCCATAATATGAACCATTTGCCTCATGTACTTGATAATTTGAAATGTGGTAGAGCTGTCAAGACCAGTAGAGATTTCATCCATGAAGAAAACTTTCGCACAGGACCAACCAACATTTCTCCTATATTCATTGAACAAATGAAATATTTAATTAGGATTCAACATATTGAATGACTTTGGAAAGTAAGAACAGTCAGTTCTTTTTACAAACCAGTCGTAACACGCTTTCTTTGTCCACCAGAAATACCCCTTCTCATGTCATCACCTACCATTGTATCAGCACAAATATCTATCCCAAGTATCTGTATGCAACCAATATTAGAAGTTACTTTACAAGCACAATTAGTTGGATTATATAGCATATTTCTGCAAGATGATAAAACTAACCTTGAGAACATAATCAGTAACCAAACTAGTCTTTTGTCCTGCCATTGCTGTGGATTTCATGAATGCATCTATTTCAGGGTCTGGTTTAATTCCTGACTGTTTTTCTCGTCTTGACATTTCAGCTAGCAGTTCATATCTGGTGCCAACACCTAGGCATCGTCCGGAGAAGTCCAATGTTTCTCTGACTGTCATCTCACCATGATGCAGATCATTTACCTGGCTGATATAAGCACAGGTCCTTTGAGGTACGAATTCTTTCAATTCGTGACCACAGTACGTGATCTTTCCATTTACCTGTTACCAAATGTTAACATTAGAAGGAGTTTAGGTTGATTTATATTTTCAGGAATCAAGACTTTCATGTTTCAGAAAATGTTATAGGTGAAAAAGAATATACTCTAAGATCTTCCTCCAGCTTTCCTGCTAGAGCCTTCAACAAAGTAGTCTTTCCTGATGCTGGAGGTCCCAAGAGTAATGTCATCCTGAAAAAACACAAATTTATGCAGCAAAAATTTAGGATTACATCTCAAAGAAAAAAGACATAATGATATAAAAATATTGCAGCAAAGTTAAATAACACGGTGTACCAGGCACCGAGAACTTTCAAAATCTCCCTTGTAAGATGTTCTTTTGAAGCAAACTTTCAGTAAGGCAGTTGATATACAAGTAAAATAACAGTATAAGTACCTTGATGGCTTTACCATTCCAGTTGCTTCATCTCTGAAGAATTTTGACAGACGTCTTTTTAGAAGGGAAAAGTTTGAGGACTCCAAGAAGACCCTGTTGACCACAGAAAAATAGAATGTGAAAAGTTATGTTAGCACTAACACAAGTAAATATTGTCGGACAATATACAGGCACTATATATGAATTCTATACCATACTTTTCATAGTTCTAAGAATGTAAAAAAGCCAAGGCCAGAAGGGCAAGGAACGTGACAAGTACCTCAATTGAATTTACGGTAGAATTCGGAAGAGTTGGAAGTGCTCTACTTCCAACAAATGCATCTCCTTCAACTGATAAATTTTCGTATCTTATTTCAACTTTTGGAATATCAATCCCAACCCTGTACCACACCAGAGTTAAGTTCTATAAAGGTTCTTAATCCAAATATAATATGAAATTCTAATGAAACAAGTATGCAATGAAGAGTTACTGGTTTTTCATCAACTGATCAGAGTTTTTTTTTCACCTGTCAGTTCGATCACGAACCCTCATTAGAAAGGGTTCATGAAGCCTTTCATTATCTTCTTCAACAATTTTCAATATACTGTCCATGAGATTCTTCTTGTCATCTATACCAAGATGAGCAACATCAACTTCTTCATGAATAACCCTTCCATTGTCCAAAACTTGGCTTAGCATTCCCTTCCTCAACCGATCATAAGTTGGAAGCCTTTCAATTGCAGCCCATTTGAGCTCTTCTTCATCATCATGTCTCCCACTTTTTTGAAAAACATCACCTCCTGGTGCAGCTAACACCTCCCGGATACTTGCTGAAGCCCAACCTCTTCTGCTGGCTGATGATATACTCCCCCTCTTACTCATTGACCTCCTCAAGTCTTCCGGTGTCACTGGTGCCGCCATTTTTAAACAATATAAAGAACAACTCAGGAACACCTCAGGTGCTCAAGAGCTTCACACAGGACCTGTAGTTATATCGCTTGTGCAAGATATTTATCACTTCAAATTTTCGAACGTCCAGTACTCCAATCGCTTACTTTAAGTCTTTCAAATGTAAGGGAGGATGATAAATAATGAATAGAATGAATGTTGATAAAGAATATAAAAGAAGATCTATAACAACTATTTTTTTTTCAGTTTTTACAAGGTGCTGTGTTTTTGGAGTACAGATATGAGGTGGTTGAATAGGAGTTTAGGGTCCCCGAACATATATATACAGGGGATGATCACAATGAGTTTAGAGAGTGAGACAAATATGAGGATTTCTGAGCTTTCAGGACACCAAAACAATAAGGCCATATTCTAACTTTTGTCATCATAAATTTGCCTTTTTTAGTTAAAAAAGAAGTCCACAAAGTATTCCTGCTTTTGTCCCTTATGTCCAGGTTGTTGAAATAGTCGAAAAGCCTATCAGAGTATTAGTTAATTAGATATGAGATGTTGCAGACTTTTATCTTCTGAAAGTTGGCATCCATGCACAATTATTAATTTCTATAGAATACAAAATCAATAAAAAATAGCTAAAGGGAGATAAACTGCAGTGTAATGTTATCCCGAATTCTTTACTACGATAGAACATTAGACCATGTATCCACTTTCCTCGAAGCAAATCATTTTCAATAAATTCGTCTATCTGACTTAACTTCTACATTGTTCCCCAGTCATCTTGAATCTCTGACTCCTTGAAGAGGGGTCAGGGCTTAAGATCAGGCTGTAACAGTAAGTCATAGATTGTCGGCCCCAAAGAATGCTTGGTTCAAGACCATAAATAGAACCTGCCTTTTTAATTTAAGAAGGGGTAGAGAAAAATGGTTCGGTGCCAATGTTCAAGGGTTCTCAGAGGCTTCTCATTTCCTTCATTGATGCTGTTAACAAATGTTCTTCAACATTTTTGACAGTTTTTTCGGTTGAATTTATATGTGAATAACATGCTTCTGTCTGTTTGGTCCCATTTACATATTTTTACAAGACAACAATGTTAAACTGCAGAAATTGAAGATCAAGAATGCTCAGAGTTTCATCAGGTTGACAGAAGCTGTTATTAAATTGGCTGCAACTGTAAATGAGCCTTTCAATTTATCTAATGAGTTGAATGTAATTAAGTGATAAGTGAAATGTAGCTTTAGTTGACTTAATTCTTTTTCTGCCTAAACACAGAAATGAAAAGGTAAATGAATATATATACTAGAAAATTGCACATACTTTGCGTGTGTAATACTCTTGATTTGTTAGACATTTTTATTTTCTAACAAAATAAATAAATAATCAGTTAATGATAACATAGAGTACAAAGTGTAAATATTTTATTTGTTAAATTTTTCTTTTATACAAAAGGTATATATTTTAAAATATATATTTAATATTTTTGCTCTTTTCTTTGTAATTATTTCACCTTTTATTATTATTTTTTTAGGTACGATTATTATCAAAACACAAAAATAAAAGGGTGTTCTTTTTTCTTACTTTAAATATATTTCTACATTAATGAAAAAGTTGTCTTTATAAGAGTCTAAAATATACAAAACTATATTGAAAAAACTTGTAGTTCTAAATATATCCAAAATTCTTACTAAAATATGTAATTTTTATATAATCTCTATCGCAATTAATTTTTTAATATATTGGGTAAATTATGTATCAAAATAGAAAATATATCGGTATTGTTCTATATTTTTTAACCTTATGATAACATTCACTTTAGGGGTTTATCGATATTCTAAACTCTTTCTTTCATCCTGAATGGCATCGAACGCAGTTAGCTCTGAAATTATATTTGATAGATGTTTTTAATGAAATTAAAATTTGTATTTAGAAATATATATATAATTAAAGCTAATAATAGTGTGTGAATTTTATTTTTATTTTTTGAGTACTTTTCTCTTTAATTTCTTGTATTGTTTACCAAGATATTTAATCTACATTTTTATTGTTTTGTTAAATAGTATAAAAATTACATTGTAGTTTTCAAAATTGACGTGTAACTTAATTTATATCTGCAATTATTTTAGAATATTTAATAATATGATTTTATTTGCACAATTTATGTTGTCTTTTACATTACTTACCTACTTATTATACACATTTTTATATGTCATTCCAACAATTTATGCCTAATATCATTATATGTCTTGCAACGATTATTCTAAACTATTTTGGTCATGCATCGTACCATTGGTTAAGCTTTTTTTTTACCTCATCAATAGTTAATCTAAACGAATATTGTTTTATATACCAGTAAATACTTAAAGTACTTAATACTATGATTTATTTGCGTAATATGTATTGTTTCTACATTAATTACTTATTTAAGTTTCTATATTAGCATCACAAATTATGCGTAGAATTCTTGTATATGTTACAATAATTATTTTGAGATATTTAGGCATTGTATTGTATCATGGGTTGAATTTATTATCTATATCATCAATAGTAACTTAAACCAATATTTTACAAAGAGTTAATCTTACATACACCGATGGTGTAGAATATTTTTTACACCATCAGGTGTGGATACATGACACATGTGGATTGCTTAAATTTCAAATATCATTTTTATATATATAGCATGCTTAGATTCACATATGATTGTGTAGAAAATTTTCTACACTGATGGCGTATATAAGATTAACTCTTTTACAAAATTATATTTGTAAAGATAAGGATTTTGTAATCAAATATTACTATTAAAGATATATAAAATTAACAAATACTTTTATTTTAATTAAAAATTATGAATTTTCTATTTCATACCAAACTTTAGTTTCGTTGCTTGATCAATTTTTTTTCTTCCCAAAGGAAAAACAAATCTAAATTAATCGTAATAAAATTTAAATGAGATAAGAAAATATTGTTATATACTATATTATTTTTTTCACTTTTATAAATAGTAAATTTTTATTTTTATGATTATTAATTTGGTAATTTTTAAGTTGGAGGAAAATTTTGATAATAAAAAGGCAAAGGTAAGCATAAAGTGAAAGAAATTTAAAAAAAAAAAAAACAACTCCATCCTTTCCACCTACTTTCTAGTGATTCGAACCCATGACCAACACGTCATAAGGAAAGCGTCTTACGCCTAGGCTGTCATGCATAAAGTGAAAGAATCTATTAATACTAATAAATTTGAAAGTCGATCCAATAATTTAATTTATCTGCTACAATGATTATACATTAATCCTAAACCACAAAAACTTCATGTTGTAACCAAAAACAATACATAATTAATCATATATAATATACCCAAAAGTTTTATACTTTTACTCAAAATAGACATAGATGTTACAGGCATATGGAAATATAAAAATTGAGAGTGTACTTTAATAAACAATAAGAGAAAAGAAAATAATCATTTGTGACATAATAATATATAAAATAGTTATAAAAGACAGAAGAAAGCAAGAAATAAAAAAAATAAAATGCTTTGAATATATATAACAATTATAAAATAATATTTTTATTTATTTTTGCTCAAGTAATTTTTCTACTCTAAAAAATGTATACTTTCTTATTATGTATTTATGCCAAAATTTCGTACTAAGATAAAGAAGAAACAATTTGAATATACATAACAGTTATAAAAACTATTTTTACAGGTAATTATATTTTTGATCAAATATAAATTATTTTTAATAAAAATAAAATTTTTACCATCTTAATACATTTATAACTAATTTTTCATATAAATCTAAAAAAATTATGTTTACTAGTTAAAAATATATAACATAAATAATAGTAATATTATAAAAGATAGATAATTATTAAATGGAGAATATTTTGGATAGGTTAATTATATGAAAGGCATGTCAGACATAATAATTTAATTAAGGGTGTAATTAGGGGGGACAAAAAAGTTTTAAAAAAATAGATTATATATCTCGAGTAGCATAAGGATATTATCGATTTGACAAAATATATCGCAAGTAGGATTGTATGACTAAAAATAGGTGGTGCTTTTCTAAAAAAAATAGGTAGTTAGATTAGAAGAGTAGTAATTTAATTATATTTTTCTATGAATTATATTTCATTAAGGGCATGTATTTTATGCATTACAAAAAATGGGAGAAACATTTTAAAAGGAGAAACAAAAAAGGGGAGAAAAACTTGCTGGTATTTATATAGAATATATTAATACTAATAAATTTGAAAGTCGATCCAACAATTTAATTTATATGCTACGATGATTATACATGGATCCTAAACCACAACAACTTCACATTGTAGCCAAAAACAATACACAATTACTCATATTATAATAGATCCAAAAGTTTTGTATTTTTACTCATAATAGATATAGATGTTATTGGCATATGGAAATATAAAAAATGATAGTGTACTTGAATAAACAGTTAGAGAAAATAAAATAATTATTTGTGAATTAATAATATATAAAATAGTTATAAAAGAATTTTTTTTATTAGAAATAAAAAAAATAAAATGATTGTAATATATATAACAATTATAAAATAATATTTTTATTTATTTTTGCTCAAGGATAAATAATTTTTCTACTATTAAAAATTTATACTTTTTTATTATGTATTTATGCCAAAATTTGTACTCACATAAAGAAGAAACAATGTGAATATACATAATAGTTATAAATACTATTTTTGGTTTTATTTTTGATCAAATAAAATTATTTTTAATACAAATAAAATTTTTACTATCTTAATACATTTATAACTAAATTTTCATATAAATCTAAAAAATTATATTATAGTAGTTTGAAATATATATAATAAATAATAATATACACATTATAAAAGATAGATAATCTTATTATATTAAATTGAGAGTATTTTAGATAGGTTAATTATACTTCATGAAAGGCATGTTAGATATAATAATTTAATTAAGGGTGTAATTGGTGGGACAAAAAAGCTAAAAAAAATAGATTTTATATCTCAAGTAGCATTAGGATGTTATCGATTTGACAAAATATATCTCAAGTAAGATTGTATGACTAAAAATAGGTGGTGTTTTCCTAAAAAAAATAGGTAGTTAGATTAAGAGTAGTAATTTAATTATATTTTTCTACTAATTATATTTTATTAAAGATGGGTATTTTAGGCATTACAAAAAAAAGGAAGAAATGAGAGAAACCAAAAAAAGGGAAGAAACACATTCACATTTATATATAGGTAATCTATACTATTATATATATGCGAGTTGTTTCTCCAATTTTTTGTTTCTCCCAACTTTTGTTTCTCCCCTCAAAGTGCTTCTCCCTTTTTTGTAATGACTAAAATACCCGCCCTTAATGATATATAATTTCTAATTCTCAATACAAAATATATATAAGTGTTTCTTCCCTTTTATATAATGTCTACAATATTCGCAATTAATGAAATATTATTTCCAATTTCCAATAAGAAAACATATTTAAGTGTCTCTCTATTTTTTGTAATGCCTAAAATACCCTCCCTTAATGAAATATAATTTCTAATTGCCAATAAGAAAACACAATTAAATTACTTATCATCTATTCTACTTATTTTTTTAGGATACAACTACCTATTTTAGCATAAATACATAATAAGATGGAAGATTTTTATTCGTATAAAAATATTTATTCTAATTAAAATTTCAAAAAATAGAAAAAATGAATGATATTTATTATTAAAATTATAATTTATCTGTAATTTAATTATATTTTTCTATCACATTTATTATAAATATATTTATTATAATTTCCAATTCCCCATAGAAAAATATAATTAAATTACTTATCATCTATTCTACCTATTTTTTAGGATACAAACACCTATTTCGACATAAATACATAATAAGTCAGAAGTTTTAATTTGTATAAAAATATTTATTATAATTAAAATTTCAAAAAATAAAAATGAATCTAATTAAAATGTAAAGATTAAATTAATCAAACA
Organism: Cinchona pubescens; assembly: GCA_025175665.1. NCBI lineage: Eukaryota > Viridiplantae > Streptophyta > Magnoliopsida > Gentianales > Rubiaceae > Cinchona > Cinchona pubescens. The sequence continues at coordinate 1,379,848 of JANKKI010000258.1, read as the reverse complement.
AAAATAATATCTTATGTATAAAAAATTAAACATATTAAACTAATATATTATATATATTACAGATAGATATCAGATAATATATTAAATTCATTATAAAGAATCAATATAATAATTTGTTCTTTTGTCTTGGTTTAAAATTTTATCGAGTGCTCATGAAAATATCCTTTATCTTGCTCTAAAATGCACGAAATGCTAATGAAACAAATTGTTTCTTGCTTAACATATTATGAAATTTTTGCATAAATATATAATAAGAATGTTTATATAATTTTAAGAGTATAAAAATTATTTACATTGAAGCAAAGAATGAAATAAAAATATTAATATTTAATTTGTAACTGTTATAGTTTTAAATTTTCAAATTGTATTTATTTTTCATTCATAATAAAAATATTCTTTAATAACTAATATAAATATTCCAAATTCAGTACAATTATTTTATTTCTCTAATTGTTCATTCAAAGATGCCCAAGCTGGAAAACTGAATTAGATCATTCCCCCTACATACATTATATATCAGGTTAATTACACTTTACCCTTTTTAGTGTCATTGACAATTTAACACCTAATATTATCCTTTGACCAATAAAGTCATATTATGTCAACTAAACATGTTGACCATTTGTTTGATAAATAAACTTTTCATAAACAGAATATTTAATTCATGTAAAATTTGATGAAAAGATACATTGGAGTTGAATTTGGAATTTTTGCTAACCTTTTTTGCTGGGATTAATTTAAGAAAATGACAAATCTTGCCGAGATAACCCATTTTTTAAGCAAAACTTTCCTTAACTGGCAATTAACTATAATAGTTTCACGACTTTTGATTAGAATGACTTCTTTAATTTGAAATTTTGGTTGACATGATAGATACACCCATGAATATAAAATTTTTTAGTATGTTCCAACTTAAGATATACAACATTAATAATCTTATAAATAAAAAAATTAAAATTTCATAAAGTAAAACAATAATAGAATATAACACTATTTTCTTATTTCTTTTAAGTCTGTAGTACGATTAATTTAAATTTATTTTTCTTTGTCGTATATGAATAATAGAAAATTAGCCAAGCAATAAAAGTAAAGTTTAGGAACAAAATAGAAAACTCACAACCTTAATGTATTGTTAATTTATATCTTTTTAATAGTATTTTGATTGCTAAATCTTTATCTTTAATAACATCATCTTATAAAATATTAGTTTAAAGGAACTATCGATGAGTTAGAGAACAAGATCACTCCATGATACACTGCATATGCCCAAAATCAGGTATTCTAAAATAATATTTGTATTTAAATGTCAAATACGAAAATTACAACACCAATTATTACATTATATAATAAAATAACAAAGAAATATTAGTGTAGAGGAACTATTGATAAGGTAAAAATAATTCAACCAATTTTATGATTCATGCCCTAAATAGTCTAGAATAATTATTGCAAAACTAACAAGAGTCCTGCATATCAATTGTAGGAATGATAATATAGAAAAAAATAAGCAGGTAAGTACTATAAAAGACAACATAAATTATTCAAATATAATCATACTGTTAAATACTCTAATGAATTAATAAAAAAAGTACAAAAAATGAAAAAATAAATCCATACACTGTTGTTAGCCTTTATTTTTTCATTTTTCATACTTTTTTGATTAATTCATTTTATTATTTACCAAAACATTTGATCTACATCTTAATTGTTTTGCTAAATAGTAATGAAATAGGAAATGTCCTTGATAAATTTATGCATTATGTTAGACTTTATTTGATTTAAATTGCAATAAAACCTCTTTTTTACATCAAAATTTTGTTTCAATTTAAAATTACAAGACTAATAATCATACAAATACAAATTTTATAAAAAAAATACAATTATCATACATTGTTCTCATAAAAGAGAAAATTGATTAAATTTTTTAAGAAAAATAAAATTTATATATAATGTTCTAACAAATAACAATATTGAAAAATAATAATAATAAAAAGATATTTACAGTGAAAGAGAAAAGATATAAAAATATATTTAAAATATATAAATCTTGCATAAAAAACTCAACAGACAAAATTTTTATAGTTGGTTATCATTCACTGACTATTCATTTATTTTTTAGAAAATGAATATTTTCAATAAATATATTATATATTTATTTTAATATGTATTTGTATTTCTATTTTGTTTGAGTAAAATACATACCCTTAATGAAATTATAATTCATCAATCCTGATAGAAAAACAAAACATATTTTTGTTTTTCCCCTTTTTATGATACGTTTTGTTTTTCCCTTTTTATGATACCTAAAATATAATAATACCCGCCCTTAATGAAATACAAATTGTGATAGGAAAACATAATAAAATTACTCTTTATCTATTTAATTATATTTTTAATAATACTACCACCTATTTTTTATCACACCTAATATACCCTTAATTAATTGTTTCAGCCCTAATAAGTCCTTAATGAATTTTTCCCTATTTAGTTACTTATTTCTAAGAACTCTAGTACCTATTTTAGATTTATGTAAATGTTTGCAATAAATACATAATAAAATAGTAAAAAAATTTATTTGTAAAAAGAAATTATATTTGAGTAAAAATAAAATAAAGTGGTCTTTATAACTATTATGTTTCTTCCTTGAATTTTCACAAAATTTTGGCATAAATACATAATAAAAAGATAAAAAAAAGTTTATGAGTAAAAAAATTATCTATACTTTAGAAAATAATAAAAAAACATATTATTTATAACATTTTTACATATTTAGATTGTTTTTTATCCTTAATAAAAAATTGTATGATCAAATATGAGAACAAAAATATTAAGTCATGGTACGACGCATGCTCACAATATTGTAGAACAATCATAGAACAAATAAGTAGGCAAATAATGTAAACAAATAACATATTTTATACAAATAAAATCATACTATTAAATATTCTAAATAATTGCAAATACAGATTGAGTTTCCATGTCAACTTAGTAAATTACAATGCAATTGTTACACTATTCAATAAAACAATACAGATGTATATTAAATATTTGGATAACTAATTCAAGGAATTGATCACAAAAATTACATAAAAAATAAAAATATAGAATTCATACATCTTTATTAACTTTGCATTTTGTTTATGTATTTAATAAATAAAAATTTTAATTTTATAGTAAAATATTATATTAAAATATAATTTTAGAGCTAACCATATTGACATAAATATATAATAAAAAAGATAAAAAAAAGTTTAAGAGTAAAAAAATCATTTATACTTTTGCAAATAATAAAAAATATATTCTTATAACAGTTTTATATGTTCAGATTGTTTTTTTTTTTTATTCCTAATAAAAATTTGTACGATCAAATATGAGGAAAAAAGATCAATTCATGGAATGATGCATGCTCACAATATTGTAGAACAACCATAGAACAAACAAGTAAGAAAGTAATATAAACAAATAACATAATTTATAGAAATAAAATCATACTATTAAATATTCAAAATAATTGCAAATACAAATGAGTTTCCCGTGTCAACTTAGGAAATTACAATGTAATTATTACATTATTTAATAAAACAATGCAGATGTATATTGAACATTTTGATAACCAATTCGAGGAATGGATTATAAAAATCACGCAAAAAATACATAATAAAATTGTAATATCTTTATTAGCTTTTCATTTTGTTTATTTATTTAATAAATAAAAATTTTAATTTCATAGTAAAATATTATATTAAAATACAATTTTGGAGCTAATCAGTAACCACAACCATTTACGATAAGTAAAAGAGTTCAAAACGTCCAAAAAAGAAAAAAAGTTCAAAACAACTCAATGGAATCTTGAAGTGAATGGTATTATAAATTTAAAAAACATAAAAAAAAAATGCCAATATATTCCCGGTAATGAAATAATAAAACCAATATATTCTCTACATGCATACATATTTTACACAATATGTTAAAAAATTAATTTTGATATAAATTATATAAAAATTGCATGTTATTTTAGATGTCTTTATAAAACTACATGTTTTGCATGATAGTTGCGTGCATTTTAAATTAAGATAAAAGATTCTTTCATTTACATTCTGTACATTTCAAAGTAAAATAAAAGAATAATTTCTAATTTTTCATCTTTCGATAATTATCTTGATATGTTTTCGATTCCTATCCATAATATGGATAATATATTAGTTTACTTTATTTTGATTTTTATAGATATAAGACATAGTTTTTGTTTAATGAAATTGTTCTTTACATTTTAATTGCATTTATTTTTTCTTATTGTTTTTTGAAAATTTAAATAATCACTTCTATAATTATTATCCATACATCATTTGATTTCCTATAAATTTTTTCCTATTAAAAAAATTTCAAAATACTACATCTATAAAATGATGTTTAATTGATACTTTGTAGTGATTTTTTCTTTTTGTTTCTCTCATTTTTTTTAGATACCTAAAATGCCCGCCTTTAGTGAAATCTAATCTTCAATAGGAAAACATAATCAAATTACTCATAATCTATTCTAACTATCTATTTTTAAGTATATACACCAATTTTTTGTCATACAATTCTACCTAAGATAATCTACTATTTTTCTTTTACTATTTGTCATGAGTAATATATTTAATTAAATAGTTTCATGCCTAACATGTCCTTAATAAAGTAGAATTTACCTATCTAAAATACTCCCCATTTAATCTAATAAATCTATCTACTTTTTATAATACTACTATATATTTATTATATATGTATACTTAAAACTACTGTAACAAAATTTTGTAGATTTATATGAAATTTTATATAAATACATAATAAGATGGTAGAAATTTTAATTTTTGATAAAATTATTTGTATTTGAGCAAAAATAAAATAAAACAGTATTTATGACTATTATATATATTCAAATTATTTATTCCCTAAGTTATAAAGAAATTTTGGTATAAATACATAAAATAAAATAAAATAATTATTTTATAACTATTATATATTCAAATTGTTTCTTTAACAAAAACAATATTTCCTAACTATCTATCTTACACACGCACGCATGCATGCACATGTGTATATGTATATATATAACAGTAGTAATATGAGAATGATACAAAAGCTTTGCTCATATATCTTTTTATAGGGTTTCTTTTTTATTGATAGTGAAGTAAAGGGAGTGGACTCTTCCTCCTCTACCTTTTCCATTAATTTATCTCTTATTGGTTGTCAAAAGATGCTCCAACACGTATAGTTAAGTATAAAAATTGATTGAAAGAGGAATTTTTTTGGTAATTGGAAACAATTAGCAACAGAACAAATACTTTTCCCTTTCCCTCGCTCACATATTATAATAGTCAATTACTAATTCGAAGGACAATTGGAATAATTTAGCTCTGGATGTCTATTACGATGCTGAGGATAATTTCCACGGATATCATTAGCTTGATCGATGAGTTAATTCAGTTGCCGATCCAAGATTTCTCACCATTTCATTCATTCAATCTCATCCACGTATTCATCTTTCATTGCCAACGACTTCGATTCCCCTACAATCTCAATTATTGTTTTGTTTTATGGGGCAAAATGACATAAAAAGGGACGAAATCAATGAGAAATATAGAAGATATGAAGGAGAGGGAGCCTACGCGATTGTGAAGTTGCAGAAATTAAAATGGCTAGGAGTTATGGGTAGATGAGGGTAGAATGGTAGTAATTAATGGGTCATAGCAGGAAAAAAGTAGTAGACTGTGGTAGTTTAATTGAAAACAATTTACTATTAGGGTTTTTTTTTTTTTGGTCAAAAACAACAAATTTGCTCTGTCAATAACACCATACATACTTTAATTGTAAATATCATGAGTATCTATTCTATGCACTTTTAAACACAAATATTTAGAAGTTAAATACCTAAAACTCATGAAATTTGTTTCATTAATTTTTATTATTGAGGCATATCCCAAAGATAAGATATCAAAATGATATTTTTTTTCCCCTAATATAAAACTCAAAATTTTAAAAATATTTCTTTAATATTAAACTCTTACGTTGAATGACATTATCTTGTAGAATAACATATATTAATTTAGAGAAAAAAAGAAATTAAAATTTCTTTCAAAATACGTGCAAAACACGTGTTTTTTTCTAGTATAATATATATATATGAGCAAGAAAATAAGTTATGTTCTTTCAAATCAAGGGCAATGATATTGCCACAGCATTAATGTTAGCTCATTACTCTATAATGCCTATATTACCCTTGCCAAAACCAGCAAAAATCTTCACAAACTTTCTGGGTCTAACAAAACCCCTTTTGACTTTCGCCTTCTGACCTTCGGCAGCTCCAATCTTAATTAATACCTACACCGTCCGCTTCCCATTTCTCACCTCTACCATTGTCAATCTCTATCCAAATAAAAATGGCAAGACGAAGATTGCATCCCGTTTTTTTCCAATTTCCTTATTTGGAGAGGGTGCGGAGAGTTGGGATGGTGATATTTTATGCGGTGAGGGGAGACAGAGTTCATCACGGGAAATGCTGGAGCTGTACCATGCGAATATGAATATTCTTGTCATCTTCTGTATATATAAATATATATATTTTTTGCACATCAATGATTGGCAAATACAGTCTCCTCCCTCCACTCATTCAGCAGCCCACAACCCTACCTCCTCTGTCACCAGCAAGCACCAACATCAACAGCGGATTGAACTTGATGCCATCAATTCTTGCATCAAAGTTTGAAAGAAGAAGAAACCTGGTAAATTTCAAGTCTAAACTCTCTTGAGCCTATTTCTCGAAAATATTGCTATCCTTCAAAATGGCACCATTTTGAAGCTGAACTTCAAGGACCAAGCTGTTTATGATTTCCTTGGCTTATTGCTGGAATCTCAAGAAATCACCTTGAAAATGTAGATCTTGTATGTTGTTTTGAGGAAATAATTTAAGTGACAAAACACTTCTTATCAAATGAATAGTATGTAAAGAGAAAGATGGAATAAGGTTGATGGAGTGGTGGAGGAGATAGTGCAGGCGGTGGTGTTGCGTGGATCAACTAAAGATGAGGATATGAATCTTTTTGTGGATAATTAGGAGAATTACAAGTGAAATAGCGTTCAAACAACAACCATTTGGAAGTAAGCACGCACAGGAAGCTAGTCGAAAAAACAACTACGAAATTCAGAAAACAATGTAGTATGTGGAAATTACATGAGAGTAGTGTTAAAACAAAGCACAACAAACAATTTTCAGTGACTTGCAGGACACTACTGTTTCTCTAGCTTCTGAACATTTGTGTACAACTATAAAGAATTCAAACTCACTCTTTCTTTCTTCTGTTTAGGCTACAGTATATGCACATTAACCTGTCTACACAAAAAAAATATATAATTGAAGTCTGTTATCTCCCTTATCTGTTCTGGAAGTTCAAGAATTTGATGCCATAGGCGAAGACGAAGCAGAAGAGGACTACCCAACCAAGATGGACAACAGCAACAGCTCCAAGAAAATCATACTTGAAGCCCAATGAATGTTTCAAGTACTCCTTCACTGGTAAGTCACTTGAGCCTGGTATTTGAACATTTTCATTCTTGTCACCGACTTGGGATGTCACAAGGCCATATATTGTCCATGCAACAGGAGATCCCCAGTAATACCATCGCCACCATATAGGAATTTGCTGCATATGTGTCGTCAGAGTATTAGACAAATTTTCTTCCATGTAGAGAAATAGCCAATTGTCAAAGAATGATAAATGAAACTTTCAGAGGATATCTACATCTATGAATGATAAAACATCAAATAGACCAAGGGATTCATTTATTTTCTTTTATTTCTCCGTAAATTGCTTACCGTCGCTAGGGATCATAAAACCAGAGAATAAGTTCCAAAAGTTGAGGAAGAAGGACATGCCGATGGCAGCAATCTGGTAATTTGGAGTGAGTGCCACAAGCATCATCCCGTACAATGCGAAGTAGACGAAGCACATAAAAACAAAGTAATAGAACCAAAAGAACTTATCAACTCTCCAGTGGAATCCAATCATTGAGTAAAGGAGGAGGCTGTAAATGAAAGTCTGTTATACAACATAAATGACCTCAATGGCCACCTGCCGGCATAATAAACTACAAATTAGTTCTCCCACACGCGCACATACACAGACAGATAAACTAGCAACATATTGTCATTGTTTTACCTGAGCAAAAGCATAAGGCAATGCGGAATACATCCCTGCTGCTTTTTCACGATAGAATACTGTTCTTTCCACCGCTACAACAGACTGCACAGCGGAAGTATTCGTACCACCAAGAAACATAACAGCTGAATACATGGCTCCGAGTAGATTTAATAGGTCTTGCCTGTTTAGACCTATTACAGTGTGGATCCAATGTGAGGACATTTCAGAACAAAAATGGAAAAAGGAATTCCCATTACACAAGGTTGCAAGAACTTCAAAAGAGAGACTTACATTTTGTTCCCTTTTTTCCAGAATATAATGCCAAACATGATACCTATGATTGTTGTCATTGCAAATCTTATGGCATTGTACTTTGGATTCCTCCAGTAGGACAAATGCTGTTTCCAGAAACAAGCCTTGCATTGGGTAAAGAATGACTGAGCATATTTAGTAGGGAAATAAAGATCCTGCGACCCAGGTGGTGGAGTGCTGAGTTGTTTGATGAGTTCTTGATTCCTCCTGAGACAAGGTAATAGTGCACAATTAGAGGATAGACAATTAGAACAGCAGGATTACTGGGGTTTGATCCTCATATAAAAGTACCTATAAAGATCGGAATTGGCATAAATTTCTGCAAAGTCCACATTGAGCTGAGTCTCAACAGCAGGAGTACTGATATCCAATCATACATCCATGTAGCAGGATTATATCCATCTCTAATTTTAGGTACCCCAGGAACAGACTGCAAAAATGTATCATATATTAGTGGAAGAAAGTTCTTTTTTGTTATGGATACTGTCCAACTTCGGGCGATTTTTGCAAGAGCATGTTTACAAGTGTGCCATGTTCAAATATGTTTTCAATTCTTTCTAAACCAATGATCTAGTCATCATAAAGTAGTAACTAGTGATGCAGCAACTCTGATAGCTTTGAAATAACATTTTTATAGAATGACTCTTATCAAAAGGTTAAAGCAAAGAAGCTAGTGTTTATCTTGGATTACAAAAAATTAAAACAGGGAAGAGAAGAAAGCAAACTACATAAACTGAAACTCACTTCAAAATATTCTATCATGAGATGGGAACGTTGGCCAAGAGGTCCAGCGTAGACGACTTGGCCTCCTCTCTTCATCAGCAATAGCTATACAGCAAAGATAATTCAGTCACACAGATTTTCCATATAGTAAATGGATGTCTCAGAAACAAAACCATGTAATACCTCATCAAATGCTTCAAAAATATCTATGCTGGGTTGATGAATTGTGCAGACAACTGTTCGCCCCGTGTCTACTGTGTTTCTCACAGTGCGCATCACAATAGCAGCAGCCCTAGCATCAAGACCAGATGTGGGCTCATCCATAAATATTATTGATGGATTAGCCACAAGTTCTACTGCTATTGTGAGCCTCTTCCTTTGTTCTGTTGAGAGACCACTTACTCCAGGAAGGCCGACTAAAACATCCCTTAGAGCATTCAATTCGATCAAGTCCATGACTTCATCAACAAACATCTGAATAACATACTGAAGACAGTTAATTCTCGACGTAAAATTAAAATTCAAATGTATCCATTGTGCAAGGCAAGGATGATCAGATAATAAAGGCCAATGAAGATGGAGGAAGAATATAAGCAGAGAATAACATTTTGACAGTCTATTGAAGCAGCCTCAGAGCATCTGAGAAAAAGATAATCAAGAGGAATTGTCTTAAAGAGCCAAAAGACTACACACCTTTCGTGTTAGCTTATCTATATCTGGAGAAAGGCGCAACCAGGCCGAGTACACAACAGATTCATACACAGTAACATGAGGAGAATGTATGTCATTCTGTTCACAGTAGCCGCTGATGCGAGCAAAAGTTGATTGGTTTTTGGGGTAACCAGAAATGTTTATACTTCCTTCAATGTATCCCCCAGTCTTTCTTCCTGCTAAAACATCCATCAAAGTGGTCTTTCCAGCACCACTAACACCAACCAATGCTGTTAAAATGCCAGGCCGGAAAGCACCGCTAACATCTCGCAACAATTGAAGGCGAGGCTCATCAATTCCTTGCTTTTTCATTTCCTGATAGACAAACCATAATTCCATATCAGATTGATAATGGAAGTTTAAAATTACTTAAAAAGATCTCATGCTGATAGCATAACTTACTAAATGTGCATGCATATGTCAGTTTGTGGTACTTCAACAACCTAATCTAATGGGAAATGCCGAAATCCTATCACTAAGATAAAGATATGGTTACTGAGATCAACTGCTAGTTACAGTTTCACAACTACAGGTAGCTGGCTTCCAAACTATCCTTTCTGCTGAAGGATGACAGGGAATGTATAAGATCCTTAGGAGTAACATGATATTTCACTAATTCTGCACTATAAGTGGAAGAGGATAACATTTGATGACATTTGTTGCTTAGATTTCAGATGAAATGACTCACAGCCGGCATATCAACATAGTAATTGACATGATTGAACGCAAGTGACAAAGGCTGGAATGGTAGCACCATTCCCCTCTTCTTGGTTCCATTCTCATCAATGCTTAAGTTGCTACGATCTGGTGTGTATCTTACTGCCATATCTATACCTGTTAGCATTCAAATTGTAAGAAACTAATGAAAAAAGAAAAAACCCGGCGCAAACATGTTCTTTTGACATTATAAGTTAAGAGCTAGAAAACAGGTTTTTTACATAATGTATCCATTATCCATAAAAAGTGATATCTACTAAACTTAAGGCTGTTGCAGAAGTGTGTTTCTTGAAAATGGAAGGAAATTCAACATCATTACATGGCCAACCAACACACTGTATGCAGTAAACACCATCACACAAGCAATTTCATTTACACTAGATATGTGTTTGTTTTTGGTAGGTTCAAACAGGAACTAATGGAAGCACATCAAATTAGCATTAGCATGAGGTCCAAAAACTAAAGCAGTCCTGGGCACATTCATGATAGTACTCAGAGTAGTGATGCAAAAGACAGAGCTTATTGCATATTTGAATGATACTAAGCATGGAACCCTTCTTAGCCCCAGCAAATGTTGAGTCTCATGTATTAAGTTTGAGTTAAATAAAGAAATTGTAATTCAGAGATATCCATCATAAACTATAAGTATGAACAAGCAATCATCTTAGAATAACTATGAATTATATTTGGACAATTACTTTGTTCATTCAAAAATAGTGAGTTTTGCAAAGAACAGATGCATAGAACCTAGAAGGGGTCAGGATTTAAGAAAAAAGGAACAGGAAAAGAGATGTCCCCTAGGATTCTGAAAACCATTGTCTCTCCAAATTTTCCTTTAAGACAAGCTATTATGGTTTCTGGAAAATGACACATTTGCAGAAGATGCACCTATTACTGTTTAAATTGCTTCCTCCATGACATGAACAAGGCTTGAACAACTTGTATCTCCATAGACAAGCAAGAAATTTAGATGTCCTATAAATTAATTTGCTTTAGCAAGAAATGAAAACAAGTTTGGTCCCAAACCTTCGAACATTGGAGCAGTAGATGCTGAGCTCCTTTCCGTGGCAACTTTTATATTAGAGTGCTTCTTTTTACCTTGTTTATCATCCGCATCCACAATAATAGATTTAGAGTCCCCAAAAGCTGCGGTCATATTTGAAACGTTGTCAAAAGAATAATTAGGAACCATGACTTTCATGTAAACAAAATGCAGTCACAAACTTACGATCCAAGTATGTCAGTGCTAGAATCATCCAAAGCACACATTGAAGAGAAGTGAAAACGCAAAGAGTGCAATAACACATATCCAATACATGGAGTCTGTTGTAAACATGCCCCTGGACTTCAGAAGAACCTTCCCAACAGTGGTTTCAGAAAATCTTGTATCGTTGTTGGGCTGGAAAAGAAAAAGGTCATTGAGCTAAGCAGTGACAATAAAAGCAGTTTGACAAGATTAAAAATTGTTAGTTACAAACTATCAAAAGAACTTACAGTACTCCATCTTTTATCCAGAAACTCATTGATGACTATGGCATTTTGTCCATACATCATAGGAGATACATAGTAGCCCCATATCATCCATGGTTTGATGTCATCTGGATGGTAATGGATTTTAAGATTTATTTCCATGACAAATAAAATTCAATCATTATCAGGATTTGTTCAGGAAATGATTCACTTTAGTGCAACCAACATTTGAATTGCGCAATGTAAAATATTACTAACCTTTAGCAATAATAAAACCACCAAGAACAAAAACCAAAAGCAGCGTGAAGGTACCAAGAGTGTTAGCAACAACTTGCACTCTTCCTAGTGCGGCAATAAATCTAAAGAGAGACAAGGCCATCTGATGCAAGGCAAAAAATGCCAACAGTTGGCGGAAGAACCTGCGTAATTTCACAGTTAGATGACATATTATGTCAGTGACTCTTTCATGTAGTAAGCACTTAATACCAATTCGTTAATGATAAATCTAGACATAACCAACATCCAGATTCATGTTCAGGATTAAGTTGCAGAAAATACCTACTAGCAGCAGGAGCAAAGCCTATAGTGTAGTAAGTAAGAACTATCCATATCAATGATTCCATTAGTGAAAGAGGTATCCTGAGAATCCAAATTGGTAGAGCAAAAGCCCAAGCAGGGAAGAAAAGAGAATTCCTCTGTTTAAAGAACACGGGAAGCCTGAAAATTGTCAGAGCAAGCTCTGCTGTACCATTAAACATCACATTAACGAGGCTGAAAAATAGTGCACCATAGTGAATTTTCCTCCATCCTCCAGCGCACCAACCTTCATTTCTGTCCTAAAAAATACTGTAAAAGCAATAATTGACATGATAGTGATCTGAGTGGTCTTAAATATGTATAAGAAAGAGTTTCGTTTCATCAGGAGCCATTCCCTTGCTAAGCATGCCTTAAGAAGATCCAAATTGGAGATACCGTACTTTTCAGTAACTAATGCAGCAGGATGAGTTTTAGCCTTGTCGTACGGAATGGCAAGTTCATCAAAGAGTTTCTGTCCGACATGGAAAGAACTGAAGCGATCGACAAATTCAGTTACTGACACATATCGGTAAGGTTCGTTCTTTCTATACCAGTATTGTTCTTGGTCTTTCATGGATGTAACCTCTTGTAGAAAGTCGGCAACTCCTTTCCTCTCTGGGCACCTAAAACCAACACTCTCAAAGAACTCTAGTACATGCTCACGTGGACCTTGGTAAACAATTTGACCCTCTGAAAGTAAAATGATATCATCAAAGAGCTTATCATAAGTTTCAGGAGCAGGTTGAAGAAGCGAAATTATCATTGTTACATCCATGATATGGACCATCTGCCTCATAAACTTGACGATCTGATATGTGGTGGAACTATCAAGACCGGTTGAGATCTCATCCATGAAGAAAACTTTAGCTGGGCCAACAAGCATTTCACCTGCATTTAGTGAACAAACCAATTGTCATTGCACTGATGCATCAGATAGCAACATTTAGCATGTCTATTCAGGGACACCACAGCAAATTAAAGAAAAGGAAGAATTAGAAAATCGAGATTGGACCGTCTCTGATATGCTTCTACATACCAGTTGTAAGTCGCTTTTTCTGTCCACCTGAGATGCCCCTCATCATCTCATTACCCACCATGATATCAGCACAAATATCTAATCCAAGTATCTGTATTGCAACCTCAACCATCAGCTCAGATATTTAATTTGATTTGAAATCATAAATTCATTACAGCAAATGAGTAAACAAACCTTAAGCACATCAGTCTGTGACAAGACTAGATTCTTGTCCAGCCACTGCTGTAGCTTTCATGAATGCATCTATCTCAGGGTCGGGCTTTATTCCTGCATCTTTTTCTCTCCTTGAAAGCTCTGCCAGAAGGTCATATCTTGTTCCAACTCCTAAACAACGCCCTGAAAAGTCCAATGTCTCCCTGACAGTCAGCTCTCCATGGTGCAGATCGTGCTGGCTAATATAAGCACAAGTCCTTTGAGGAATAAATTCAGACATTTCATGACCACAGTAAGTGGTTTTCCCAGTAACCTGTTCACAAAAGTTTCAGAAAACAAGTGAAACTTATGTCCCTTAAAAGCATCCAAATTTTGCAACATATGGAGTAACAAGACTGAGAATCACAAACCCTAAGATCCTTGTCCAGGGCTCCTGCAAGTGCCTTCAACAAAGTAGTTTTCCCAGAGCTTGGTGGCCCAAGAAGTAGTGTCATCCTAAACAACAAAAATCGACAAGATCACTGCGATGAGAAGCATGAATCATAAATAGTGAATTAACCCATTGCTCACTGTTGGAGAACTCTAATTTTTCTCGTGCAATTGCGGATACAGAAACAATATAGAAACTATTTGATCTCTATTCACTTTCATGCATGTACAAAACACAAGGTATTTGTTCATAAATCTTTTTCACCAAACTGAAACTTGAACATTCAAATAACTTCCAAAGACAAACCTTGATGGCTTTGCAACTCCAGTTACATCATGAAGTATCTTCACAACCCTTTTCTTTGATGGGAAAATCCTCAATTTTTCAAGAATACCCTATTAATTGAAAAGAAAATACAAAGAAAGATTAAGATTAAAAAAGAGTAATTTATATTTCACAATATAGTGCCAATCTGTTGCAAGGATAAAAGCAGTATTTTATACTTTAGCTGTTTGTCTAAACACTTCCATTATATAATCTCAGCTCAAAATTAGTTGATAACTAAATGGACTACCTACCTCTAACACATTCATGTAAGCATTTAGTGCATAAGGACAGCCAGAGTAGGAAGAGCCCTGGATCCTACATATGCATCTCCTTCAATCGACAAATGCTCATACCGTACTTCAATTTTGGGTATCTCAATACCCACCCTGTTCAACAGAAATGAGACTAGTTTAGACTCAAAATGCGGACCTAGAAGTAGATAGAAAAGTCTAATAAACTAGAAAGTCAGGAAGGTTTTGCCTCACCTGTCAGTCCTGTCTCTGAGTCTCTGAAGGAACCTCTCGTTATCTTCTTCTACAACTTTCAGGATACTTTCCATGAGTTGCTTCTTATCTTGCATACCAAGATTGGCAACATCAACCTCCTCTCGAACAACTCTCCCATCATCTAACACCTGCTTCAACATCCCTTTTCGTAATCGATCGTACGTTGGAAGTCTCTCGATAGCAGCCCACTTAAGCTCCTCTTCATCATCTTCCCTCCTACTTCTCTGAAAAACATCTCCACCTGGCCCAGCGAACACCTCCCTAACACTAGCTGAAGCCCAACTTCTTGAGCTGACTGACAAGCTCAACCTTCTACTTGCAGACCCTTTGCTTATGGACCTTGCAAAGTCATCTCTTCCCAGTGTAGCCATTTTCTATCCTTTGTAAATCTCAAAATATAGGCTTATCAATTCTTCCCTTCAAAACCAAGATCTCTTCCCACCTTAAAACCTTCAGATATCAAAATTTTCCAACTTTTATTAAGCTAAAAGAGGATTCACAAACATATAATGCAATAAATCTGTCAATATCAGTCATTAAATCTAATTGCCAAGAAAAGAAACAAAAACAACTTAATATCAGAGCAAGTTAAAGATTAGCTTTTTAGTTGCTGAGTGAATCAAAATCAAAATCCTGATGAAGCTGAAGTTCATTTTTCTTGGGATTTCCAATTCTAGTTAATAGGCCTAACTTTTTTGCATAGTTTTTACTCAAGCGGACAAGTGAAAAACAAAAAACAGTCACTCTTTCAACTTCAAATCAATTGCCAAAACAGCACATGCATGTCCCTAAATAAAAATCAAATAAAAGACAACAAAAAAAAGAGGATAAAGAAAACAACAGGTATAAGAAAGAAAGACAGATAAACTTACATATATGTCACAAAAATGAATGAATTGGAATTGAAGCAACCAATATGAACATTAATTCAAGAACTGGAGGTATCCCATATTTCTTCAGAAGAGAATGGTAGTTCTCACAGAGAGAGAATAAGGTGGATAAAGATGTAGTGCTTGTACATTGAAGATTCTGGTAACTTGGGACCCTACTCTACTACTATAAGTCTATAACTTGCACAAAATAAAGAAGCATGAAGAAACAGTCAGTATGAGAAGTTTGGTTGTTCTTGAAATCAAATGATTGCATGATATTACTAGTGCAAATATATAAGGTTAAAAAGATAGGTTCAGAGGAAATGTGAGATCAGAGATATGAGGTGATCCTAGTCAAAAATAATAATAATAATAATAAAATTTAAAAGAACAGTAGATTTTTTCTTACTCTTGATATACACACATCTATATATATATATATCAATAATTTATAAAAGTAAATATTTTTTACAAATTATTTATCCATGAAACATTAAGAATAACAATTGTTAAATTTAAAATAATTCGTATAAACCAATCTATTAATGGCCTAGTCAGAACTTGTGGGCTGCAAAGGGCAGTAAAAAACTATAGGAAACATAGTGTCAGTATTTGAGTGTGGCCCTTGATTTTTGTTGCTTATTTCAGTCATTTTACATTCTTTTTGTGATCTTATTATAAAATCTGCCTCCACGGGAGTGACGGGACGGCCAGATAAGGGACAACAATCCACATAGTTTTCTGTAATCAGAGAGCTTTCTGTATGTATTTTGCGTTGAGAATTTGTCAAACTGAGGCTTTCTTTTTCGTTTTGTACACAAAAGAATCCACAGGCTTCGCTGTACTCATCAAGAAAATCTTGGAAAGAAAGAACCGGATATCAGGACAAAGTTTTACCAGTCTTACTTTGTCAGATAATTCGATTCATATCGCTTTTGTGCAACAACTGACTTTTTTCATTTGGACTGATTACAACTACGTAATTGTCATTTACTTTATGTCTTTCTTGCAAGTGCCATCCAAGAATTCCTAATATTAGTGTATTTAAAAATATATATATATATATATATATATATATATATATATATATATATCTATGCAATATGCTTTTATAATGTATGGAGATTGGAACTTGCTAAGCGCACTTATTAAAGAAATTATTTGGATTGTATATTTGTATTATTTCCTACGTTTTAAAATAACTGTCATTTTAGTCAAATTATCTTTGTTTGAAATTATTTATAATTTTGACAAATTAAAAAAGTATTAAATAATTTTTTTTCATATTAATGGAGGAAGAATTCTATAGTTGGGTTATTAATATAAAAGAGTAATTTAGTCATTTTGAACTATTTTTTTATAAAATTGATGCAATTTAATAACTTTGTTAATTCTTATGCACCAACCAAATATGACACTTATTTTGAAATAGAAGAAATACCATCTTATAATAATTTTTTAAATACATTATTTAAGGACATTTTATGTTGCATGCATTATATTAAAAGGTGTTATTATAATATTTATTTCAAATAATATTCTCAAATAACAGTTATTCAAGTGGGTATCATTTTTTATTTTCTAATCCGGAAATGAGTTTTTTTTTATTAAAAAAAAAAACATACTATTGTCTAGTAGAATTACTAATTAGACTATGCACTTCTTTTGTTTTTTCCTTTTAATTTCTAAATTTGTAGCCATTTAAAGTTAGGTATTGCCAATTGTCAAACCATTTCTTGATTACTAGTATATTAATTTTCACGGTTAGACACCTTGTGATTACAGAAGAAAAATGCATGCGATTTAAAATTGATTTAAATTATTTATAAAATTAAATAACAATTAGTATCAAGGTACCTCGTAATTGATTAGAACAATAATAACTTGATTCAAAAACAGCATCACAAGGACTGGCAATTTCTAATTATTTTTATAACAAAGAATGTAATTTGTAAAATTTGTATAGGTAAACTCAAGCCATTTAAGTTATTAGAACTCTAAAGGTGTTTTAAAATTTTTTATATGGATTTGATTTATAGTTTTGTTTGTAAATTTTGTGATTAAAATAAAAATTATATTATTATTTTCTTATATCATCACGTATTGCTTAACTAACATAACTTTTATTTGGGTAAATTACACGGAACCCTCCTGTGGTTTAGTTAACCTATATATAACCCTTCTATAATACTGAAATATACATTTAATTATCTATGGTTTGGATTAAAATAAAATTGTTAGTCATTCTATCCAATTTAATAGTCAAAGGTTAAAAAAGTTCCATTTTAAGGCTATTATTGTCTTTTAATATTTATTTTTTAAAACTTTTGAACTAAAAATGATATTAAAATTAAAATTTCAGTAATAATAAGTTAAAAAATAAATATTAAAAGACAATCAAACCCTTAAATTGAAATTTTTTTTAACATTTGACCGTTAAATTGAATCGGGAATGACTAACAGTTTTATTTTAATCTAAATCATAAGAGGTTACATATATATTTCAATAGCATAAGAGAGTAATACATAGGCTGATTAAATTATAAATGGATTCGTGTAATTTACCCCTTTTATTTTAATCAATTCTCAAAAAGTAAAAAAAAAAAATTTATTTTAACCGTGTGTGGGCTAGTAGCACTAGTACTACTAGGAGTATTAAATGCCGGAAGATCATTCTCGAGGGTGCTGAAATGGCAAGCCTCTGGTGATTGATTATAGAATCAGAACATTATTGGAAAATTCTATGTAAGATAATTATTCAATTGTATTTTAAAGATTTATATAATATAATATTATATAATTAAAAAAATTTATATTGTATAATTTTTTAAAGTTATTTAGATAATTTTTTCAGACAAAATTACACAAAATTTCCTTTTATAAATCTAGAAAATGGAATGGAAAACTTTTTAAGCATGCCTAGCTGGAAGGGGAAAAAAAAGATAAGAAGAAGAATTTAGTAGGCAGAAGGGTTTATTTAGCAAAAAAAAACAAAAAATTTACTACTTAGTAAAATGAATATTTTAAATTATTAAATAATTAAAAAATAATAAAATATTATTAATTTTCAGTCATTTCAACTATAACTTTAAAGGCAACACTCTAATTTTACTTTGTTTCTCGAAAATATGAACGTTGAGGTGTAAGTTTGGTCTTATAAAGGGATTTTAGGAGCATGAAATAAAAGTTTATTAGGACAATGGTGGTATTCAAATATAACCACAAATGGGATTTTTAATTTGATTAACTAGATTTTGTTTTTCGACATTTGTTGTGTGTTTATCTAATATCAAAATTAACAAAACTTAAAAATAAAAAAAAAAAGTAATCCAACCGCATATCAGTTATGAAATGAACTGTGAACGATATTGAATATTATAAGTAAATTTTAAACGTAGTGAGGCTCATGTGGAAAAATATTGACATTGATACCAACTGATTGAATTACAAAAAAGTGTATGTAATTCAGTGCCAGTTGTTAATATTGAAAATTGTTTTTTTTTTTTTTTTATGTCTCACACCTTCTTCTTTTTTTTAAGAAAAAAAAAAAAACCCCTAAAAAAATTATATTTGTCCCCAAGTGAAGATGATCATAAACCCTACCAAAAAAAAAAAAAAAGTCAAAGATGCACCAGCAGGCAGTAAAAGAAAGGACAAATACTTTGATAGACCCGATCTTTGATCTCATTTATAGATTTTATGGTGTGGATTAAACTTTAGAGAATTTATGACATCAGTTGATATAAACAAGATTTTTTAAAGTTTAATTCTGACCACAAGATCTACAGGTGGGGAAAAATTGAATCTATCTAAATATTTTTCAAAAAAAAAAGAAGAAAGGAGAAAGAAAAAGAAATGCAGCTAGAAGTTAGCCTCATAAATTAGGACAGGACCAAGTCTCCATCCATACAGGTACACCGAAACAAGTGATTAAATGACTAACCCAACAATTTTTTCCTTCTATTAATAACTCCACGATTTTATGTGGCCAACTGGAAGAATGGAAATTAAAGATTGGATCCCTGACAAAAAAAAATCATTGAATGTTGGTGGAATACTAGGGAAAAGATGAATATAATTAATTAATATCTAAAAACTTTATAAGACTCTTTTCTATATATTAACTCTACGCTACACTAATTTATTACTATTTATTACTTGTGTATTACTGGTGTTCGAATTTGATCCTTAGACTTTCAGTAAGGAGAGATTTAGACTGCGCTTTATGACCAACAATGAGTTAATTAGTGCAATGTGTAACCAAATTGTTTCGGAGAGTATTTGGCAATATTTTCTAATTTATATATTATTGAATTAGAATGACATCCTACTTTTAGTGTAGCCTATGTTTTTTTTTTTTTTGGAATCTTTGAACATTTTGTACTAGAGTAGTTTTTAGATTATTGCATTAATCTTTTCTTTTTTTCTAATAAAAACATGAATATTCATCTAATGCCATCTTTGAAGGTAACTAACGGTCCTAACCGCGGATATAATCAGAGTCTTCAAAAGCAGTTAAAAAAAAACGTCCATTTAAACAATAATTCCAAGAAAAGGAAGCATTGAAGACTCAGAGGCCAAAGGCGGCGCCTCCATTAATGCTTATTAATTAATACTATTAGGGCTATGGGGACACTCTGAGTGTGTGTATTCATTAAAAAGAAAATGAGTCAAAAGAAAATAAAAACAGAAGCCATTTAAGGTAATAGGTAATTATTTATAATGAGACTGAAAAGATGATAATAAAAGAGTGATTATTTAGATATGGACTCTTAAAATAAGAGATGGAAGTATTTTGAGGTATAAGAGTGTAGTAGGGGATGGCAATGAATATGGGTGAGAGTGAGAGAGTGTCGAAGGGAGATGCGACTAATTTTTAAGTAATAATTAAATCAAAAAATTCATTAAAAATTATATAAAAAATACTCAAACATTATTAAAGCAGTAATAGTATTATCGTTTTGGGAAAAAAAAAAGGTCCCCATGACAAGAAATGGCGAGAAGCTTTATTTGTAATCGTTTTGTCAAATACTATTCTTTTTATATGTTTTATTTTTTTATTTTAGTTTGTTCTAATTTATTTGTCATTTTTTAATATGACAAATATATTAATGTTATTTTATCTATTTTACCCTTTATGGAAGTCTCAAAAAAAGAATTAAAGTTTTTTAATATTAATTAGTCTCATAAACCTTTTCAAAATTCGAAACTCTAAATCAACTAACAAATTTTGAATTTTGAATTGAGAGACAATTATGGAAAATGTATTTTACAAGTTGGTTAAATATTAATTTTTCTTAAATTATGTACAAGTTTGATCATACCAAATAAAATGAGACGGAAGGAGTATCATATACCATTATGCAAAGTACTAATATGGATAAGGATTCTCTCTATTTAAAGGTAAATTTATCTATGAACACTTATAAAATTAAAATTTTAATTCTTTTTTCCATTTGTAATTCAAATAATATTTTATATAAATATCTTCCAAAGACATGTGAAGAAGGGTAAATTAATGTACCTTAATTCAAATTACTAAATTTATGTCATGTAAACAGGCTAAGAATGAATAATTCAGAACGTGGTAATTAAGTAAAATTTTCACCCACTATAACGATTTGTAGGGTAAAAAATGGGAATGCATTTTAATAAGATGGTTCAATAATTCGACCATGTGGATTTTGGAGTTTGTCTGTCATGGTGTAAAGGGTACATTACTGGTCATTTTCGGCTTGTATTAAGACAATTTAATTAAGATGGCAAAATCTACATCATTAATTGAACTTAATTTGAGTAGTAATCTTCTCCAGCTATCTTGATTTTGATTACAGCTTTCTACAGTAGCCATCTTTCGTCTAATAAAAGCAAAGGGACTGTGGTTGGCTGCTCCACATGTCATATTCTTCCATATATCATAAAATTTAGAAGTCCACATGAGTTACGACACAAGAGGTCAAACCTACAAGCCTAAAATAGGGCCAATGCACAGATGCCTAAGTAATTATTTTTATATGAGTAAATTATAAAGAAACACTTGTAATTTGGATAATATTTAATTTATCTTTACTGTCTGTAAATTTATAATTCGTTTCTTGAGGTTAATGTTAAAATAAAATTGTTAAATATTAAGTGAATATTAGGAGGTAAAAAAATTGATTTAAAGAGTTCATTCAAAATCTATAATTAAGGTTAATTATATAATTTAATATAAAACACAACCTAAAGGTTGTTAAGAGTAAATCTTGGCTAATCAATCTGCAATGCGAGTTGAGTATCACAGCAATTGAAATGACTCAAAAATAAGAGATGAGTAGTAAAGAATACTCACCTCACATTACAGTACAAATAGTGAAGAATTTTTCGATTGTTGGACGGTGGGAGGATACTAAACTTAGGTTTCATTGTTCATGAGCAAACTAAAAAGCACCTTTTTATAAAATCATTGAAGAACAAAAATTGTCATACGGGAAGATACAATAAGGAAAAACGATATGGTCAATGTCGGAGTCGGAGAATACAAGAATTCGTTGTACAAGAAGTTTTGGTGAAAAACTACTTTAGAAAAAAAAAAAAACAATAAATTTACATGACAGAAATATAAACTTGGATGGTTGATTGAGTCTATTTTATATGCTTAAACAGTAATTAAGGGGAAAAAAGTTTTAGTGAATTGAAAAAAAAAAAAAAAAAGTTATAACAAAGTGTTATTTACAGGAACTTTTTCAGAAAAAAGTCTTAATTCTCGTAATTGAACTTAGAAAAATCTTAAATTCACAAAATGAAATTGTTCTTCCCATTCTACCCATTTATTCTTTAGAACTATTATTGAGATAATAATACAATTGAAGCTGAGTACGTTCCAAATATATATCCTTAATTTTTCCCACATCATTGGTATTGAGAATTTTTATACCATCGAATATACGTAGATATATGTCACATATATAAAAATAATATTTGAAATTCAAAAAATAATTATTCAACATGTATATATGCTCGATAATATAAAATATTTTTATACCGCCGTATCAAAAAAGCAATCCATATTCTATTAGGTTTTGACTTAATCCATGTTTTCACGAACACGATGATGTTACGCAAAGTCTTGGAGGACGATTTAGGGGAACTGTTCCCTCGTCTTATTCCTTTTATCTCTTAACTTGAATTTTCTGTGTATTTGACTTCATTCTACTTTTAATGCACTTATTTTTAGCCAAAATAAAAAAATAAAAAATTTTGATGTTATGCAAAGACCTCTTGGATTAAACTTTGGAGGCAAACATCATAAATATGATATATAAAATATGATATTGGAATTGTGACATGTATCCACCAATTTCAATTATTATCGCCATTAAAATTGGCTCTAAAACAATAATAATTTCACTTCTTTTTCAAGAGAGGGATGATAAAGACGTCCATCCAATGTTATCCAAACTCAATGTACATCAACATCCTTTTTTTTCTTTTTTTTCCTTAAAACAATCAAGATTTGACAAGTCCACATAGAAAAAGAAATCACGGGTGGGTTTTGGTATTCAATGGTGATTCTCTCGTGCAAGTAACGTTGTCCATGGTGCGCATCTAAATTCAAATCTCTAGGTGGCAGCTAGGACATCAATCAATAAATTAAGAAAAATCAATTCTAATACCATAAACTCAAAATTATTCAACAAAATTAATTTACGTAACAAAATCATATCGAATCACTCCATAACATTAGTGATAGAATTTTTTTTTAAAACTTGCACTGTTGCAACACTACTTAAAGCTTCTAGTTCCATCACTGAAATTACAAATCCTTAATTTTAAATATTTAATTAAGTTTTGTCATTTTATTTGCGAATGACAAGAGAGGATAAAAATAATAATTTGCTGACTGTTTCTTTTAGGTGATTCTTTGACCACTATTACTTCATGTTTTCTTAAGCACGCATACCTAAAAGGTGCATGCATGTATGTTTTCATTAGTAGTAATAGAATAGGACATTACTATATGTACAACACAACAACCAAAGGTTGCAGGTTGTTGACAAAAAATGTAAATCTTGATACTGTTTTTGTCCCATTATTTGGGGAATAAAAAAAGTCATATATATGCCGGCTGTGTATCACAGGTGCTATGAGACTTACGAGAACAGAGCCAATATAATAATCAAAAAAGAATTATACTCTGTTTGGCAAGTGTTATTATTAGTTATTTTTTAAATAATATTTTATAATTATTTTTTTATCTAAGTATATATCACGTATCAAAAGTTATTATAATACTTATTCTAAATAATATTCAGAATAATAAGTTTATTATTTTTTTTTTCAAGATTTCTATTTTACCTCTAACCACTAAGATTCAATTTTTTTTTTATTTAAAAAAAATCACTTGCTAGTGATTTGAACTTATAATTAATAGATTATAAGAGAAATATTTTGCCACCTAAGTATCACCTTTGTTGTCTTACCTATTTGGAAAACAAAGACATTTATATAGTGAAAGGTGAATACCTAAATTAAAAATATATATATACTTTAAAAGGTTTTTTTTTTTTTTAAGTGAATTCAATTCTATGATGAGCACTGAATCGTGTATTCATGGTATGCGTGTTAGGATAATATGGCCACTGGATCTTATATTTTAAATATTATCTTACTCTTTATCTCATTATTTAATGGGCTATTAAAATTTAATAAAATAATTTTAATAAAATAATTTTAATAATTTAGTATAATTGAGAAAAAAAAAATCCTTAACGAATAATATGATGTCTTGTGGCAAGCTTTCTGACACCTTCCATGGATAAAAATAGCCGACCAGGAAGTTGGCACTTGGCACATTAAAAAATCTTACAGCTTCAACTTATCCTATACTTAGTCAAAAAGGTAAAATTCCAGGGCCCTTTATACGCATTTTAATATATAATCCTGCAAAATTAATAGTATGGTATGGTATTTTAGCAGAATGGAAAGATACACGCAGGAGGTGAATGTCAAAATCATACGTTTACACAAAAAAAAAAATATTTTTCTTTCTTTTTCTTTTTGCATTTTTAGCTAAAGTGGAACTAGTGCATTAAAGGTTAGTTTATCTTGCTCTCTATTTTCTTCCTTCTCTTTTCGTATATATCCAAATATAACAAACAAAATCCACCCTTTTTTTATTTCCTAAAGACTCTATCAAACCAAACATGCATGTGCATGAATTCTGAATTTGTAAAATTAAAATTGATGAATTTAAAATTCATTAAAATTAAAAAATGTGATATAAAATTTTTTAAATAACTTTTAATTTAGATGAATATAAAATTTATCAATTTTAATTTTATAATTTTTTTTAATAAATAAATAAATTTTAAATATTTTTCAAATCAATCAATCCAAACATAACTCGACATATTGCGTCTATGTTAAGCTCTCATAAACTGCTATATATGCTTGAACTTCCTTTGGTGTATTAATTGCAATATCCAGAAGATCGTAGCAAAAAAGTAAGACTAGCTTGGTATACACTACCATCTTCAAATTAATTTCTAGTGGGATATTGCCGAACATTTCAATTTTTTCCAATGCATCGTAGCTAGGCAGTACATTCTAGTAATACCAAATTCATTGAATGCTGCATTTTAGCCAATAAAAATGATTTAAAATACCACAAATTTAATATTATTTATCAAATTTAATAAACGTAACAAATTAATATTGAATTATTAATTTTTTTATATATTTAATCAAATTTCTTTTATCTTTTAAAATTTAATGACACATATAAAATTTTATTAATTTATTACTCTATATAAATGAACTGCTTGACTTACGACCTTTTGTACCAAAGCTTCGGAAGCTGTAGGAAACCGAAAACTACACTTTCGGAACAATAAGTTGAGGCCGCAACGCTTTAGATCCAATTTTGATAAGCTTTCAGGCCTTCGCCAACCTAGACATTAATGTGTAATTTACTTAAAAGCATTTAGCTTTGAATAATAGAAATTGCAATAAATAAGATGAAAATTGGATTTATTTAGTTGATGAAAGTTTTAAGGGGTAGGTTGTTGAGGATGTTAGGACATCAAATTCAATAACAAATTGAGTGATTTTTTTTGAGAAGTTCTGTAATTGAAGCCTTCAATTAAAAATCTAAGGGTGAATGGTTGAGAAGTACATGTACAATTTGTGTGGTACATATTTTTTTTCAATTGATTTCTGACAAGCCTTAATGCTTTATTTAAGTTGTCCACAATAAAATATAAGGTACCCAATCAAAATGACTTTACTCAATGCATTTACGTATTTAAGCACTATGGTTTCATTATCAACTTTGGATCTAGAGTCTTTTTTTCTGAAGGAACTTTTAATGCAATAAGTTGTTTGGGATGTATATATGAACTAATTTCCCTTGAAAAAAATAAAATAAAATAGTGTATATGTATAAAGTAACAAAATTATTAATGTGTTTTTAGATTTGTATAAGGAGTAAAATATCTAAAATGTAGTTGTTGATTAATATAATTTTATCATGTGAATTAATTTTATAAAATAATATTAAATCTATGTCTTTTTAAGTTATTTTCTTTTTCTTTTTCTTTTTTTAAAATAAAAAAAAAAAACCCACTTGAGCAAAGGGGACAGCAAGACATAGCATGTTCAATTTTTTGTGGCTACGCATTAATATATTAACTGGCCCAAATAGCAAACTGTGTATCCGTTTACTTGCAATTTCAGGTTGGTTGGATTATTACCCAACTGCAAATCCACCCAAAAAGCCCAAGGTATTTTCTTTTACATTTTAAAGTTCCAACTCAAGAATTAAGTGAAGCTACAATAGATTAAACTCATCTACCCTTTTCAGTCTAAATAAAATTTATTCCTAGATGTGTATTGAAAGACAGATATTGAAATTCAAAGACTGCATTTGGATGGAGGGAGTTGGTTAGAAATTTAAAATCCATCAATAAATGAAGATACAATTTTAATGATTTAAATTGATTAGATTTTAAATGCCACAGCTCACATTTACCTCAAATTCATTTATTTAAAATCTTTCGTATAAATCAAATCCACCAATCCAAATCCACCCTAATGATTCTAAAGAATAACTTAGACAACCATCAGACATCAGTAGATCAATACAATTGGAAAGAATAACATATATAACAATAGCAAATAGCCTAGTAATTCAGTTAACAAAAAAAAAATTGTTATGCTAACGGTGTCCACCCAGTACATATTATAATAGAAACCCAGAGGCCCAGGCCCAGGCCCAGGCCCAGGCCCAGGCCCAGGCCCAGACAAACAAGCCGCAATGTATTGCTCGGTAAGACTTTGGTGGGGTCCTGTATCGTCCAACATCATATGGCCCTGTGTTTACCCAGAGTCATACACCCATAAGTTCTGAACCTCAAAAAAAAAAAAAACTCTTTCTGTATTTTTCTTGCATTCTTTTAAACTTTCGAAGATCTTGCAGAAATCTGAGTATGAAGTCATAATAATATTACAAAATGTACATCCCAATCAGAATCTATACAAAATTACAATGGTACTGTCCAGTGTTGTCCTCCAAGGCTTCTTAAAAAGGCCATGGGGGGGTCTCTGCTATTTGAACTCACATCTCAAAAGACAAATCCAGTTACTTGACCGGGAAAAGAAGACCTACCGCATCTGTAGACTCTGCCATTTGAGCCAATTCAGCAATTTTAAGTGCCATGGTGGCTTTGTATGTAGCCAAATCAGCATTTTCCATGAGCTGCTGAGCTCTTTGACGCTTTAGAACAGCCAACCCTTCTGACCTGTTTGCTGCAGCTTTAGCTTCTTCCACCTTAAGAACACCATTTTGTTGTTCCTGAACATCTTGTTCAACTGCCGTTGCAGTAGAGCAAAATCAAAATTTATTCATAATGAAGTCATCAAGAATTCGAATTGAAATGTTAACCCAAGAACCAAATCATTTTCATGTATAAAAGCAAAAAGGGATGCTTTTAACAACCAGTGACTGACTTTTTGTAGAATTTCATGTAACCGGTCAATAAAGAGTTATTACTCATTCAGATTAACGAAGTTAGCTTACTAACAGCCAACACATTCAAAATAACGAGAAAACCTAGAATTAGATGGTTGCTGACAAAATTATGCAAAAGATAGGAGTTTAGGTTAGTAACAGAAGATAGGAGTTGTTTAGTGTAGTGTTGTCCACAATTAGATGGTTGCCAACAAGATTATGCAGCTAAATCATAAGGATAACCTAAAAATAACGATACTATGAAGGGGGTAAAAAGTGAGATGATACAAAAACACATACATCCATTGCTAGCACACAAATTATCTAAAGTATCAGACACATCTGCAGAATTTCACAAGATACATCAATGGGCTCCATATGTACATCAACAAATTAAACCACCAGCTATGTTGCAAACCAATTTCAAAGACATCATACTAGATTACTGCACATCCACCACAATCTATCAATGAAAATTAGCTACTATTCAAATATAACCAATAACCAAATGGAACAACCTAGAAAACTACACACAACCGAGTTTTGCAATGCTTCATAAATTCTTCTTAGATCCTACACATAGAAAACCAAAGCTCCCAAGTCTGAATTGTTACGGGTTAATTACTGAAAATACACACCTTTGAGAAACGAACGATGTTTGCCCCTTCCAGTTTGGCTTTTCTGTCGTTTGAATGACCTTTTCTTGCGGAGGACAGAATTTGGTATGAGTTGGGTTCTCCTAGGCTGATATAACTGCAAGATAGGATTGTAACTTTCAGATAATACACCCATTCCATGGTGAAGCAACAGAGGTAAAATCCTCTAGCAGTCTTAAATACATAAATAGACAACTGAAAATAATAAAATTCCACATTTCAGTATCATATGAACATGCTTTTACAGGGTAAGCCTGTCATTTATACCTGAAAAATCCTGATCAAAGCTGAGCGCCTCTGCTTGCGTTTATTAACCCAGAAGCTGTACACAGCCTCTAAAACTCTCCTTTCCAAATTGAGGCATATTTTAGGAATTGTTGTTTCATCAGAGAAATCATCTGGATTGCAATGAAAGCCTCTTTCAAATGCATCAATGACCAACTCAAAATTATCCTCAGATAAAAGTCCATGGAACTCATTTTCTGAACAAAACTCGCTATTGAACTTGTTTAGCCACTCCTCATCATTAGAGTCCATATCATAAATTGCTGTCCTCTTCGCTAATGCCCTACTCAATTCATCATCTTTTACACTGATGTATGAAGCAGGTCTTACAAAAGAACTGTTGCTGTTCACATAGTCAGATACTTCATGAACCCCAGGCACAGGAATGACACTCTCAACTGGGACCTGTGCATTGCGATCTGAACATTTCTTATACAAATCTTTAAAATTCAACCAGTCACGCCTTAGATCATTGAACTCTAGCTTCCAATGACTCTCAGTACCCCACATTATAGCATGAGTAAAGCGATTACAACTACACACTCTCATAACATTTTGAGTGATGATACTGTACCGTTCTATCCCATTTCTCTTTATTGCAAGATGCCACTGTTTTTCAGTGGAAACTTCTAATGTAACAATGGCTCCTTCTTCCCTAAAACACTTGTCAGAATCCGTAACCAGTATATTTGCAAAACAGTTAGTTGGATCTACATCCTGTTTCAAACCCGCCAATGCAGATTTTACTTGTTTGATGTTTGTGGCAGGATGCCTGTGAGCTGAACTCCTAAGCTCACGTCTATGTGCCATGGGAGAAAGTTGGTGGCTATTATGTCTAAAGTTAAATAGATTAGAAGTTAAAGCTCCATTGGCTTTTCGGGCACCAAAAGAAGAGGGCCGCCTACCCCTCTTTGATCTCAATGAACCACTCTGAATATTGCGACCATTCCTCACTTGTAAGTTTCGGGCACGGCAGCTAATTTAGCAGCACCAACATTTGAGGGCGACACCTCTGTCTTTCCATAGTCACTTCTCGAAGCTACCCGCACATCTGAAACTTGGACACTTTCAGTAATAAAGGATGATATTGTCATTTTATCGTCTCTCTCATCTATACTCACTGAATATGGTCCAAGAGAACACATCAGATGCGCAAAATGGAGTAACATTCTTGAATGCAAATACATAAAACAATAAGGAACTGCAGAATAATCCACAGAAAAAACTGGTACAAAACAACTGGCACCCCATATCAAGCAAACTCCACGCACAGCAACTAAATTAGAGTCCTGAAAAAATGAAATATGGTAAAGAAAACCTCAGTTTTGCAGGGAGGGAAAAAGTTAACCAAATCAAGTAACAGAGATGATAAAAAAGAAAATACAAAATTACCAGCAGAAAACAGATGCCATGAGAAGAGTATACAGGAGCAATTGTCTTGGAGTGAACAAATGCAGAGAGGTGCTGGAGATCAGACAATTCTTGCCCGGCTCATGTACCTCAAAACAGAATTCAGAAAACATGCAACAAAATACCAGCTACTACAGGAAGAATCAAAAACTATCATAAGGGAATGACATCTGGCATTATCAAGTGATTCTTCTGGTGCCACCACACCTACATTTGAATCCCATGCTTCAGCCAACTCTGTTTGTCTAGTTTTTTTCCTCCACTGCTTTCTAAAAAAGTGCTTCCCAAATCTCTTATCATCTATATTCCTCTTCTTATTACCACTGAAAGAACATTCAACAAGACTGGAATCCACCTTCTTCCGCTTCCTTGTGTACACAACTCCCCACCTCCTCCCAACATGATTATCTGCAACCACACCCTGGTGCGCAACTTTCTCCATTGCAGATTCCACTATTTTTCATCAACATCCATCCCTGTGACTTCCTGCTTAGGATCAGCATCATTTCGTTCCTTATGTTGATTGACACCACCTCCTTCATCACCAGAACTTTCAAGAAGGTCAATCCGACTCATCCCTGTTGGTACTTTTCATGTACTTCCCGTCCCCTGGTCCTGACCACAGCCGTCTTCCTGACCTCAATACCCTTGCCCCAAAAACCCTTGTAGATCTTCTCATTCCCACAGAAGGCATCGGGACGCTATTTTTAGGAGGCAGAACAACCGAATCAATCTTCCCTGTATACCAGTCCTCCAATCCTCTGACCAGAATAGGCCAATTTATATTCACTAAGCACACAATGTCACAAATTCAAATTGCGAAACCAAATCCAACCCAAATTGATTCCGAACAAATACTGAGTCAAATCTTGCCGCTTTCCCAACTCGCTCCTAACTCAATCTGTCTCGCCCCACACTCAGATTTTTAACACTCATAAATCAAGAACCCAGAAATATCCAGAGTCATCCAAACTCAAACTCAGTATCCTAACCCCAAGTCGGTACCGACTCAGTCCAACTCGGATCTGTCCTCAAAAATCATGTGCCTCCAAAACACATAAAAACAAAAAGAAACCGTAACCCTCTTCGATTAACAGTCCTCCCCAACCAAACTCGGTCAAGAACCACCAAGACTCGGTTACAAATCCGGTCTAACTCGGGTCCTAAACACCAAGATATTTCACTGCACGTGCTCTCCACCGCCGCCAAGAATTACACAGCCCAAATACAAAATCATTATCTATACAAACCCAAAAAATAAAAATAAATCTCCCTATAACAAAAATAAAAATAAAAATCGAAACTTTATCCTAAAACAAGAAGTAGATATTACCAGGGAGAAAGAGAAACTGAAAAATTAACTGAAACCCTTTCAATCTGCCATCTCTTTAAGGTTTTCAAAACTCTAAAAGTTTAAAGATCTGAACTTTTTTCTATTTTCCTTCTTTTAAAAAAAAATTGGGGAAAAAATGGGAATTAGGGTGGAGGGATAAAGCTGCGGATGAGGTGGAGAGACGGCTGTGAAGTTTCTAGGGTTTATCATAATAAACCACTGAGAAAGAAGGCGTAACTACTACCAGAGAAGTGTGGACCGTTGGATTGAAAAGTCGGGCGGTTAAGATTTTCGTGATGACGCCCGAGAAAAAGTTGGATGGACCCAACAAGAATAGGTGGACGTTTCGGCTCCTCCCTCCACTTCACTCTTTTATTTTTGGAAGAATTGCATGTCTAACGCCCCAACTATTTTTAAAATCTCATGTGCAGCCACCTATTTTCTTCTTTAACCTTTTCATCCTTCAACTATTTTTATCCTACAAAAGTCCCTTTTAAATCTTTTTCGTCCCTATACCATTTTCTAATTCCCAATAAAGTTTCTTTGTTTTTACAATCAAAGTAACATTGAATCTTAGTATGAGGCACATTTTTAGATGGAGTGGCTTGGATTCTTCGGTCCAAATTAATGCATCCAAATCTAGAACAAAAGTCGAATAGTCCAAAGAACATTGTTAAAACTGGGTTTATTTTAAATTTTTCTAAATACCCCAAAAAAAAATCTTAAGGGATGAAGTGAGCTAAAATAAAAAAAAAAAAAAATACGGGACATTTATAAGATTATGAAAACATTCAAATGCTTAAGGGACCTCCAATAGAACTTTCATAATAGTTGAAGGACTACATTTTGCAATTCTCAAACAAGTGCTGATATTTTAGGACTCAATACTTTATTGTCCTCTATTTAGTTAAATGACGAAATTGACTTGATGTGACAGCGCTAAGTCTTTACTTATAATAATGGGATTGAGGAGATTTAAGTCTTTACGTAAACGCAGACTGATATTTTTCTTTCCAGAAAAAAGAAGAGTGAGGGTGGGGGGTGAGAGTGTGAGAGAGAGAGAGAGCGAGCAATCGGTTACGGAGTAAGTTGTGGAAAAGGCGGCAATAATTTCTCCAGCTAATATTGGATACTTTAAAATTGTTTTTTTTAAGGTAAAAGGAAATAGTTGGTGAAAATAAAATCTTTATTGAATTAAATTAGGTGGTGTTTAGATCGATAAATTTGATGAAATATGTTAAAATTTACCCATTTGTTAAAAGAATTTATAAAACCAAAATTAATAAATTTTAAACCCATCTAAACTAAAAAGTGTAAAATCAAATATTTTAAATACTTTTATAATTTAAGTAGATTTGAAATTTATCTATTTTGACTTATCAAATATTTTCAAAAAAATTGGTGAATTTCAAATATTTTTTCAAATTTATCAATCCAAATATAAAATTAAAAAAAAAATGCTATAATCCTGTTGGAATACTATTACACTTTAAATGCTTATATAAATTAAAATCTTTAATAGGAGGAACAATTATCTTGGATTTTAGGATCATGTAATAAAGCACAAAATAATCAAATGGGAGGGAATACCAAATATAAACAAGACATAGCATATCTTACGAGGGAAAGATTTAGGTAGATCATTTTTTACTCCACTTGTAAACCTTGTAGGGTGAATTAAATGTTATGAAATTTATGACATAAGCTGATGTAAGTAAGATTTTATAAAATTTAATCTTAACCGCAGTATCAGTCTACAGGTGGGGCCAAAGACCGAATTTATGTAAGTATTTTCCATCTTACAAAACTAGTAGTAGTGACAGGGGTGTTCATGGGTCGAGTTTTCGGATTCGGATTTTCGAGTTAAAAAAATAAAATCCAACTCAACCTACCTAATATAGCAACACTTGTATTAGTCGAGCGGGTTACTTGAATTATTCGGGTTAAAAATTTAAATTAATAAAAAAAATTAAAAATCTATAATTATAAATCCATCCATTAAAAATATATATTTGGTCAAAATTAAAATAGTTATGTCAAGAATAAAAGTAAACAATATGATAAATTAGATGATATTTCAAAAATAAAAGAGAAAATAATATAAGATAGATGAAATAATTAGAATAAAAATAAAATTTTAAAAAATATATATAATTAAATTTTTTTTTGTTATTTGGGTTGGGTTGAGTTTTAAAAATAAAACCCAATCTAACCCTACTAAAGTCGAGTAACCCGAAAACCCAACCCATTTAGGGTTATACACATCTTTCGGGTCAGATTTGAACACCCTAAGTACTTGGCACTGATTATATTTATAGTGCACACGTTGATTCACATTTATTATTCCTTTATATTTAGATACTTTCTAATTTAATTTACTTTTCCAAATAAAGTGAACTTTTCTAAGTTATATTATACCCTTCCAAAAAACTAAAACTTGGGCACAATGGGAATCCGTTAAGCAAATCAAATTTCTTGGCACGTTTAGTTTCAAAGTAAAGGACATTATAAATTTTTTATTTTTTATTTTTAAATAAGTGATTCTCCCACTGACTACAAGGATCAAAGTACTAGAATCATTCTTAAGATATATATATATTTTTTTAAAAAAATATATATGAAAAATATTACATCTTCGATATTAATAACAAATAACACCGCCTAACAAACTTGTTAATAAAAAAAATTTATGGATCGAGTGCATGAAATAGTGTAAAGAACCCTCGGTCCTTGACATAGTGATGTGGAGCTTTAAGGTTTGATCGAGGGTCCATGACACGATGTCATGCAGCCAGTAACATATATTCGATCTATATAAAAATTTCTCCTTATTAATGTGGACTTATGTGCAACAACAAAGTATTTGGTATGACTGTACTGTTTACTCCTAAACTTTTCTTTCATTAGTGACTTCTACTGTCTAATGCCTGTAAGTAAAGGAAACATTTACTCATCAATTTCTTGTAATATAAACATATAGAAACAACTTATGTGGCACGATAAAAATGCAAAAGGAGATCAATAATTAGAGGGTAAAGTATCCATAATTACTTTGATACATCTCAAAGGAAATTCACATAATTGGTTCTAGTAATAATATGATATCCTTGAATGCTCTCAAGATCAAATTTTTTGTCAAACGACTTGCTAAAAGTGTTAACCAAGTGAAGTATAACAAACTTTGGCAAGTACACAAGTAAAAGCAATTCCAAGTTATAATCTTCAACAAACTCATTTCACCTATTAGTACCAGTTCTTGAGCATCTCATGGATATTATTGCTACTGCAATATATTTTAAATTAGTTCATGAATGCCATACCTTTCACTCACCATTTCCATTTAGATTCTTCTAACTGAATAAGACACCTTTTGAGCAAACCTGGCCAAGAACTTAGCTGGTCTGGAACGTCAAGTTTTATTCGTCAATGCCGAAATGCCTACCAAAAGAAAAAAAAGTCAACAATGAAATATCTTCCCAATAACAAGTCTATAGTGAAATGAAAAATTACTCAATAAGACATAATTAAGTCTAAAAAAGCTAATATCTAGTAAAAACATGTAGGCAGAACCTTGTATATGTAGTTTTGAGAATCTTACATATCTGTATTTCTTCTTCAAAAAATCATGCCACTATGATTTGGGTCTTATAAGAAGTCATCTTTCCTTTCAGTAATACTACTTCTCTGAACCATAATCTTCAGATTTTTCAATAACCAAGGACATGCACTAGAGAAACTAGAAAAGAATGAATCTCAAGATATTTTTTAAGCTTACTTATAAGGTATAAAAAACAATAAGCCTTGCTTCAAAAGACTGATTTTGAAGATACTCGTCCTACTGCAGTAAGCTATAAGGAAAATGTTTTAGGTATGGCTCCAATTTAGACTGCAGTTTTCGTTCCCATATGTTGTGCAACAATCTACCTCCTTTCAGCACATAACAAAGGTCAAAAAACTAGTTTTTTTTTAAAGAGGATTTACAGTGGATCTCCACCTACCCCTTGCTGACTCAAATCAATGACCTAGATCATAGGGAAAGTGTAGTTTTACAATTTGAGCTACACTTTACTCTCATCCAAAAAACTAAATTACTCACCCATTTAGGACATGAAGACAATGGAACCAAATGCATAAGAGAGTTATAGTTAAAAAGAAAATTTTAAGTACCGTAGAAATCCATTAAGGCACATTACTCTGAAGCATTGTCATTCCCAGAACAAGATTTTCCGACCAGTGCTTCCACTCAGATCCTGTATTAACATTTAAAAGATCATACTGGGAAGTTAGATTAGGGAACAGCCTTCTTAAATAAAGATATGAGTTTGTTTAGTGTTATGTAAAAGTAATTGCTACACACTCTGCCTCTCAAGGAACTGTCACAATTTTAAGTACTCCTAGTGGTGAAGCAGGCTATGGTGGAAAGCAAAAATATCGATTTTCAAGGGGAAAGCCTTCAGAATATTTGAACTTTTTTTGGTCCCAAGTAAATGAGAACTTAAATATCTTTGAGCTACCACCTGTATGCAGGATTAGACAAGCACTGTCTACTAAAGTTAAAGTTAGAACAGAGCTATATGAAGAGTACAGCGAGTTAAGGAAAAGCATTGAGCAACTTTATGAATTACATGTATACAAAATGAAAATACTTACTCAATTCAAGATATCCTAAGTCAATGAATCTTAATTTCCTAAGTGAATGAATCTTTCAAACTATGGAAGTGTAAATTCAAAAGTTTGTATTTCAAAAACAAAAGTGGTCTTAAACTCAGACTTGTTAAAACTATTAAGACATCTATATTATTTTTAAAAGATAAGGAATTCAGAGAGAGTGAGTCTTTTATAAGTAAACTCTCGTGCATACCTATTCAATATTGATTTCACATTTCAGACGAGCATAAATCCAATTTAGCCTCCATCATTTTATCTCTCAGATAGAGGATGGTCAAACATGCTACTGTTATAAGAAGTCTCTCATGTCTTATTAGGATTTTTTTTTTTTTTCTTCTTTTCCACAACCAATGGCATTGTTTGAACAAGATAAGATATGCCATCTTTAAACGAAAATTTAGCATTAAAAAGTTCAGCATCAAGCTTGAAGCAAATAAATTAGAGTAAAACCAGATTAAGGAGTTTTAATAGCCATACATAGACATTCTTGCGGCTGAAATCTTGTTCATATATCCTTACTTTCTGTCATAACGACATATAGTTTACATGAGTGGAAAAGTGCCCCCAGGAGTAGGAAAAGATTGACACTGGAAGTAGTGCTCCGATCGTCTCCTCCAATATTTTTTTACAGTGAATAAGGAAAATAAAATGTTTGACCAGAAGAAAGAAGTCGGAATTCCCACCTTTGATGCACAGGTTCTCACTGGCAAGAGAAGTCATTTAACAGCGGCACTCTTGAGGTGTCGCTTGTGCTCCTTTATCAGGATAACATCTTTCATCATAATTCCCCTTGAATCTCCCAATTGAAGCCTAGATTCAGAGAATATTTTCATCTCAAGATATGACAAATTGAAAGCTAAGTCCATTATCAAAGATTCATCATGAGTGTCAGCATATATCAATTGTGTTGATTTTGGAGATGTTGTCAGAAATAACATAATTAGAATATGAATGCTATCAAAAGCAAATATTCCTTATTCTTTTGAGCACACGTACTGGCACAGTCATCAGTATAGCATCAAAAGCAATTCAAAAGATGAACTTTTGTGTGGAAGAGTGGAAGAATATGAGAGTTGGTTCACCTCTTATAATCATAATTTTTTCATATCTCATTACACTCTTTCTTTAATTACTGATACAGTGATACATTAGTCTCTCGCAGGAAAAAGAAATGAAAGCAAAATTCTTTTATTTACTATATGAATGACGACATATATGACAAAAGATGTATGTGTACATATATAACTGAAGTAACTGAAAGACAATTTTAAGTATAGTGATCATTCTTTCACTACTATATATTACGAGCCAAAGGATTTGCTGGCTTCTCAGCAGGATATATTCATTGCATGAATCTTTCTCAAAGTCAAATTATGTTACTGGCTCATATATAGAGTCTTGAGATGAGAGAATACTGGCGGAGGATGAAGCAGAATAGTTCCCTACTTGGGATACCAACATTGCTCAATACACAAGGCCTACACGGTATCAGAAGTCATAGCTTCCATAAACCAAACAATCTGTCTATTCTAACTAGCAAATCAAAATGCAAATGTCACAAAACAGTAAAGGGCAACAACAGTAGATAGATAAAAACAAAACTGAAACCACAGGTTCTGGTTAGGCTTCAAGCAAGAGTTATACCTAGAAAAAATATTAATAGTAAATTCACAAATGTTTTTTTATGCTAAAGGAGACATATAGATAGCAGTCAGATGAGCTCAAAGAAAGTAGAACTATTCTAAACTTTTCCAAAAAACAGAGATGAAAATCGGCATCAGATATGAGATTGAGATTACTTCAAGTACAACAAGCAAAGAAAAAGAGTGAAACTACTTGACATTTGAGTGAACATTATGAACCAAAAAAGTCGTAAACTATTTGATTCAACTTACAAATGGAACACGGTCAAATAAATATGTATGCTAATCAGGAATCCATTACTGAAATGTTAAGCCAAAATTTGACAGATGCTGAGACTAACCGATGCTAAATCATATCTCTAAAGATGGGATGTTTCTGCAGATGGGTGATTGAACGATAATAACAACTAGAGAACCAGACAGCATAACATTGTGAATTACATCCATGTGAACATTTCTATGAGGAATGGGGAAAAGGAGGGACAAAATGCCACTTTCATTGGTCATTCAAATAGGATGAGTAAACAAGCCCCCGTCCTTGATCGTTTCCATTTCGTAAGTTGATACCAAGTAAACCAAAATGCCTATACGCCATAGATATAAAATTATGCAATATATACACATGTAAGCATACAGGTTGTCAAATTCCGAGTATCAATCCATAAAACTCGAAAAAATTCACAATGAAAACTCCACAAATATCATAACAAGAACCAACAACGACAATTAAAACAAAGGTAAAAAAAGAAGGTCATGCTATAAGATCCATGGATTTCTTTAATTCCAATATTCAAATGGAAAACTGTAAAATCCAGAGGAACAAATACGTAATCCATCAAATATAAATACACAGAAAACATATTTGCATCAACTTACAATAAACAAATCAAAGCCTCAAAAACATGAAAAATATACCTCAAAAATCGAAGACAATCAAAACCCATCACCTGAAATAATCAGAAAAGTAAGTTACAGAATACTTTAGTTTAATCAAGTTGAAATTACCTGAATGGATAGTATTTATTACTGACAAAAACAGAGAAACCGTAAATTGAGTTGTGATAATTAGGCAAGACTTACCCGAAGCTGATGATGCAATGCAATTTAATGCAAGCATTAGAATGAAGAGCTTGCGTAGGGTAGAGGTAGAGCCCTTTTACTCCTGTACCCTCATATGGGTTCCAAACTTCGAATTATAAAGAGTTCACTTTACCCTCATCCTTCTTTCATATAACCGACAACCTTTCAAGTTTCAACCCATCCCAGCAATGTGTAAACGAGCTTAAAATTGGAAATTCAATTTTTTCCGTATAGTAAGTATGACTCTCTACCATATGTGTTATAACTGTTGTTTTTTTAATAACGATTATATATCCACAATTATGAAATTGAATGCAAGCGAAACACAAAGACTCGTAGTATTTCACTTGAACTATATTTGTATATCTATATTATTTACTCAGATGCTAATTTATTATTTGATATTTGTTGCTAAGGTAATTAAAAAATAGAGAATGTTATATTACTTTGTAATCATTCAAATGCTTTAGAACATCCATTCAATAGTAAAGAGTTTTTCATCATATATTAGGAGGTGTTTGATTTTCGAATATGATGGGAAAGAATGAAAATCAAAATTAACGATTCTCATAGATATTGTTTGAGTGAATACTAAGAATCACTTTATTAGGATAAAGTGTTAGAAAATATTATTTTTTTATTCTCCACTTATGACTTGATTTCAAATTGATTTAACTTATTAACCTAACAAAATTTATTACGGTATAAACCAAACAAAATAGAATGATACAAATCTAGACTGACATACAGGTTTATAATTCTCATTCCGGTTTTCAAATGGAAACAAATAGATACTTAACAGTTTAAAGTTGAGTGGATCTACTTGTGTAAATTAGCTTAAAGAAGTCTTATACTTTGGAATAGTATTCAAGTTTGTTTAATTATTTTAATTAATATTGTAAATATGTTTAAGTTTGCATTGTAATCTTTTTCGTTCAACTCAAAATCTCGAACTTTTATCGAATTGAATTCAAATTAAACTCAAGCATTAAAATTTAGATATAAACTTAAAGTTTTAATCTTATTGCAAATCTCATAAAATTAGACTGGAGAAATCAAAACCAAAAACTTCTAAGGATAATGGTGTGGCGGAAAGGATGAACATATCAATCATTGAAAGGATTAGGTGCATGCTCTCAATTGCCAAACTGCTTAAGTCCTTTTTGGGGTAAGATAATGAAGACAACAATAGACATGA
This sequence comes from Cinchona pubescens, assembly GCA_025175665.1. Classification (NCBI taxonomy): domain Eukaryota; kingdom Viridiplantae; phylum Streptophyta; class Magnoliopsida; order Gentianales; family Rubiaceae; genus Cinchona; species Cinchona pubescens. The sequence goes on along the minus strand of JANKKI010000258.1, from coordinate 1,339,576 downwards.
ACAATCTTTCTCCTTCAGTTCCTTTGGAGGATGACAATCCAAAGAGAGTTTGGAAAGAGAAAGATGTATCATTCCAACACTCTGAAAGTTTTTTGTTGTAGAACATCTGTTGATATTCCCAAATATGAGAGGTCAAAGTTTGATATCAAATCAAAGCAGTGCATTTTCTTGGATTATGGAAATAAATAATTTTGTTACAATTTATGGGATTTTGTGGATAAGAAAGTAATTGAAAGCAAAGATATTAACATCATTGAAGATATCTAAACCATTGAAGACATCGATAAAGATGAAAAACCAAGTTTCTAGAATGAAATTCTTGCCAGAATAGATTCAATTCCTCCACTACCAGTTCATCTTAATCATGAGGGAGTTGAGCCAGAGCAAGGGGAGTATGATGATGTTCCTGTTGCTGATGAACATAAGCAAGAGCCACTACCATTTCAACCATTACAAGATCAGCTTAGTAGATCTATTAGAGATAGGAGACTTTCCAACAGGTATAATCCTAATGAGTACTTATTGTTGACAGATGGAGTTGAATTAGAGTCTTACAATGAGGCTTTAGAGTATAAAAGAAAGAATAATAGTTGAAAACTATAAAATAAGAGCTAAAATACTTGCATGAAAATCATACTTATGACTTGGTGAAATTGCCTAAGGGCAGAAGGCACTCAAAACCAAATGGGTGTACAGATTGAAAATTGGAGAAAATAACTCACATCCAAGGTATAAGGCAAGATTGGTTGTGAAGGAATTCAGTCAGAAGATACTAATGTGTAGATTTTGAAAAAATATATTCTCTCATGTGGTCAAAATGTCTTCTATCCGAATTATTCTTGGAATTGCAAACAACTTGAACTTAGAAATTATGCAGTTTGATATGAAGACAACTTTCTTACATGGTGATTTTGAAGAAAAAATTTACATGGAGCAACCGAAAGGGTTTAAAGAAAGTGGCAAAAAAAATCATATGTGTCGTCTCAAGAAGAGCTTGTATGATCTAAAACAGGCGCCAAGGTAGTGGTACAAAAAATTTGACTTTTTTATAATAGATTGTGAGTATCACAGGACTACATCTGATAGTTGTATTTATGTGGAATTTTTTTTTATGGTGATTTTATTATTCTTTTGTTTTGTGTTAATGATATGCTAATTGTTAGTCATGATACTTTGAAGATTGACAGGTTGAAAAAGGAACTAAGCAAGTATTTTGCAATAAAATATTTGGGTCCAACTAGATAGACACTTGGTATAAAATTTGCCTCGAGACAGACAAAATGAAGAAAGCTTTGGTTATTAATAAATTGAAGTACTTAACATGTTTAACATGGGCAAGGTTAAAGAAGTCTCTATTCCACTTGCAAGTTACTTCAAGTTGAGTTATACACAGTATCTTACAAGTAAGAAAGAAAAAGAATAAATGAAGAAAGTTCCTTATACTTCAGCTGTTGGTAGTTTAATGTATGCTATGGTTTGCACTAGGCCAGCTATAATTCATGCAGTTAGGGTAGTCAGTCGAGATCTCTCTAATCCTGGCAGAAATCACTAGAATGCAGTTAAATAAATTATCAGGTATCTTAGATGTACTTCCAGGTTGTATTTGTGTTTCGACAATAGTAAGACCACGCTAGAAGGATATGCAGATGCAGACATGGCTGGTGATTTTGATACTAGGAAGTCCACATCTGGGTACTTGATGACTTTTGCAAGAGGAGTAGTGTCATGGCAAAACAAGTTACAAAAGTGTATCCCCTTATCCACTACAGAGGTAGAGTATATTGTTGTCACTGACCATCATACAAAGAAAGTCTTTGGCTACAGAAATTCTTACAGGAGTTGGGCATGAAACGAGAAACGTATGTTCTTCACTATGATAGTTAGAGTGCCATTCATCTTTTGAAAAATTATGCATTTCATTCTCGCTCTAAATATATTGATGTGAGATATCACTGGATCCGGGATGCATTAGATTCCAAAATGTTGTTACTTGAGACAATACATATTAATGATGATGGTGTTGATATGTTGACCAAGGGAGAAACTCTTGTTTTGCAAACAAGAAGTAGGTTTGGTGGTGCCCCATATGAGGTGAAATGGGAGATTGTTGGGCTTGGGTTCCACTCATATGTGTTGGCCCATGATTCATTACCAAGTTAATTTGACTTGAGAATTAAAAACCTAAAAAGTCTTTCTTCTTCTAGAAGACAAGAGAGTTTCAATCACATGAGAAAGAGTGAGGAGAGAGAAAATTGTGAAAAGGGGAAGAACGAGTGATAGAGAGAGAAATAAGAGCTGCAATAAACGACTTTCAAGCCACGATCAGAAGATGAAACAAAACCCGATCTTGATGAAATTTTAACCATGAGTTCCCCTCAACAAGCTTCACACATCTATCATACACATAGGATCAGTTTGCTTCTCGTTTGGTAACATCCTTCCGAATCCACTTCCTTTGAAGTAATTGTATTTGGGAGAGAATATTTGTTGATCTATATTTTTGTGTGATGATATTGATATTGTTATCATCTGGATGTTTTAGGTAGAAATTTGTATTCCCGTCATTTGCATAGTAAAGATCATTTGACTAAACTAGGTCCCGTAATTTTTCCCGTTTATGTTTTTCATGTCAAAATCTCGGTGTCATATGCTTGTCTATTTTTCAACTTTATTTTGTCTATTAATATCGTTATTTAGTTGGTTTGATTGTTATCATTTTATTCAATACTTAGGAAAAGTGAATTTTGATCCTTCTTGTTGTTTACTCTAATATTCATGTGCCTGCAATGGTACCTCTTTTCCAAAATGTAATGAGCTCAATCTCAGTCATCACTAGAAGTAGATTTTCTTGAGGTACGAGACTTGAGAAGAGGGCAAGTATTTACTATTTAGAATTGGAAAATTCTACCTTTCACTAAGAAATCATCCGGTTATGCTTTAATAGTTTATATAATATAATATTACGTGTTTTAAAAGTTTATATCGTATAACTTTTTAAATTCAGTAGAATACTTCCCTCAAGTGGACGGTTGAATTTCCTGTCAATATTATATGATGACTTGGAATAAAAAAAAATTTACTACTCACTCCGTATTGTAGAGTGATTATTACAAATCATTAAATGATTAAAAAGTAATAGGATCCCCTTGCTTTTCAATCATTTTAATGATTGTCATACCACTCCACATTGCAAAATAAGTTTTTAAAACTTACTCAATGGCTAATGATGTGGAAAGTTAAGGGGAATGAAGGAACAAAAGAATATGAGTTTGTGCCATAGTTTAAAAACTTGAAAAAATTCGGCCGAATTGTATCGAATTGACTCAACTCTAGATAATGAAATTATAGATGATTCGATGAAAAATTTGATGAACAATAAATTTTATCAAATTTTAGATTAAAGTCAATAAATTCACTGAGTAATCACGAGTTTTTGTTCAAGTCGAGTTTGTTTAACACACAAAAATAGATAAATTTTGTAGTATAAAACTTTTGAAAAACTTAAATTTTTTGAGTTGATAATGAATAATTTGTAAAAGAATCATAAGAAATCTAAAATTTTAAATACTTAACCTAATTATCATATTTTTATTCTTAATAGATAAAATAATAAATGCATATGGTTTATAATTTTGAGTTTTTTATTTTTAACTTGGTAAAAGTTAACCGAATTTTTGAATATACTCGATCTATTGATTTTTTTAATTGAATCCGAATTTTGAATTTTTAAACATTGATTTGGGCCTACATAATATGGTGGCATTTTGTCGGCTGTTGGAAGAATTCTAGGCTCACTTGGCCCAAAAGCTGTACTAATTCTGTCTGCTGGAAACTTGGACTATTATGGAATTTATTTGTTGTTAATTCATAGGATTAATTATTATTGTTTGACAGGAAATTTCACGTTTAGCATGCTTCATGTAGCCGAAGAATAAAAGCCAAAAACGTTAAATGAGCAGTATTATGTAGAAGATTCGAGTCTTGTATGTTACCTTAAGGCCAATCAAATGATGATTTGGATTAACTAATAGTAGTTAAAATTTTCTCTTTTTAGGGTTTGACCAAGTTAATTCATGTATGTTTCTTTTGGAGTTAATTAATTTGTACATATTAAGATATCTATAATTTTGTTTATGAGTGGCAACAAATTGAGTTACTCGCGAGTAAGTTAGTCAAATGTTCAATTTTTTTTTAAACAATATTTGACTGAGTTTAAATTCGAGCTCCAAATTTATTTATTTATTTATTTTAATTCGAACTCTGCTTGACTCATTTCTATCCCTAGTTTTGCCTTGTAGTTTTGTAATTTTTTGGTGCTTGAGAGACAGGTTGTGTAACATCTCGGCAACTCTGCATTGACTCATTTCTATCCCTAGTTTTGCCTTGTAGTTTTGTAACTTTTTGGTGCTTGAGAGAGACAGCTTGTGTAATGCTTCGGTTTGGATTGAACCAATACTTTTTTGAATGTAAATAATATATTCAAAATATTTAAACTTAGTTATTAATAGTACTTGACCTGAAATGTTATAAAAAATACAATATTTCCTCCCACTATTAATGTCGAACGGCTGTCACAATTTGCGTGATTATAAGTTCAATGTATCAGCTTTTAGAATGGATATATATAAAATAAACATGTATTTTAGGAGTTTTGGTCATGATTAATGGCGTAGATATTATGTTTAAGTGTGGTAAGGGTAACAAAGACTTCATCCTCTCATTGCTCCTACTTGAATCACATTTGTATCTCCTATTACACTTAGCCTATTTTCATGGCAAGAAAGCTACTTGATTCACTGCCATGTGGAGAATTCTGAGCAGAAACAGCTATTCTCAGCTTGTATTGTACGTCTCCAGAAAAGGATATGGGATGTATCTTTTTTATTTTAATCGTTTATAATTAATTTTTAGTTCACATTATCTCACTGTAAATTCATCATTGACAGAGAAAAGGGCTGGTGGTTTCATATTTACATTCACAAGATTTCTAGACAAATTTTAGACAATTAGACCTGTTAAAATTTAGTCATGAATATGATAACGAAATCCCCAAGACAGAAGTCTTGCATGAAACTATATATATATATAATGTAAAGAAAGAACAACTGCTCAGATCCTAATTATTTTTGCAACTATACAGAAAATACTAAAAAATGAAAAGGAAAAACTAAATTTCAATTTCCAATCACATATATAATCAATAGAGTGTAACAGGAACATTTACAATGGTCTGAATTAATGTGTTCTATAATAGAATCAGATGCTTCCAATAATTAAAATTTTCTATACTAGAATGATTTGTAAATAAGAGTTGGTAATACAAGCTGAAACCTACAAAAATTTCAGCTTTAAACCCAAACTCCAAGAATTCCAATATTAAAGAAACTATAATACAAATTATATAATTGGATGGAAAGAATGTTCGCATCCACCTGCAAGGGATTATGTAAAGTTGCTAACCCCTCATCTGTGCAGGCGACGACAGCAAATGATGTTTCCAGGATATCTTTTGGCAATATGCCTCCGAATCTCATACTATATACGTTTTCTGGGAAGGTTTTGGCCCGCGTTTTCTTCTTGGATTCCCACTGATTGCACACGAAAAGGCATTTACAAGCTCAGAATCCTCTTCAGTGATAAGTACCTTGGCTGCACTGGGGTTGGCAAGAAGTTGTTTTGCTACAAGATATCCTGCAATCGACCATGTCTGGAAGAGGCGCGACTGTTTACCAATGAACCTTCCCTTTTTGGTATCATAATATTCAGGCCACTTGTCCTGTGATAGGCGCTTCTCTGCATCCTCAACAGCTTTTGCAGCAATTTCTGGTCTATTCATTTTAATGCATGCAACAGTCAGCTGCAAAAGATCAAACAAATTATTGCCTGCTATCTCATTTATATGATTAATCATGTGTAATTCACCTCAGACAGCATGTCAAGAATAATAGACTTAAAAAAAGGTATGTAGTACAAATTTACATACATGTCTCATTAACAAGACCACATTCCAAACAACATAGAGCTATAGATGAAAGGATATGTAGATGGATATAATAAGCTAAATGTTTTTGGCCCCACAATTTTGCAAAACTGGAGACAAACCCTTCCTCCAACAGAATCTTGACTCTTATAAAGCAAGAACAGATTAATGTTTACAGTTCCTTCCCACCTTTTCCTACATTAGTTTAAGAATAACATGAAGTGGAAGCATTTAAAGATGGAGGTACTTCAATCCGAGAAAAAACAAAACCCGGATAACCAATAATTTCATTAGTATCTGATAAGAAGACACCATTTCACAGTAGTCGGCCATTTTTCAAACAAGGTCTCATTCAAGTGAATTCAAGGTCATTCACTTCCACAAAGTTTCTGATTTGCTCATCATGGCAAGATCTAAAAAATATACGCAGACTAACATATGGAACCAATACTTTTTAAAGATGCCTATGAGTTATGCCCAAGAACCAAACGTTATACCCAGAGCAGGTAAGGTACATATGCCCAAATGCTAAACCAGAGCAGGTAAGGTACATATCCTTCAAAATCTAATAGTATAGTCATAATATAAAAGTTGATATCACCCAGAGAATTCAAATAATTGTGAGATACGTGATGACACAAATTGAAGAAATGCATAACAGCCGATTTTCAAATTGTATACAAAAAAAGAACCGAAAGCTGATGATGATCTTCATCTACAATATCTGTATAATTGTTTTCCTCAATCATTGTGATTGAGAACTTCCATTTTCTCAACAAGAATAAGTAAGAAATCTTCTACTATGCATGGATATCCCAGGTTGAGAAAAAGGATTTGCTATCATGTCCTTTGGTACTAATGCAATCCAAAAATTGGATGAGTTGAGAAAGAGGATTGGCCATTTAGATCTGGCATGTCTCCAACCGAGACAATTACCACTCGGTTGGAGACACTGTCACTTAATAGCTATAGAAAAACCACAATTCCAAGAAAAGATAAAACTACAGCGTTGTTACCACATGCATGAGATCGAAAATAACAAAAATCACAGTGGTACAATACTGCATTCAACTACTGGTACCTGCCACAGCAAAGTTGGCCAAGAACCACCATTGTGGTAGGACCAAGGCCTGCATCAGAAACAAAGAAAAAAAATTTACACTTAAGGGCAACACAAATTGGTTAAAATGACAATGTCAGTCAAATCAAAGTTCAAATTACGTGTTCTTTGGATCACAGCCTGTTATTATCTGCCACTCCTGACCCTCAAGAGCAGGATAACATATTTTAAATGGCATGCCTGCCACCAAATCTGCCCACTTGGCTTCGATAAGATCCAATATAGCATGCGATTGATCTGCAGTTGCAAGATTGCTGACAATTGACCATAAATTTCCCAGGGAAAAGAACCGGAAATCCATGTGAGCAGGTTGCAGGTTTCCAATTAAATAGCCTCCTGTTTTAGGCATCCACTCGACAAGCCAAGGTGAAATCTGATCTGGGTAAATGTTGAACTTGTTAACAGCATCATAAGAGTATTCTTCAGTCTTGTAGCGATAAATCTCATTCAGTTTCTTCATATCAATCCAATAATACTCCCTAATATGGAAGGATAAGGCAACAAGACGATTGTTTAATGCCCGTAGAAGATCAGCTGATCCATCCTCTGGAGCAAGCATTTCACGAGCACAAAGTAACGCTGAATAGAATAGTGCCTGTAACAAAAGTGGACATCTTAAAGAAGTTATCAACCACTTATCAGAACAGAAACGTCGAAGTAGACAGGTTCACAACCAGCAGCTGTCGTAGAAGTTCATAGAGTTCAGAAAGGAAAACAACGGAAATGTAGTCTTCTGAAATCAAAGTATTCTCAATATAGGGATCCATTTCTGTCTTCTTCAAGTGCATTTTCCGGCAATAATTGCAGTTATTATAGTACCTCAATACCAATGAATTTGTTACTACAGGCCTTCAAGGGAAAGTGACAAGTGATTCTTACTCAAGCATTCGTGGAAACTTAAAGGTAGCTATCTTTACTTCAACCTCCATTAACTGCTCTTCTCCAAGAGAGATAAACATGAGCATTGCCAATTCTAAAGTATCATATCATTAGCTTACTCGTAGAAATGATATCCAAAATATAGATAACGAAGAAGATAAATCTACAAGAAGAAAATAATGAGTCCTACAGAGAAATGAGATTAGACATTTGTTTATTGTAATCGAATTCATTTCCTTCGACATGTAGATTTGCTTAAGAAAATGCTCTTAACCAATCAAGATCATTTGCTTACTTGAATCTCTAAAGGATGACCATGAATGCCCATGCGACGATCTATCATGCAAGAACCATCAGTCACCAGCAGTGTCGGGAACATATCGAAACCATCAGCAAGACATAACCTCAGTATCATTTTGATTCCAGTTTGGCAATGCAGGAAGACATCAATCCTCTCTTGTACTGAGAGATCTCCTGAGGATTTTCCATATGCACGCAATAGAATAATCCACCATAATCCTGTATTGAACATCATGGTATTGAGTCCAATTTGTTTACAATTCAAGATCCTTGTTAAATGAAATGATTGAGCAGATATTACCAGAATCAACAGGAGCAACACGGCCAATTGCAGCCTCTCCAAAGTCAGGATCCAAAACTTCTTCAGTTGCAGTGTCGTCACCATCTAAAGGAATTGTTCGAACCTTGAAACTGGCAGGCATCAACCCCTGGCCGGGACTATGACAGTCCATAGTTTTCTCCCAGCTCTGGAAAAAAAAAAAAAAAAAAAAAATAGTACTTGTGATATTATTCACGCATGTGAAGTTGTACAGCTCTTCATTAGATAGTTCTATTGCTTTTCCTTAAAATACCATATGCCATAAATCGGTAAATCTTTTAATTTTACCAGGTTCAGATTTGGATAAATAATGAATGCAGTTAGAGATAGTGTGACAGCCAAGAGAAGGAAAAAAATCAATTTGATAACAGACGGGCAAGATTCGAGTATATGTATGAATAAAATGCAATATTATGCAAATCCAATAAACTAATCCACTTTAACAATGAGAATTTTTAACTTTCTGCCAATACTGGATGAGTTGAGCACACAGATGGTATACACCCACTGAATAAGGCAATAAGGGCCAAGGCTGTATACAACTTAATTGCTAGGATACAGTGAGGTCTCCTTCCTAATTGTTTAGCTGATTCCAATTATTAAACTATAAATCTCATTGTTTGAGAAATACACACTGATTTCCCTTTTCTTAAGTCATTACTTTTTCTCTTATCTAAACGAAGTTTAACAATGCAAATGACCAAGTTCAATACAGTTAAAAAATCTGACCAAAAAGGGTCACTTCACTGCTTCACTGCTTCAGAAGAAATAGTCAAGTGGCATTGGATAGTTTTCATGTCAAATAGTAACAATGGAACATGCAGATTTTCCATCTTGTGATGGGAGGGGGAGGGGGGGAAAATGTGTCATACAGGAACAGGAGAATAACAACACCTTCAACTGTTAAGAGGTAAGATTTGTACAAGTAAATATGATTCTACTTCATATATGTGAATGAGAAGTGGCACAAAGACAAGCATACATGTTGTGGACCATCATAGTTTGACATTTCCAATCCTCATATAGGACTTGGCACTTCTAGGCCCCTCTAGAAAGAGCCCAGAGATTACCATGCATCACACAGCTGTAGCAGGATACTTTCCATTGAGAAGTGTCAGGCAACCTTATTTTGGGAGCATCTATAATCAAGTGGATTGACAAAGTGAAGGAAAAGTTTGTCTCATCGATAATAAGTTGTACATTCCAACATCAAGGTCCACTGCTAAATCCCAGGTACTTGGTAGAGTATCTGATCAGGGGGACAACTATTACTGGGATTCGTGTACAAAACATCTTGTACCATCACTCTCAATCTCAACCATCTCTCTAAATTTAGTACAAGAAAGTATGCAAGACATGTTCAATATCGTCTTTTCTTGCAATCAAAGTTTGAACAGGTAATAAGTATGGCGTATTGAAACCACTCGTGCAATACAAGGTAAAAATCTGTAGACAATGACATAAAAATACACTAAGGCACTGGCTTCCCATCTTAAGAAATGCAAGCAGCCAAATGTACATTTTACACTGCAAATTAGGTGCATCCTACGAACTTGTTCATCACAGGTTGCACCCTACCTCTTACATAACCCAGAAACAGGACAACGGTTGCTTCAGCTTGGACAACTAAGACATACAACACTAACATCATGATCTTTCTTTAACAGATAATGAAAAGTATTAGTTTGGTCCAGAAGATCTGAAAAAAAATTAAGTGTTCAGATTACAACAGTTGGACATTTTGAGGAAAAGAAAGATAAAAATAAAAAATACACATGGTGAACACATAATTAAGCTATCTTACCACAAAAACGAAAAAGGGAATCACTCCTTACATAAAAGATGAAACAAATATATACTATTTATATCTAGTTACCTGCAACTGAAGTGTATGAAGGATGAAATTGCGAACAATGTCATACTCTCCCTTCAACAGGAAAGCAATACCAGAAGGTATAAAATCACGAATGAAGACCTGGTCATAATTCAGAACACTGGAACTGGTAGGATCCTTAGCAGCAATAGTTCCAACAGGACTACCACAATAATATACGACAGATTCCTGCAATAATTCCCAAGCTTCATTCTCAATGGAGCTCGATTTACCCTTTTTCACGACATCTTCAATCGTTCCATTAGATGGTGAGTTGCCATTAGAATTGTATGATTCCTGATCATGCTTTAACTCCTTAATTGTCTCAAATTCAAGAAAGTTCCGTACATTACCATTCGCTGAATTGAAATCCTTAGCATTATCCACAAACCATTTTCCATTTCCACCTTCAGCTGTTAGGCCACCGACACTATCAGCAGATTGGCATTTGCAATGCAAGAGCCCTAACTTGTCAGTCACAGCATATCTATTACCCTCTCCCCCATTGATTCTAGGAAACTGATGAATCCTAGTGCTCCTATTTGTACTGCTTAAACAATTAAGAGAGTTTATACACTTCGGCACCCTTATCTTGCTGCATCTTTCGAAGGATCTAGACGAAAATGATGATCCTGATTTTCTAAAACCAATATTAGAACCCAAAAACTGAGGTGCAGCCCGATCCAAAAGGTGCAGAACTACATCAGCAGTGGCCATCATGCAATCTAATGCAATAGAAAGACAGCAGATCACTAAAAATCAAGAAACAACTAGCACCTGGAATTCAATATGAATTATTATGAATACCTAAATACTAATAACAGCACTCAAATACAAAAAAACTAAAGCTCAGATTTTTATTTTTTTCCCCCAATCACAGAACATCCCAAGTTTTAAACTTTTTCATATTTTAAAGAAAAACCCAGAAAAAATTCAAGCACAATTTATATTCATAAGCAGATCACAGACTAATTTTCCAACTCAATTCAAGAATTCAACTTGCCATAACAGACTGAACAAAGTTTGATGCCATCATATAATTAAATACTTAATTAAAACAGGCATATGCATCTTGATTGAATCTTATAGAATCCAAAAAATCAACAAATTTTTACTTGATTTCACAATAATCATCAAAAGTATACCACTTTACCAATACCCTTTTCATTTCCACTCATAAAATTGAACAACAAGCAATACACCAATCAACTCGAAAAAAAAAAAAAAAACCCAAAATTTGGTGGAATTTTACCTGATTTATATTGGACTAATTAGACTGATAAATGGATTCTCAAGACTGTTAATGAAGGATGAAAAAAAAAAGGGAGATTTTTGAAGAGTTCAAGGAAGCTGCAATAAACTTTATCTCGCAAGTACTACTCGGAAATAAAGGCCGTGATGATACAGAAAAAGCATACAACTCGCTATCGAATGTGTGACGGGAAAACTATGAGTTGGGTTGGCGCATTTTCAAGGAAGATGAACTTTGTACGGTTAATTTTTGTCCACACTACGTGCTGATTTGTTTAATGCTTTGCTTTCTTGATTTCACTTTTTCTTTTTCTTTTTTTGGTTAATTTCGCTTTATGTTTTATCATTTGTATGTCCCTCATATTATTTTTTAGACACTTAAATCCATCAAATTAATTTAACTCAACATTCATTATATTTTTGGCTTAAATATCCTTATTCTCTCTTCTTCTTTTACTTTTTTTTTTTCTCATTTTTACCTAATTCATTTTTTCTCTCCCTTATTTTGTTGACACGATTCAATAATTTTTTATTATTTATCTTCATATCTTAAATTTCATTAAATTCTATTATGGGAAGAGAATAAGATATTTTGGATTTCATGAATTTTTTTTTCTACACATCTAATTTGAGGGTAAAAGTGTCATTTTAGACTGAAAATTTAATACCATTAGATTTGATAGTTAGTTCAATTAGATTTGATCGTTAGTTCAAAAATTTAAGTGCCTACAAACTAAGGTTGGGATTAAATTGACAATGACTCTAAACGTTAAAGAGTTAAAAAAAAATTAACTCTTTTTGGGCTTAATTACACTTTCTCTCTCTATACATACTACCAGGCTTAACGAGGTTATAATTTTCATTCATAATGATGGAAAAATGCCATAATTATTGTCACCTTTTTTTTATGTACTAGCCTACTTTGCATAAGGGGTAATGTAGAGAATATTGGGAAAATTTATTACAAACACTATGAAGAAAAATTTTGAGAAAACTTTAATACGAGTGATTTCTGTTTTTAGAGTGTTATTTATTCTTACAATGCAATAATTGCTAAAAGATTCAATCAAATAAGATTTTTAGAATTTACCAAAACCACATCAAGAACACTTGTTCAATAGTACAAATATTTTTCCATTAAATACTCAAGAAAAAATATGAGGCTAAAAAAGAGAACAAAATCTGATTTTTGTGTTATATATCTATATATTGTATTTTTTATGGAATCTCTTATTTGTAAACACATCATACACACTATCAAAAGTTGTTTCACTTGATTGACTGACAATTCTAGAAAACTAACTTTGCACCATTTTGGATGAATGTTAATGAACAATATTCAAATGAAGAGATGCTATCTTTTTCATTTGAATTTATACTAATTCACCACAAGAGAAGTATAAACATTTGGAGAATTCTACGGTTTTATTAAGGGAATCATCTTGTTAGGTTTAAGGGTTTATACAATACAAGTTTTTAAAACATATTTTATTATACTGTACAAATCTTTAAAGTACAAGGTGATGGTTCCCTCAACGGAACTGTATAATTTGCTAAATATTTTTTTAAAAAAAATTTCAAAACTTATTCACATTAAATAATTTCCAAACAAGTCTCAAATCGGTTTTATAAGCTACCACCACAGACCTTGGGTCTGCTTATGAATCCGAACCATTAATAAAAAAAAAATTCAAAAGGCATGATTTAAACCATAATATTTCAATGTCCGAACATATAATGTTTCAATTTCTACTTCTGATTCGGGTGCAAACTCAGTCCGAACTATTACTAAAAGTAGGAAAATACCAGTCAAAATATAATATTTTATGGTTAAAACTTTTGTTTTCAAATAGAATAATGGCTAAACCATCCATAAGGAATTTAAGTGAAATTTGCCGAGATAAATATGTATACTATTATATATATATGAGAGTTGTTTTTCTTAATTTTTGTTTCTCCTTTCAGAATGTTTTATATCTATCTATCTATACTATTATATATATGCAAATTGTTTCTCCCAATTTTTGTTTCTCCCCTCAAATGTGTTTCTCCTTTTTTGGTGATCACTAAAATATCCATCCTTAATGAAATATAATTTTTGAAAAAAACATAATAATATATTTAAGTATTTCTCCCATTTTTTTATGATGCCTAAAATACTTGCCCTTAATGAAATATAATTTCTAATTCCTAATAGGAAAACATAATTGAATTATTCATCATGTATTCTACCTATTTTCAGAATATGCCTAATATATCATTAGTCATTTATTAAATAGTTTCATTCTTAACATATTCTTATGAAGAATGTGTAATTGACATTAGTGTTAATAACTTTGCTTACAATCCTATTCAAGATAATCTATTATTTTCTCCTTTTTTATCCTACCTAATATACCCTTAATTAAACAATTATGTCTAACTTGCTTTTCATATAGTATAATTGGCCTATCTAAAATACTATATCTATTTAATATAATAAGGTTGTCTATCTTTTTATATTATTATACATTATTATTAATTATATATAGACAGAATTGGTACAACATAATTCTTTATATTTATATGAAAATTTGGGCATAAATGCATAATAAGATGGTTAAAAATTTATTTGTATAAGAATAATTTATATTCGAGCACAAATATAATAAAAGTAGTTTTTATAGCTATTATATATTTTCAAATTATTTTTTCGCTAAATTATTACGAAATTTGGCATAAATACGTAATAAGAAGGTATAAATTTTTAAGAGTAGAAAAATTAATGATTTTAATATACTGTGTGTTATTTATCCATATTATAGAGAATATATCTTGTTTAATCTGTTTACTTTGATGTTTTTGTTCTTTACATTTCACTTAGGTTCATTTTTCTTATTTTTTGAATTTTTAATTAATCATTTCGTATTTATTACCATATATTATTTGATCTCATGTAAATATTTTTTTCCTAATAAAAGAATTTTAACACGCTTCATCTATAAAATAATGTTTGATATTTGATAGTAATTTTATCTTTTAGTATTGATATAGAATATACAGATACATCTAAAAAGTTCAATATTATAGAAAAAATCTTTAGTTTTAAATGATCAAGTCATTAGTAATGTCGTTATAACAAATTATAACTTGGGAATCTAAAAGAGAAATATAAACTATTTTAAATTGGAATTAACCATATTTTGTGTCATCAATATGAATGAAGAGTTCAAATTTCAAAGTTATAATAGAATCCTGAAGCTAATGTTATCGTAAGTTTAAGACAGTGAAGTGTAACTCAACTGGTAAGATTACACTTTACTTATGATCTAGGTCATGTATGGTTTGAGTCAACAAGAGATTAGGTAGAGATTGACTATAGATCATCTTTAAAAAAAAAAAAGTTTTAAAAATATAAAAATATCAATATATTCTCTATATGTATACACATTTACACAATATACTAACAAAATTTAATTGTGGTATAAATTTATATTGAATCTCACTTAAAATAACGTGTAATTTGGATATATTTAGAATTACATATTTTTTCATTAGCACTGCATATATTTTATAGTAAGATAAATGATTGTTTTAATTAACATTCAGTGCATTTTAGAGTAACATAAAAGATTAATTTATTATTTTAATTTTTTATAATAATTTTAATATACTATATTATACTTATCAATAATATGGAGAATATATTAATTTAATTAGATTTTAATTTTTATAATGATTTTTTTGTATTCATTCTTTTAATCAAATTCATTTATCTTATTTTCTGAAATTATAATTAATTAATTTTGTAATTATTATTTGTATATTATTTGATTTCCTGTAATTTAGTTTTTTTGCTAATAAAAAAATATATACTTCATCTATAAAATGATGTTCGGTATTTGAAAGTGATTTTATCTTTTAGTAATGATAAAGAAAAAGTTCAATACTATGAAAAATATCTTTATCTTTAATTGATTAATTAATTGGTGGTGTTGTTATAAAAAATCATAATCTAAACGTCTACAAAAGAAATAGAAATAAAATGCAAATATCATATGTTGTTCTCATAAAAGAGAAAGTTTGTTTATATTTGAGAAGAAATGAAATTGATGTATAATGTTGTAACAAATAGAATTTTTTTTTAAAAAAATGTGAAAATAATTACGAAGAAAAGAAAAAAGATATCAAATATATATTATTCAAATATATTTTTGCAATAAAAATACTCAACGGATAAATTGTTTATACTTTGTATTCTATGTTATCATTCTCTGATTATTTATTTATTTTAAAAAATTAAAAATTTCCAAAACACGTGCTTTGTTCTTGTGTGTGTGTGTGTGTGTGTGTGTATATGATATATATATATATATATATATATATATATATATATATTGTGTAAAAGATATATACTCGATTCAGTTTAATTAGATTTCTAGTTTTATGAATTAGAACCAAACAAATAATTATCGATTGTTTTATGGGATTGGTTGATGTTGGTTTGGTCAGTTTTACAAAATTTGTTGAACGTCCTTATCAGATTAGACTCGTGGCCTAGAGGTTTTTCGAATCCAATTCCACACCTGGATCTGTATTCTTATCTGGTTTTGAAGCTGTTAATTTAAACTTTGAATTAGAAAGTTTATTAGGCATGCAAATAGTGGAGCCGGGAAGAAATTTGTTGCAAGTTGTATTACCCATTTTGAAAATCATGTCCACTTATGTCCTTAATTTTAGATACTTATCCTTTATTGTCTCAAATAGATTCTGCTACTATATGTTCCTTCAAAAATACAGTTTAAAATAAATTAGATCATGTGTCACCACCAAAATTGCTAAACTATATAATACCCGACTTTTTTAATCATTTCACACATTTTCATACTTGATCTTATCATTTTAAATACTCATTTAATATCCCTTTCAACTATTGAATAATTGTTTTACCCTTTTTAAATATTTTTTAAAATTTTCTAGTAAAAGTATAATTTTATAAAATTTAAAAGAATAAAGTGAAATTCTAAAATTTCACCAAGACTTCTTAACGAAGTCATTGATCCCAGTTGTCCTTATCTCATTCTTATTCAAGCTTAAGGAAATAAACGTCCAGAGAACATTTTCCTCAAATCCCTTTATCTCAATTCTCAAATCCTATATTTAGTTTATGAAATTACACTCCCAAATTAAATTGGTGATCCAGAAATAATTATAGACCTTTAATCCAACTTCACAAGTAAGTTTTATTTCAAGATTTGTATGATTTTCATGTTAAATTTCAAATTTTTCAACTTTAATTTGTTTAATTTTGTTGTTTTGTGATTTGATTTTATTATCAAATATATTTATGAGCTATTGGAACTTGATTTATGATTTGTAAATGACTTTTTAACTGTTATTTTGATGATATTTGAATGAGAGTTTTGACAAATCTTAACCTAGTGATATATTCGAAATTATGAACCCTAATTTTTAGATTTTTATCTTATTTTCACGAATTTAAGTCAACCCTTGTTTGTTGTGGTCGATTATTGAGAATTTGAGTGATACCCAAATATGAACCCTATCTCGATTTTTATCCTCAAGGAATAACACTCTCCTGCTTTAGGTGATTCGGAGTTAGAGTTTTAAACCGTCGAAATTAGGATATGTCTACTAAATCGATTTTCGAAATAAGTAATGTTTACGCCGTTTTATCGATACCTTGTATATGGTTGATTTTGCAACCTTAGAATAATTGATATTAAGGTAAATATATTTATTTTGAATAATGTTTATAAGGTAAGTATGTTTATAATTTATGTGTTTGTTATGTAATGTATTATTTGTTCGTTATTGTACTGTGCATTTATGAATGATTACTGTGAAGAGTTCAATGGGTCATTTACATCTTAGTGGAATTGATTATGAGTGAGTGAATGAAATGATATATTGAGTACTATGCTTCGTAAATGTTATACCAAGTTTAACAGGAAGACAAGTGATAGACACTCCGTTATGTCTTATCTACTCAGGCGGATAATAGGTATACCTGGATCCAGTGTTGAGAAGAATTTTGTGAACCATGGTCTCATTGATTGGCATTTGTATTTTAAATATTGATAATATCTCGTATATTGTACCCTACACTGTTTATATACATGTTATCTATGATTAGACTTAAATGTTATTTACTAATCATTATATGCTTACCCATTTACTGTTCCACTTTGTTTGCAGTCTAGAATCAACAGGAAGCGATAGCAGATCTTGAGTCGAGTGCTGATCAGGGAGGGAATTACAGTACGGACTCCAGTTATTGGAGTTAGAGTTTTCTGTTTACCATCTTAGTGTGAGGATGGTTCTTATATTCAGGTCTGTGTGCCTATGAACTTGTTAGATTCGTTTTGTGATCGAACAGACAACACTTCTGACTGTTGTTTGGATTGTGGTTTGATGCTTGTACATGAGTGTGATTTGGTTATCGTAAATTGTTATGAACATGGTTGTTTAATATGCTTTTTTGGTTTTGTTTTGGTTGATTTTGAGATCGAATGACAGGTATTATGGTTTGTCTATTGCTCTTGTACTGTGCATTGTATGCTTGGGGTGATCCCAAGGTGCAGTGTGTCATTGTTCAGTTTTGGGGGCGTGACAAGTACTATAGGTGTTCATGGATCAAATTTCAAAACTAGTGATATGGAATAAGAAAAAATCAACATGATATTCGGTCCATATAAAATATCCAATTATTTAAGTATTTGCTACAAACAGGTTGGATGATCAAATACTCGACTTCATCCAATCATGACATTTTTAGTTTCAAAATGTTTTAAAAATAAAAAAGTTGACTATTAGTTATACAAATCTCTGATTAGGAAGAATGGGAGTAAATCTCATCCATATATAATATATAAAATTACACAATTAACTTTTGTGTATGGATTAGATCGAGTACTTATCGGGTTATAAATTTTTGACTTGTTATCTAATTGATCATCTTAAAACCCAACTTTCTAATATTAATTAGTTCTAATACCCTATACGTGATGAGTCAGGTCAATGAAAAATTTCGAATCTTGGTATATAAGTTCTTTTAAAACCAACAAGATGATGGTTCTCTTGGCTAGGGGTGTGCATGAATTCGGTTAACCGAATTCGGTCGGTTAATAGATTCGACCGAATTTCGAATACGTGATGAGTCAGGCCAACGAATTTTTTCGAATCTTAGTATATAAGTTTTTTAAAACCAACAGGATGATGATTCTCTTGGCTAAGGGTCTGCATGAATTTGGTTAACCGAATTTGCGACTGATTTTAATTTCAAATTGGGATTTCGAAATCGGTTAATCGAAATTCTGTCAGTTAATGGGTCTGACCGAATTCTGAAATTCAAAAAATATAGGCAAAAAATATTGAATTCTAAACCTCTCCAAACCTATATGCAATAAGTTGCCACCAAAGTAAATTGAAACTTGCATATTTTTTATTCTTTTTAAATAAGTATACCTTTTGATATAATATGAACATATTTTACTAATTATTTAATTTTATTCATATATAATCACATAAATAATATTATATATGTACACACGTATATATATAGAATTTATGTATATTAAATTTTAAGAAAATATTGCATTCATTAAAATATAAGTATAATTTAAATAATATTATAAACTTATATATTTCTATATAAACTACGAATACAAAATGAAACACTTATTTGTAATTTTAAAACGATTGTATATTAGTCATATTTATATAAAGTCACACCTTGTATATATTAATGTATATAGATATCAGTATATACATAATAACGTGTATATAATTATAATTAGTATTAATCATACAATAGTACGTTGTACATATTGTTTGTTAGATTTTATTTTAAATAAGTTGTTTAGTTTTCATAAAGGATTTCAATATAATGTTAATGGGTTTAATTGATGAAAATGCAGTTAATTGAATTCAAAACCAATTTTTGAATTTAAATTTAATTAATCAAATTTTATTTTGAATTTAATTAAAAATTAAAATTAATTAATAATTTTAAAACTAATTTTTGAATTTCTATTTAAATATTTAACCGATTAACCTTATCAGATGCACACCCTTATCCTCGTCAGTATATAATTCTCCCTAGCCAACAACAATTACCACTACCACTACAATTACCACTACCCCACAAAACCAAAAAAATGGTGTCGGGAATTATGCAATCTGCTTGTGATATTCTCCCTAAAAATACAGAGCTTGAAGCACAAAAGGAGGAGGAGGAGGAGGATGAGGAGCAGAAAGCAAAAGCAGTGGTGGTTGTGGATTGCAATATGCAGCATCAGCATCTACCCGATGACTTGGCCTTTGAATTACTCACAACGCTTTCAATCAAGAAAATCCACCAATTCATGTGCGTATCAAAATCATGGTGCTCAATTGTCCGCAGCCCACTCATCATTTTTTTCTCACGCTTACCGACGCCGCGGCCATCATCACCCCAACGGCGGCCTCCTCGTCTCTCTCCTTCAACAAGATGAAAGCCTCCACCACCCTCCAGGTTCTCTTCTTCTCCCAGGAGGAGCACGACTCAGTTTTCATTATTCCCCTCTCAAGACCCATCATTATTTCGATCCCGAATGCGAACCCGAACCGTTCTTTTGCCGGTTAACGGTACCGCCGCCGCCCTCCTCTTCCTCCACTTATTATTGCTACGAGGGTGTAACCCAAGTGGTAGATGGACTTGTTTGTTTTTATGATACTGCCAATCATGTTTACGTGTCGAACGTTTGTTCTGGGGAAATTATGAGGCTTCCGGATAGTGAACTACTAATTTGGGAAGATCTTGTGCAATATAACTATTATTTAGGATTTGATAAGGTTAATAAAGTGTATAAGTTGCTTAAATGGAGTTTAATCAGCAGGGGAGGATATGTAATTTGTAGACAAGGAAAACCAAGAAAGTCAACCCATGTTAAGAGATTCAAAATACCCGACTGTAATTCCCGTGATTATTACAAGGAATGTGAGGTTCTCACGCTTGGTTGTGGTTGTTGGAGAAAGTTAGATGTTAGTGATGCTACTTTTTTGCCTTTAATGTTCGATACCCAAAGTTTTTGTGTTGGTGGATTTCTATACTGGTTTAGTGGTGTGCCTGAACTTGGCACGGGCTGTGAACTCATTGCATTTGATCTCAGCAAAGAGAAATTTGGTTTCATAGATAGGAGCACAATATTGCCCAAATCTAGATCAATGTATACGCTACGTTCCCATAGATTCGCGCAATTCATGGGACGTCTCGCTATGGTTTCTAGTGATGGATGGTATGTTCCTTCTATTGATACATTTGAATTAGAAGAACTTAGAAGACTCAGAAGACTCAGAAGACTCAGAAGACTCAGAAGACTTTGAAACAGGGCAGTATAAATGGAGGAGGCATTATATAAACTGGCCGGTTGAACTAGGAAAACTGTAGGTGTAGTAGTGGCATTGTTTCGGTTGGCAACCTTCCTACCGGTGAGATATTGTTTGCCGACCTTAGGAGATCAACTAAGGAGGAGGGGGGCTCCTTCATGCCAATTTATTCATTTGATCATCAAACCAGCAAGTTTCGGAAGTTTGCTGTCGGGCAGTTCCCTTCGTCACTGATGTTGAATGATAAAATGGCACTTGCAGTTAGTGTATGTTGTCTGGTGGAAAAGGCTGACCCATTGAGTGTGTTGTTTGGTGAAGGTAAAGATATCAGTAATTGATAAATTTTAGAGCTGAGCTTCGAGTTTTTGTGGATCTTCTTCTACTAGTTATCATCATCATATATTTCTCATATACTAGCATGTTTGTGGAGGATTAAAGCTTGTCATTTCCTTTTTCTGGTTATAGTTTCTTAGATTCCAAAAGGTCTAGAGGTAGTTAAAAATCATATGCATAAATAAGAGGTAGTCTGCTTTTGTTTATCCTACCTTATTAGAATTGCCTTAAGGGATTATGTTAGTAAAAAACTAATAAAATTGTACTTGCTAAATTCGATGTCTATGGAATTCATTGTTATTAAATTTTCAAGTACTTGCATGAACGAAATTTGTGACAGTGTGCAATGGTGTGGAAGGTTTCATGCGGCCTGGCCTCACTTAGTGTTGATTTATTTGTTTGTTTGCTTGTTTGCAGGAAGGAAATTAGGTAAATATGTGCTTTTATTCATTGAATGAGTATCTTGATGCAGAAAGCATCATATTAATCAGCGACAAATGCTTGGCTCTGCATTTGCCAAGTATAATTTGCACATAAAGTAGAATCATGCTAGTTACTAATACCATCTTCCACATTCACCTGTAAAGGTTCAATCAAACTCTGCGGTTTCGCATCCAGTAAAATGTACAGTAATATCAAATCCAGCTGTGAGAAATGCAATTTTGTTGGATCTCACTCACTAAGTGGTAGATAAGAACAATAAAAATCTTAGCATTCAAGTCTCTTGGCAAGTGCTTTCATGAAACGAAGGTACTCAAATCTTTTTGAAATATTTTTTAACTTGAGAGGTTTTCAAAGACCAAAAGGGTCTTGAATCTTCCATGCTGGAAAGTGGGATTTTGACTCTCTTTCTCCCCTCTTCCTCCAGTTCTCCCATAGTTTCAAGAAATATTATTGTGCTGCACAAAAATGCATGTGAGAAGCTGACTCCTTGTTATGTGATGCAAGTTTTAGGTATGAAAGAAAAACTCGGTGGTTCTACTAAATGATTGGATGCCAAGGGCTTTTTGGCCTTTTTTTTTCTTCTGGTTGAATGAGATTTTATATTTCCTCTGCCTTGCTTGACCTGATGTTATTTACTAGTATTATTATCATTATAAAATATTTCAGTAAATCATTATAAAATATTTCAGTAAATCATGATTGTATTTGGGTAGTTGATCCACTTCAAGGGCTTGCCTATGCCTCTGTTAGGTGGAGTGCTTACCATATAGTAGTACTTTTAAAAAAAAACTTTCAAGTTCAACCAGTCCTTTTACAAGTGTACTTGTCAAAAAGAGAAAACAATGCTATAATAAATTTTCCTAAAAACAACTCTAAAAAATAACCATCCAAACAATTTCAAGCAAATAATTTGATGGTTGAATTATGGAGTAATTCTTCACTAATCACACTATACTATTATTAATTGTCTATAAGATAGTGACTAATCTTAAAATAAAAAATTTCCTTATTTTTTATGATAATCTAATCGCAGTGACTAGTTATTAAAGAATTTTACAACTAATAATTTCAAGCCAAGTGTGTTACTTGTGGCCCTTGGCTGGCCACCCACTTTGCTAGGGCAGGTAATGAATGCCAAACTACCATCACATTGATTAATTATTGAGAGTAACGAATTCCATCGAGTTTGTCCTTTGTCAGATTGATCAGAAATTTGGCCTAAAAAATCACTTGCCACCTTCCAAATTATTGATCAACCACTTCATTTTTCTTCCAATTTGATGTTCATGCTTCACTAACTCTGACCATACAAAGTAATCTCAGACGGTAGAACACATGGGTCTTTCATTAAATGGTACTGTTCTTTTATATAATGCTACATTAGGCATCGTGAAAATAAGATGTGTGAATGACATAGGATTAAGCAGTAAAATGCGACAATAAAGTGTAGGTTAGATAGTAAATACTTTCTTATGATCTACTGGTCATGGGTTAAAGTTATCATGAAGGTAAGTGAAGATTTACGGTAGTTTTTTATTTTATTTTTAGTAGTAACTATTGAAAGTGGGGGTATGAAATTATGAATGACATGCACCCAACACTAATGGAAATAACTAGTGTCACTAAAACTTAAGAAAACAAATAAACCAGGAATTAGAAAATCAGTGCATGATGACAACACTTGCAATTTGAGAGTGGACTAAAGATTTGCAGAAACTAAAAGACACTCACTCCAATT
The DNA here is from genome assembly GCA_025175665.1 of Cinchona pubescens. Lineage (NCBI taxonomy): Eukaryota > Viridiplantae > Streptophyta > Magnoliopsida > Gentianales > Rubiaceae > Cinchona > Cinchona pubescens. The sequence continues at coordinate 1,315,970 of JANKKI010000258.1, read as the reverse complement.
CTCCATTCTCATCATGCTATTGTTCATCCATCTTTGCCAAACAGGTCACCTAGTTAAAAGTCACTATTTGTTGTCCTTTCAAATCATAAGCTGTCGAACTACCTGTTAAATGATGTCATTAGTCTTTATGAATCTAGCTAACAAGGGACACCAACATAGTTTAACCAAAAATATAGAAGCCAGAAACTAACATAAAACATAGGAATATATGTCTACCTTCTCTTGCTTCAATATCGGATGGAACTATTTGATCAATCCTTTTCAGTCTCGGAATCATTTCAAGAAAATGATGGTTCCGAATCCAAAAAAGCAGCATTGAAGCTGCAGAAGGTGTACAGGAGCTATCGTACTCGCTGTAGATTAGCAGATTCAGCTGTGGTCGCTGAGGAGCTCTGGTAGTCCATTGATTCTCTGCTCTTGAATAATAAATACAGCTCACAGTTATTAAGAAACAAGATTCCTCATTTGTTCCTATTATGGTATTCTGTGAAGGTGGCATGCCATAGATTATGCTTGGCTGAATCACAGCACCATATCCTTCTTCAATTTCTCAAAATCTGAAACAGCTGCTCTCACGGTGGAATAGGATCAGCTTATTGCTTCAAAGGCAAGCATTAGAATCTATGCTTATTACGGTTTAACACACCCTGCTCCACCCTTGAAGTTCTGAAGTTCTTTATTTATTCTGATATTCTCTGTAGGTCGGAAAGGGCTTATCTCAGGATGAGCAGGCCAGGAAATTAGCATTTCAACATTGGATTGAAGCTGTGAGTACACATCACTCTATTTAACTTTCAAAAAGTCCTCATCTCTTCATCTTTTTAAGTATACGCTTATCATCATCAATATACATTACATGATTATCATCATTAACTATCATAATTATTGCATCCTGATGATGCACAGGTTGATCCAAGGCATTGGTATGGCCATAACTTGAATATATACTTTGATGAATGGTTTGAAAGAGATACAGGACATCCATTTTTCTATTGGTATGTCATCAAACTAAACTTCTAAACATTCTTTGCTACCTGAGAGTTAGCACTAATGTCTACAACTGCTCATTAAATTTGTTTACCAAAACAACTTATCTGGGTTTATTGTGTTTTCCTGTTTTAATTCTGTTTTCCTCACACAAATATTCCTTGCTCCTCTACCTGATGCACCTCTGGCTAAGTGTGCCCTTTACATCACAATTTCCTGTGATCATTTGAACAAACTTATCTTATGTGGCACTTGTTTGGATTTCAGACTCCACTTTACAACATAAACAATTGACAAAGAAGCCAACTGGTCAGACTAATGTAAGACCGGTGCATTATAGACCACCCTATGAAACTGTATTCTAATCCATCTGGTAAGTTAAGTAGCTAGGAAGGTTAACCATCTGTGCTACATACGAGAACAAATGTCAATTTCTGATAGCTTGATGTTATATTCATCAATGTCATGTAAAAGGCTGCCCCCAAATAATATACTGCGCCAGTGGAATTGTTAGTTACCTTTTGCAGGTTGGACATCAGAGATGGTAAGCAAGTTGACCTTGATGAGTGCCCTAGCTCAAAGCTTCGGCACGGAACAATGCATCAAATATCTTGGACCTGTACGTACTAAGTATCAGATCAAATTAAATATGAAATTTCCTAATTGAATACATCCAGTTATTCTTCATGCCTGGCAAGAAAATCACACATCAAAAGAGCATATATTGGTGTCTATATTGTGTCTATCTATGAAAAAACCTTCACAAACGGATGCATATACTCGTTCTGAAATGTACCATATGTGTGTACATGTCTCTGCATAAAATTAGTAACATCATTCCTCAAACTTCAGTTAAAGTACCCTGTCTCAGCTATAGTTGGAGAATACATGCACAAAATCAAGAGGAACCACAATAGAATGCTGTTAATAGAAGCGTTTAGCTCAAGTTAGTTTCTCATTTTTATAATATGTTGATGGGTTAGAAGGTTGACATTACTATATGCCACTTCATTATTTAATGATGCACTCCACTACAATAGATTTTTCTTTTGGTGACATCCTACAAACAGGTTCTGAATTTTTTTCCTGCGCATCAGAATTTGGTATTACCATGTGCACCATAGTAATCATAACCTTTCCTATCTCTGGTATAAATGCCATCTGTAGCTTTAGAATTGAAGGACTTTTATGGAAATATAGAGAAGGTTTATAACTGTACCATTTTAGTGAAATAGTTCACTACTTGACATCTTTCGCCCAAATATCCTGCTCAACAAGAGAAAAATGGAAGAAATTAAGTGCAAAACAAGGTTTAATGCTTTTATACGGTCTCTTAACAGTCAAGTGTGATAAAATTTACTTATCCATTTTTCTTACTCTCTTTCTCTTCTTTTTCTTTCTTTCTTAACATAACAAGCAAGATGCAGTATGAATATGTAATAGCTGCAGGTACTGTTGTGCATAAACAAACTGGAGATCCTCTCCATACTATTTGTGAAGCAAAACATGCCAAATGGATATGTGTGATGAGTGCCTCCAAAAGGTTATATGCTGCTGAGGTGAGATTATAATAGAACTAGGTCAACTCAGCTCTTAGGTTAATTCTTAACTGTGATATCATGCAACTAACTTCGACTGCTCTTTCTGTTAAGAAAAAGAAGGGATTTTTCCACCATTCCAGCTTTCCACCATTCTTCTTCTTCTTCTTTTGGATAATATAAGGAAACAAGAAATTTGACGGAAAAAGTTCCAGAGAATACACAACTTAAGCAAGAATGTAATAGCCAGTCATCACGGTTCAATACTTCTTTCAATATACATGCATAAAAGAACCTTATCACTGTAGACTAAGTTGAGATAAGTCAATGGACAAGAGCAAAAAAATTTGAAAACTGATAGATTAGTGGTAATAAGTTTTTGAAGCATCTAATGTAAGTCAACCTCATTTAGACATGAAACAAAGAATACCATTTAATACAAAAGACAATGCATTTAAGTTCTGTGCGCTACACTAAAAATGAAACAAAATTTCTATATTGTATCCCTATTTCAGTCAATATCAGCATACAGTGGACATTACCGGCCAACAACAATGTCCAAATGAGAATCTTGGCATCTTCCTTGAAAAAGTTCAGGTATAAAAGCTGTAGAGCATGTTTTCATCCAAATCTGTTAATAAGGATACCATTTCAGCTCTGCAGATTGACTTACAATACATTTCAGCCATAAGCTAACGTTGCTGACAAAGTTTTTGTACCACAATGTTGCAACTGATAAGCATTAGCCAATAGTCTCTGTCACTTCTTTTATTACTCCTCTTGTATATAGTCTATTTGACCATAAAATGTGCAATAATGGTTGCATTGTCTGATCTCCTCCTACATCAGGCAGGTAGTTTCCCATGCAGAGAAGTATCAAAGCTATAATGTTGCTGAAGGTGAAGATCTTAAACTTCAGATTTCCAATGTTATCAACAGAAACCCATCTGTCAAACCATCTATATCGGGAAATAAAGCACCTACAAGCAATTTGAAACGGACATTATCCAGTAATCTTCAGTGCCCAAGCATCAAAGTTACAAGAAAAGAATTAATCCAGAAGAGGATCGAGTCCAAGAGGGAAGCAAGTTCATATCAACTAGGGCAGGGCACCAAGTAAGTTTGAAATGGTCAACAGGAGCCGGCCCACGAATTGGATGTTGTGCTGACTATCCTCATAACTTAAGGGAGAAAGCCTTGGAGTTTGTTCATCTCTCATCGAAGAACCATCACAATTCACCACCATCTCAATCTTTTTTCCGAATGCCGAAATTAAGAAATCCTTGCAAGATGATGTAAAAATAGGTAATCCATTGATATCCAATTTGCTAACGGGTCAACAATTGATCCACATGCAAGTATTTACTTTCTTGTTTATTAACTAACATGATAAAGATGAAAGGTATATCACCGGATAATATCAAGATAATTACTAGCCATATTGCAGAGATAACATGATGCCAGGCATATATTTTTCATCAACCAACTGGGCAGCCAATCCACTCAAAACTTCATGCGTACTGTCTTGCTCATGATGCAGATTATGACCTGCAGAGAACAAAACTAGATGTATGTCCTATTCTTCAACTCTGTCCAGCTGAACCCAGCGTCCTTCTTCAATGTCTTCAACTTCAGCAGTTTCCTAGTCTCAGCTAACTCATTCCACATCCTTAAGGCTGCATAAATATTTGATAACATGATATGCGCTGAAGTATCATCAGGATCAATACTTAATATCCTTTCAGCTGCATACTTGCCTAAAATCACATCTTTATTAGTTTTGCACCCTGACAGAAGACACTGCCAGACAACTTTATCTGGTTCTCCTGGAAAACGCCTTATGAAATCAAATGCTTCCTTTGTTTGTCCATTTCGGGCAAATAGACTTACCATACATGCCAGATGATCTGCTCTAGGAGTTATCCCGTAGTCTCCAATCATGGAGTTAAAGTGGCACAATCCCTCTTGTAAAAGGCCTACATGACACCCCTATAAATGTGATGTCATTGGGTTTAACCCCATTGATTTGCATCATATCATAAATCTCCAAAGCTTCTTTTCCAAAACCATTTTGACATTGCATAGCCAACGAGCATGGTATTCCAAGAAATCAAATTCCTTGAAGGAAGGGCACCAAAAACTTTCCTAGCAGCATCCATATGTCCGCATTTGGCATACATATCAATCAAAGCACTTCCAACGACCACATTGGAATCAAATTTCGACTTTAGAATGCGACAATGAGTTTGCTTTCCCCACTGGATTGCTGGTAAATCCCCACAAATGCTCAACAGCTAGAATAGGTATAAAGGTTAGGTTCAAAACCCTCCAAAGACATGTCGCGAATAAATCCAATTGCTTCTTCATAACGACCAGAGCCTACAAAACCAGTTATCATGGCATTCCAAGTGACAGTATTATGTTCATCCATTTCATGGAAAGTCTTCAGGGATTCCTGAACAAGACCTCTTTTTATGTAAAAAGCCAATATTGTATTGCAGACTACAGCGAATGAATCAAATCCTAATTTTATGATCAAAGAATGCAGTTGTTTCCCAATTTGCATTTCCATTCCATCATGCGTTCAATGGCTCCAAAGACAGATGCAAATGTTTTTTCACTTGGTTTCATACCCAAAGAAAGCATCTTACGGAAAAGTTCAATAGCATCTCTCCCCTTTCCCTGTTGTACACAACCCCCTGTCAAAGCAGTCCAAGCCGACAAATGTGGCTCATCAGCCTGAGGTGCAGCTTCCAGCTGGCCACACTTGGCATAAAAATTAACCAACCGGTAACAACAAACTGATCTGCCAGAACACAACACTTAACGCCTAGGCAGTGGACTTGCATCCCAAGTTCCAAACTCACCAACATAGCACAGACTCCCAATACACTAGAACAAGTAAACTCGTTAACCTTCATTCCCACCCTCAAAGACCTCAAGAACGAGCTCAATCCTTCCTCATTCTGCCCACATTGAAAATAACAAGATATAAGTGAAGCCCAGGCAACCAAAATTAGGCTAAAAGATAGCATCAAACGCAAGCCTAGCCGATTTCAACAATCCACATGTGCCATAAAAATTCACCTAAAGAATTACTCACAGAGCTATTCAAACTGTCCTCAGCCCTATATCCTCCCATGTATTTCCTTCCCAATTCTAATAGCCCCGGTATTAACACAAGCAGCTATAGCACCAACATAAGTATGCTCGTTCGGCAAAAACCCCTCAAGAACCATTGACCTAAAGCAATTCAAGGCATTTCTGAGAGACCCATCTGAGAAAACGAGAAAATCAACGTCGTCCAAGAGATAATATTTCGTTTTGGCATTTTGTCGAACACTTTCTGAGCATATTCCATCTGGTTCAACTTCACGTACATGGGGAGCAAGTGATTGTTTGTGTAAACATCTGGGATGGGTCCCGATCTGATAAAATGAGCATGAACTGCTTTGCTGCTGAAAATGGACTTGTTCTTGGCATAATTCTGCAAGAGGGTAGCAAAGGACTGCATGATTATGGGTATTTTGGTTATTGGTTACGGAATTAATGGGCATTTTCCTTGCTAGTTCTTTTTCATTTTTCTGTTCAATGCTGTTAAGAACGGATTTTTGCCGGCAATAAGACATACTAGTATCCATGCATGGAGGCTGCAAACTGGAAGTTTATGAAAGCGTGGGAAATGAGAGTAATCAAACAAACAGTCTTCGGGTATTCTTAGTTTCCTTTTTGAGTTCTAGGCCCAGACTTATTAAAGAGGCAATTTTCTTCTTTTATTTATTGTTTTCTTAACCAGAAATCTGAGGGGCAAATTGGCAATGGCCAAAAATCACTCAAAAAAAAAAAAAAACTATATTCTTTAGGTTTTATTTGTTTGTTTGGAATATAAACAATTGAGTACTAAATCCGATCTTAGCTTGTTTGTAAACATAGGTGAAAAACTTGCTTGAATTCGGTCACGCAAGAATGAACTTTTTAATTCATACTTAATCTGATTGTAAAAATAAAATTTATAAGTTTGGACTAGGTTTATGGGAGTCGGTACTAGTACTCATTCTACAATACTAAATATATATGGTTAGATATTATAAAAAAAAAAAAAATGTAGTAACAGCAAGTCCTTACATTTTATAGCATTTAATGATATTGATTAGTTATTTTACAATACAAAATTAGTAATACCTATTCTATAATACTTAAGTATGTAATATAACCGTTAAATATTATAAACAACATGTAACTCCTCACATTTTATAACATCTAATGGCTCTGGCTAGTTACTCTACCGCACTAGACTCTAACTAGTTACAGACTAATACTTTTAAACTATCAAAATAAATTAATATTTTGACTCGATTTAGGTCGTTTACACTCTCCCTACATAGGGATACTTTTAAACTATCAAAATAAATTAGTATTTTGAATCGATTTAGGTCGTTTACACTCTCCTTACACAGGGGATCTGTGCACTAACCAACAAGTGCATCCTCAAGAAGGAGCAGGTTTCCCTCCACCAAGAAGGAGAGCAACTACCATTTGGTCCATTCGTCCATATTAATGAAAGCATTAGCAGATGGCATGTTCATTTGATATCAAAGCTACTGCAGAAGGTTTTGGTGATCGTTAGAATATTTTCTGCAGTTTTAAAGGTTTTGGTGAAGTCCTCCATTCGTTCGTGATATTTCAGGACAAACCGGCAAGACAGGATCTGATACTAATAATTTTTTTCAAACGACAGAAGTTTTTATTGAATAAAGGTAAATATGTACAAGAACTGAGCAACTGCTCAAAGAGTGTCCTGTGTTTGCTCTAAAAGCCACGGGAGAAAACTATCCTCCCACTCAAACAAAAGAGCTTAATTTTTTACCAAAATACGCTAACTTAGTAGCTTGAGAATTAGTATGTTTTTTAATACAAGAAAAGGAGTAACAAATAAACACATTTCTCATCTAAACAATATCCTTAATGCTGTAGCCACCTGAATAGCAAAGGTGGATTCACGAGTTGAATTTTGGAAAAACAAAAACTATATATACATATTTTTAGAGAAATCGTTTTATAATTTTTATAAAATTTTATAAGATAAAATTTAATTTTTTAAAAGGGAGTTATTAAAACTTTAAAAAATATCAACTTACAAATAATACATTTTCAAAACTCTTAGGGAATATAAACTATATAAATACAAATATAGGAACGCTTTTTTATATTTTTAAAAATTTTTGAGTGACAAATTCTAATTTTTATAATAGTATAATAATAATTTCAAGAAAATTTTTGAATATTTTGGTGGTGGCCGCTCCTTCCCACCCCATGATCCGCCTCTGGCCTGAGCATCTTCAATGTTGTCACTGTTAATTTTGTCGATGAGTCTCCTCTTACTAGATTGAACTTCAATTGCCAAGAACTTCAAGTGACAAAATTAATAGTAAGTGATGGTGGCTCAAAGAACATAACAATCTCAATATGGGAATATAAGGAGACCAATGGCTGATATTGTCACGCCCAAAAACGGGACCGTTACGCCGCGCTAATTTACACCGGAGAAAGCGCAAGAAAAAACTGCTTGATGGTTCTTTTACATTGTAATAGAACCATCAAGCCATTTCTTAATTATAAAACCGAATATTCCTCATTTTACACAAATATACGAATTACAAAATTCCTTCTTAGTACAAAAGATGTTACAACAAAAATAAAGTTCATCAATACAAAACTTATCTAATACACTACCCCCGGCTGATATCTAAGAGAAGCTTGGAAGATTATCCGCAGAGTCCTACCAGAATGTGGAACTGGAGAAAATCTAAAAGCTAACGCTGGAGAGTCAAAAACGAGCACCTAATCAAAAATTATAAATCACATGGGGTGAGCATAACTAGCTCAGTGGATATCATAAAAGCTCTTCAAATGGGGCCAAGCATTTCGATAAAAGAAAACATAAAGATAATAACATTTGTGAAAACCATAGTCATGAAGTTCTTGAAGAGCTTTTATGATATCCACTGAGCTAGTTATGCTCCTGTCTGTTGTAACATCTTTTGTACTAAGAAGGAATTTTGTAATTCGTATATTTGTGTAAAAAGATCCAATCATTTCAAAACTGTCTCTTATTTCATCTAGATGTAGCCAAGAGACAGCTAAGATCCAATCATTTCAAATATAGTATCTAAAGCAAAATCTAATTTGTAAGGATCTGAATAATTTCATGTTAAATAACCTAAAGCTATTAGGTGAAGTAGATTACTATCTATCCGAATTTAATAAAATAGCATGAGTATCTTTTAGGCTCAAGGTATGACCTAACTAGTGATCTAGTAATCTACTACACCTACTAATCGACCGGGAGGTCAAGTTATCCCATCACAAGACCCCCAAATAGTTTAGAATACCATGGCGTCCCATGGATGACTATAGAATCGGTTCTCCACAAATCAAACATTTCCAAATACATCCAAAATTATATACCTAGGTCACCTATGAGCCAAAACAGTTATAAAATGCTTTCATATCAAAAGAGTTTGCAAACATATCATTTGATTAACATAAAATAGCTTGGTCCCGATTTCATATGTAATAGTTCCAAAACTTGATCAAAGTTGAGTCGTTAAATAAAATACAAGTGGAAGAGGGTCTATGTTACCCACCTATCAAAGCAAAACAATGATCAACGCGATCGGGCTAGGTGACGTGGTACCTAAAACAGATATAAGAGGACTCTTAGAAGAGATGTAGAAGTTAAAGAATGACTAAAACGACGCGAAATGATAGAAAACGACACCAATAGCTCTTTGGTCAAAAATGACCTTTTCACAATTTCGACCAACTCGACAAGCTAAAACTCCCAAAACACTTAGTTAACCCTATAGATTAGAGATAATCTAAAACCGAAAACTTCGCCTCCCTAGACTATAAGTAGGCTATCCTCCCGATAACAAAATCCATAACTGAAGGTATTCAAGGGACCTTGGTTACAACCCAACTCGTGACAACATATTGAATTGACAAAGATCCATTTCCAAGGTCTTCAAGTTGCAATCATCTACATGCCAACTGTAAACAGATAGTTCAACCTGAAAAACAAAATCCATAAGAGTTCAAACGCTCTTATACACATCTAGTTTGGATAGGAATTGCATTCCACAACAATCCATACCCCATAACCACTACAATTAACTCTATTACAACATTAAAGCAACAACCTATGGTTGGAATTCCTCCTTACTACCAAACTGAAATTTTTTACCGATTAGCCACACGCATGATTCAAACATGCTTCCTATCCAACCCACTACCAAGGAAACACTTAAAACCATCAAAAGATCATTAAAGATCCTTCAAACATAACCAATTATCCAAATTATCCTAATTGCGCCAAACTTCCGCTTACTTACAAAATGAAAGGAAATCAATTCCACTTGGTTTCAAGTCTCAATTCCTATCCAAACTAACCTTAAAACACTCTTAAAACATCATTATGTGCATAGACGTAAGCATTCATAGCATAACATTCTAGGGCACATATGGAAGCAAAATTTTAACTCATAATCTTAAAATTTGTAATCTAACCATGGAAAGTTGTTAAAAATCAACCCCAATCACTTCCCAACTTCTCCAAAACACTAAAAACAACCCATAACATACATAAATCATAACTTACAAGGCTGCAAAGAGGGTTTATTTTCAGCCATAAGAATCCTACAAAACTTGAAATTAAAGCTTGGATCATAAAGCTCATAAGCCATAAATGCAAAAATATATAAAATCTTACCTTCCAAGTGATTTCTACTTGAAATCCAAGAAAATTTTTGGGGAAAAATGGAGGAAGAGGAGTTCAGCTGCTGCTAGGAAGAAATGAGGAAGAAACAACAAGAAGAAGACTTAAAAAGCTTCCAAAGTTGACCCAAATAGTACCCATTAACCACATTTCTCCAAGTTGATTAATAAATAAAAAACTAATTTTTGCTACTAAATTAACATTATAAATCAGCCATCAAACCTGTCTCTTATACACATCTAGATGTGTTAAGACTTAGTCCAACTTCGAACCCGTTTACCCGCCAAGATCAAATCGCAATCGAAAAATTTGAATTGAAAACGAATACGCTATGCTTTAGCATACTAAAAATAATATGAAAAACATTTTAAACCAGTTAAAATCAAAGAACAAGGCTATTAAAATACTGGGTTTCACAGATATAGTATTGTTTGTTCCGTCCACCATTTTTGCACTCCCTATCAAAATACATAAAGGACAGTCTTTCTCAGATATAACGGGGCTTTTACAGTTAGGAGCGACCAACAATTTCACCCCTTTTCCAGTCAATTTAACCAGTAAGATAATGCACATGGAATTCAAGGTTTCACCAAGGTTCCTGATTAATGGCGAATTTACAAGGGCTAAGGTCGATACACTCACAAGATACAAAATCTGTAAGTCTTATACGCATCTATAGTAAATTCAATAGACTTTGCGATCTATGCAAGAATTTACCCGAATTAACAAATATTGTAGTCATTTACAAAATCAAATCAACTATAGCCAAAAGTTGAAGCAATCACAACATTAACATCATCAACTTGATGAATCGACACCCAAAGACATCTTTTCATTACTATTGCATGGAACAATCATTGTGACATAGCACAAGATAAAATGAGGTTACAGTTAATTAGCAAATATTGGACATCACACACTGAGATGAGGTATATATTTATTAAAGCTGACAAACTGAATACACTATATTTTAGCTCCTTACAGTAACATAATAAGCGAAAAGCAAGAACATTGTAATAACTAGTGACATATACTATTATGCAGCTGCATCAGTTCCTGCGGGCTTTGATTCAGGTGCAGCCAATGCTTCTTCTTCCCAGAAAGAAGTCTTTGAGACGGTATGAAGGACTGCTTCAGGCTGTACTTTACCCTTTACTGTCACTTTCTGCTCCTTTAGATCAATGTCAAATGATTCCACGCCTGAAGACATTCAATTGAAGGGTAAGTACAAACATGTAGATTAAGCATTGTAGCACATATATTAGAACCTGATAGAAGTAATAGAAGACTGCAAAGTCTAGAGTAGCTGAAGAGTCTTACAATTTTATTTTTTTTGGAGGTAAAATGTTTCACTTAGAACTATTAATAATAGTATTTGACTTCTCTACTTTAAAATAAGAATTTGTTAAGATCAACTGTGGATGTAGGACTAATTGATCGAAACACATAAATTTTTGTATATTTCTTTATTTATATTTTCTCAATAAATTATGTTATTATCTTCGTTATACCTTTAATGATTTGCTGGATTAAGTTTTACCATATTCTCGGAATACGAATCCTAACACAATTTTTTCTTTCTTTTTGGCCCCCCTAAAGAACAAAGAAACAGCTACCTGCTAAATGTGTCCTAATTTCTTCCATTCAAATGAACATTTGAAGTTCATGGCCTAGTTGTATGATGAGAAATTCTTTCTCAAGATAGTTACTATCCAATCTTCAACAAGCAACCAATAACTAAATTTAAAGTGGAAATCCAAACAATAATCATGCAATAGACCTTCATTTTTATATCTGCTTCTTTCACAAGAACATGAATGTTCTTGGATGTGCTAATTTAGGTCACATAACACTTTGTATCCCACAGTGATTAGTACAGGAAGTGAGAAAGATGATTTGAAGCGCTTACTTAGCCAGTTCAGAGTCTTGAGACATGATATATGATTGATTCTAAAAATTTGCACTTAATCAAGCCACAATTTTACATGTTATTCCTGTAACATATTTAAGAGGAAGATACTCTACATGACTATATCCAAGAAAGGATGATTCCCTCACATCCCAATATCAAATTTGAGAGCACATAAGTTTCATGAATGAATAATTTGGAAGGAAGTGGGATATTGATCGGAGAAATTTTACAGTCTCATTTAAGAGTTTATACAGTCTTATACCATTTATATTTATTTTGAATACCATGTATATTTATTTTGAATAATTGTATAAAAATCAAGGGATAAGCAAATAAAGGAAAGAAAAGGGAAGTTGACAAATCTAGCACCCTATTCGCAGCCCCTACACAGCCTTGGTATGTCCTGCCAACCTTGAGGACTACAGTCTGCTACAATCACTGCAAAATATGTTAGTATAACAAATCTTATATTATAAAAAACAAATATGATTCAAATTTGTTTAAAAAATCACAAATTTCCATAAAAAATTGAATTAATTAAATTGAATAAATTTTTTAGTACAACTTATTTATTAATACTTAGAAATGTATTAATGTGTTTGTATGTGTCGTTTTGAATAAAAATTTAAAATATGTAAGCATATATATAATATAACAATAAAAAATATTATTGATATTTTATTTTAAAAATCATTAATTTGTAAAATAAAATATAATTAAAAAATATTTTTTTGACGTGAAAGATATGAAAAGTTATAATTATATTATAACTTTTTTCCTTTTCTTCTAATTATTTTAAGCAATGAAAGCTTTGAACTGGAGATACAATAGGAAGAAAAACAGTCTCTCTCCACTTAAATTATTTTAAAAAAAAAATAAATTAAAAATATTACAAAAAATTTAAAATAAAGAATGTAAATAATATTTTTTAAAATTACAAAATACTGAGTGAAAATAGCTTCAAACCTCGAGGAGGTTTCTGACATCAAGAATGGGAATAAATCTCATCCATATATAATAGTACACAACCCGATCATTCTCTCAGAGACTACAGAATTCTCCTTAGTTATATCCATTCCTTAACCAAAAAAGTGTCGGGAATTATGCTATCTGATTGTGATACAGAAGATGAAGGAGAAGGAGGAGGAAGCAAAAGGAGTGGTGGAAGCTTGCAATCAGCATCATCTACCCGATGACTTGGTCTTTGAATTACTCCCATGGCTTCCAATCAAGAAAATCCACCAATTCATGTGCGTATCAAAATCATGGTGCTCAATTATCCGCAGCCCACACTTTTTTTCTCACGCTTTTCGCCGCCACCCCAACGGCGGCCTCCTCATCTCTCTCCTGAAACCTAGCACAGCTGAAGTTTTCATTACTCCCCTCTCAAGACCCATCCTAATTCCGAACCCGAACTTATACCCGAACCCTTCTTTTGCCGGTTCAAGGTACCGCCTCCCTCCTCCTCTCATTTCTCTACTTATTACTGCTACAAGGGTGTAACCCAAGTGGTAGATGGACTTGTTTGTTTTTATGATACTGCCAATCATGTTTATGTGTCCAACGTTTGTTCTGGTGAAATTATGAGGCTTCCGGATAGTGAACTACTAATTTCGGAAGATATTGTGCAATATAACTATTATTTAGGGTTTGATAAGGTTAATAAAGTGTATAAATTGCTTAAATGGAGTTTAATCAGCAGGAGAAGATATGTAATTTGTACAAAAGGAGAAGCAAGATCAACCCATGTTAAGAGATTCAAAATACCCGACTGTAATTCCGGTGATTATTGCAAGGAATGTGAGATTCTCACGCTTGGCCATGGTCGTTGGAGAAAGCTAGATGTTAGTGATGCTACTTTTTTGCCTTTAATGTTCGATACCCAAAGTTTTTGTGTTGATGGATTTCTATACTGGTTTAGTGAGAGGTCTGGACTTGTCAGGGGTCGTGAACTCATTGCATTTGATCTCAACAAAGAGAACATCAGCAGGATTTGGATTCATAGATTGGCAAAGAATATTGTACGGATCTAGAACATTGTATACACTACATTCCTATAGATTCGGGCAATTCATGGGACGTCTCGCTATGTTTTCTAGTAATCAACATATCGATCCTTCTCTTCAGATTGATACATTTGAATTTGAAGACTTTGAAACAGGGCAGTATAAATGGATGAGGCATATTATAAAGTTGCCGGTTGAAATAGGAAGGTATTCTGGTGACATTGTTCCGGTTGGCAACCTTCCTACCGGTGAGATTTTGTTAGCCGACCTTAGGCCATTTTCTAAGGTGCGGTGGGGCTCCTTAACGTGAATTTATTCATTTGATCATCAAACTAGCAAGTTTCAGACGTTTGCTGTCGGGCAGTTCCCTTCATCACTGATGTTGAATGATACAATGGCACTTGCAGTTGGTGTATGTTGTCTGGTGGAAAAGGCTGACCCATTGAATGTGTTGTTTGGTGAAGGTAAAGATATCAGTAATTGTGGCCATAAATTTTAAAGCTGAGCTTCAGTTTTTGTGGATCTTCTTCTACTAGTGATCATCATCATATTTCTCATATACTAGCATGTTTGTGGAGGATTAAAGCTTGTCAAATTTTTTTTTCTGGTTATAGTTTCTTGGATTCCAAAAGGTCATGAGGTAGTTAAGAACCGTATGTATAAATAAGAGGTGTGCTTTTGTTTATGAGAAGTTTATGTCTATCCTTCCAAATTACAATTGTTAAGGAATTATGTTAATAGAAACTATTAGAGTTGTACTTACTAAATTCAATGTGTCTATGGAATTCATTGTTATTAAGCTTTCAAGTCCTTGCATGGAGGAAGTTTGTGATAGAGCACAATGGTGTGGAAGGTTTTATGCCTCACTTAGTTGATTAATTTGTTTGTTTGTTTGCTTGCAGGAAGGAAATTAGTTAAATATGTACTTTTATTTATTGGATTAGAATCTTGATGTAGAAACCTCATATTAATCGGCCACAAACAAATCGTCTTTGCTCTGCATTTGCCAAGTATAAATTCCACATAAAGTAGAATCATGCTACTTACTAGTACCCACATTCACCTATAAAGGTTCAATCAGACTCTGCAGTTTCGGATTCAGTAAAATGTAATGTCAAATCCAACTGTGAGAAATGCAATTTTGTTAGATCTCATTCATTTAAGCTGTACATAAGTACATAAAAAAATCTTAGCATTTAAGTCTCTAGGCAGCTTTCATGAAACGAAGGTCCTAAATCTTTTTGAAATATTTTTTAACTTGAGAGTCTTGAGGTTTTCAAAGACCAAAAGGGTCTTGAATCTTCCATGCTGGAAAGTGGGAATTTGACTCTCTTTCTCCCCTCCTCCTCCAGTTCTCTCATTTTCTCAAGAAATATTATTGTGCTGCAAAAAAATGCCTGTGAGAAGCTAATTACTTGTTATGCGAGGCAAGTTTTAGGTATGAAAGAAAAACTTGGTAGTTCTACTAAATGATTGGATGCCAAGGACTTTTTTTATGGCCTTTATTTTTCTTCTGGTTGTATGAGTTTTTACATTTCCTCTGCATTGCCTCGCTTGATGTTATTTACAAGTATTATATTATCATTATAAAATATTTCAGTAAATCATGATTGTATTCAGGTAGTTGATCCACTTCAATGCTTTCCGTATGCCTCTGTTAGGTGGAGTGCTAGTACTTTTAAAAAAATACTGTCAAGTTCAACCAGTCTTTTTATTTTTCAAGTGTACTTGTCAAAAAAAAATGCTATAATAATTTTTATTAGTAAAAACAACTCTAAAAAATAACTATCCAAACAATTTCAAACAAATAATTTGGTGATTGAATTACAAAGTAATTATTTAATAATCATACTATATTATTATTAAGTGACTAGTATAATCGTCTAATTATTTATAAAATAAAAAATTATCTAAATTAATTTGATTGAAGCGTGACGGCTAGTAAAGAATTTTTAACTAATAATTTCAAGCCAGAATGAAGTATGTTAGTTGTGGCCCCTGGCTGGCCACCTGCTTTGGACTAATTTGCTAGGGCAGGTAATGAATGCCAAACTACCATCACATTGATTGAGTTTGTCCTTCGTCTGATTGATCAGAAATCTGGCTTAAAAAATCACTTGCCAACTTCCAAATTATTGATCAAGCACTTCATTTTTGTTGCAATTTGATGTTCAGGCTTCACTTGACATACAAACTAATCTCAGACGTTACAGCACACGGGTCTTTCATTTAATGGCATTGTCCTTTTATATAAAGCTACATTGGGCATCGTGAAAATAAGATGTTCCCTAGAATAAAGAGTGAAAGTGTGAATGGCATAGAATTAAGCAGTAAACTGCGACAATAAAATGTAGATTAAATGGTAAGATACATTCTCTATGATTTATTAATTACGAGTTCAAGTTATTACGATAGAAATTTACGGTAATTTTTTTTTTTTAATTTTAAATTTTACTTGCATGAATAGTAACTATTGAAACTGGGGGTATGAAACTATGATGACATGCACCCGTATGAAGCTATGAATGACATGCACTCAACACTAATGGAAATAACTAGCAAGTATCACTGAAACTTGAGAAAACAATAAACTAGGAACTAGAAAAGCAGTGCATGATGACAGGTCTTGCAATTTGAGAGTGGACAACATATTTTGCAGAAGCTAAAAAAGACTCGCTCCAATTCTCCATTCTCATCATGCTATTCTCCATTCATCTTTGCCAAACAGGTCACAGAGTTAAAAGTCGCTAGTTGTCCTTTCAAATCATTAGCTGTCGAACTACCTATTAAATGATGTCATTACTCTCTATGAATCTAACTGACAAGGGACACCAACATAGTTTAACCAAAAATATAGAAGCCAGAAACTAATACAAAACATAGGAATATATGTCTACCTTCTCTTGCTTCAATATCGGATGGAGCTCGATGATCAATCCTTTTCAGTCTCTGAATCATTTCAAGAAAATGATGGTTCCGAATCCAGAAAAGCAGCAGTGAAGCTGCAGAAGGTGTACAGGAGCTATTGATCGCACCCGCCGTAGATTAGCAGATTCAGCTGTGGTTGCTGAGGAGCTCTGGTAGTCCATTGACTCTCTGTTCTTGAATAATAAATATAGCTCTTAGTTATTAAGAAACAAGATTCCTCATTTGTTCCTATTATGGTATTCCGTGAAGGTGGCATGCTATAGATTATGCTCGGCTGAATCACAGCACCATATCCTTCTTCAATTTCTCAAAACCTGAAACAGCTGCCTCACGGTGGAATAGGATCAGCCTGATTGCTTCAAAGGCAAGCATTAGAATCTATGCTTATAACAGTTGAACACACCCTTGCTCCACCCTTGAAGTTCTGTAGTACTTTATTTATTCTGATCTTCCCTGTAGGTTGGAAAGGGCTTATCTCAGGATGATAAGGCCAGGAAATTAGCATTTCAACACTGGATTGAAGCTGTAAGTACTCATTACTCTACTTAACTTTCAACAAGCCCTCATCTCATCATCTTTTTAGGTATATGATTATCATCATTAGTTAATGTACATAACCTAATTATCATCATTAACTATCACAATTATTGTCATCCTCATGATGCACAGGTTGATCCAAGGCATCGGTATGGTCATAACTTGAATATATACTATGATGAATGGTTTGAAAGAGATACAGAACAGCCTTTTTTCTATTGGTATGTCATCAAACTAAACTTCTAAACTTTTCTTTAATACCTGAGGAATTAGCACTAATGTTTACAATGACTGCTTACTAACCGGGGTTAATCATTTTTTCCTCTTTTACTTCTATTTTTTCTCACAAAAATACTCCTTACTCTGCCTGATGCAAAATCCCTTTACATCACTATAACACCCAGAGAGATTTGTATTTCCTACTGAAATTCCTGTCCACATTTGATGAACTTTTCATGCCTCTTATGTGGCACTTGTATGGATTTCAGACCTACATTCTACAATCTACACACTCAAAGAAGTCTGGTGCACTATGAAACTGAGTATTCTAATCCATCTCGTAAATTAAGTTGTGCTAGGAAGGTTATGACCATCAGTGCTACATGCAAGACCAAATTTCAATTTGTGATAGCCTGATGTTATATTAATCTATGTCATGAAAAAGGCTGCTGCCATATTATATACTGCACCAGTGGGATTGTCACGGTTACCTTTTGCAGGTTGGACATTGGAGATGGTAAACAAGTTGACCTTGATGAGTGCCCCAGATCAAAGCTTCGGCAACAATGCATCACATATCTTGGACCTGTACATACTCAGTATTAGATCAAATTAAATATGAAATTTCCTAATTGAATACATCCAGTTATTCTTGATACCTGGCAAGAAAATCACACATCAAAAAAGTATATATAAGTGCCTGTATCTATGATCCACCCTTCATAAACGGATGCATATACTCGTCCTGAAATGTACTATATGGGTGTATATGTCTATGTGCGAACTTCATTTGAAGTACCCTGTCTCAGCTATTGTTGGAGAATACATGCAAAAAATCAAGTGCAACCGTTTAGCTTAGCTAGTCTGAGTTTCTCATTTTAATAATATGTTGATGGATTAGAAGATTGACATTACTATATACCACTTCATTATCTAATTATGCACTCCAACACAATAGATTTTTCTTTTGGTGACATCCTATAAATAGGTTTTGAATTTTTTGTGCCTCCAATTTGGAATTACCATATGCATCATAGTAATCACAACATTTCCTACCTCTGGTACATGTGCCATCTGTAGCTTTAGAATTGAAGGACTTTATAGAAATGTAGAGAAGGTTTATAACTTAACTATTTCAGTGAAAAGGTCGCTACTTGACATCTTTTGCTCAAATCTCCTGCTTGACAAGAGAAAAATGGAAGAAACTAAAAGTGCAAAACAAGGTTTAATACTTGTATACAGCCTCTTAGCAGTCAAGTGTGATTAACTTTACTTAAGCATTTTACTTTTTCTTTTGTTTTCTTCTTCTTTCTTTGTTAACAAACCAAGCAAGAGAGGTTGCAGTACGAATATGTAATAGCTGCGCAAGGTACTGTTGTGCATAAACAAACTGGAGATCCTCTCCATACTATTTGTGAAGCAAAACGTGCCAAATGGATATTTGTCATGAGTGCCTCCAAAAGGTTATATGCTGCTGAGGTGAGATCATAATAGAACTAGGTCAACAGTTCTTAGGTTAACCCTTAATTGTGATGTCATGTAACTAACTTCAACTTCTCTTTCTGTCAAGAAAATCAAGGGATTTTTCCACCATTCCAGCTTTCTAGCAGGAGGTGCTACTCTAGCCGCAGGGAGACTTGCAGCGGAACATGGAAAACTAAAGGTGTGGTACCAATAATCATTCTAGAAAATGGAAGAAGTATGTGCATTTTCATAAAGCAAAAATTGAATATATTAATGAAGACCGCTCTCATCAATGCAATTGTACAGACTCATGCATTGGTTTTCCTTTGAGGTCTATCAAGAGGATTATGCATGCAATTCATGTACACACTTCTAGTTGGCTCCTTAGTCACAAATTTACTTTAATAAGAGAAACTGAAAAGGACACAACTTCTTCTTCTTCTTCTTCTTCTTCTTTTTATTTATTTATTTATTTTTTGGTTGAGAATATAAGGAAACAAGAAATTTGTAGAAAAAGTTCTAGAGAATGCACAACTTAAGCAAGAATGCAATAGCCAGTCATCACGGTTCAATACTTTTTTTTCGATATACATGCAAGACATAATTTCCAAAAAGAACCTTATCATTGCAAATATAGGTCATTGAAAATGAGCCAAAAAAAAATTGGAACTGATAGATTAGTGGAAATAAGTTTTTGAAGCATCTAATGTAAGTCTACATCATTTAGGCATGAAACAAAGAATACCGTTTAATACAAAAGACAATGCATTTAAGTTCTGTGAGCTACACTAACAAATGAAACAAAATTTCTATAATGTATCCTATTTCAGTCAGTATCGGCATACAGTGGACATTACCGGCCAACAAATGAGAATCTTGGCATCTTCCTGGCCTTTCTCAAAGACAAAGGCGTCAATCTTCTACAGAAAAAGTTCAGGTATAAAAGCTGTAGAGCATGTTTTCATCCAAATCTGGATACCATTTCAGCTCTGCAGATTGACTTACAATACATTTCAGCCATAAGCTAATTGCTGTCAAAGTTTTTGTACCAAAACATTGCAACTGATAAGCTTTAGCCAATAATCTCTGTCACTGCTTTTATTACTCCTCTTACATATAGTCTATTTGACTATAAAATGCGCAATAATGGTTGCATTGTCTGAGCTCCTCCTACATCAGGCAGGTAGTTTCCCATGCAGAGGAGTATCAAAGCTACAATGTTGCTGAAGCTGAAGATCTTAAACTTCAGATTTCCAATGTTATCAAGGGAAACCTGTCCGTCCAACCATCTATATCGGGTAATAAAGCACCTACAAGCAATTTGAAACGGACTTTATCCAGTAATCTTCAGTGCCCAAGCATGAAAGTTACAAAAAAAGAATTAATACAGAGGATTGAGTCCAAGAAGGAAGCAAGTTCATATCAACTTATAGGGCACCAAGTAAGTTTGAAATGGTCAACAGGAGCCGGCCCACGAATTGGATGTATTGCTGACTATCCTCATAACTTAAGGGAGCAAGCCTTGGAGTTCGTTCATCTCTCATCCAAGAACCTTCACAATTCACCACCATCTCAATCTTCTTGCCGAATACCGAAATTAAGAAATCCTTGCAAGATGATGTAAAAATAGGTAATCCATTGATATCCAATTTGCTAACAGGTCAACAATTGATTCCCAAGCAAGTATTTACCTTCTTGTTTATTAACTAACACGATAAAGATGAAAGGTTTATCAGCAGATAATATCAAGATAATTACTCTCCATATTGCAGAGATAACATGATGCCAGGCACATATTTTTCATCAACCAACTGGGCAGCCAATCCACTCAAAACTTCATGCATACTGTTTTGCTCATGATGCAGATTATGACTTGCAGAGAACAAAACTATCCTATTCTTCAACTCTGTCCAGCTGAATCCAGTGTCCTTCCAGTTCAATGTCTTCTCCTTCAACAGTTTCCTAGTCTCAGCTAACTCATTCCACATCCTTAAGTCTGCATAAATATTTGATAACATGATATGCGCTGAAGTATCATCAGGATCAATACTTAATATCCTTTCAGCTGCATACTTGCCCAAAATCACATCTTTATTAGTTTTGCACCCCGACAAAAGACAGCGCCAGACAACTTTATCTGGTTCTCCTGGAAAATGCCTTATGAAATCAAATGCTTCCTTTGTTTGTCCATTTCGGGCAAATAGACTTACCATACATGCCAGATGATCTGCTCTCAGAGTGATCCTGTAGTCTCCAATCATGGAGTTAAAGTGGCACAATCCCTCCTGTAAAAGGCCTACATGACCACAGGCAGATAACACCCCTATAAATGTGATGTCATTGGGTTTAACCCCATTGATTTGCATCATATCATAAATCTCCAAAGCTTCTTTTCCAAAACCATTTTGAGCATAGCCAACGAGTATGGTATTCCAATGAGAAATCAAATTCCTTGAAGGAAGGGCATCAAAAACTTTCCTAGCAGCATCCATATGTCCGCATTTGGCATACATATCAATCAAGGCACTTCCAACAACCACATTTGAATCAAATTTAGGCTTTAGAATGCGACAATGAGTTTGCTTTCCCCACTGGATTGCTGGTAAATCCCCACAAATGCTCAACAAGCTAGAATAGGTATAAAGGTTAGGTTCAAAACCCTCCAAAGACATGTCGTGAATAAATCCAATTGCTTCTTCATAACGACCAGAGCCTACAAAACCAGTAATCATGGCATTCCAAGTGACAGTATCATGTTCATCCATTTCCTGGAAAGTCTTCAGGGATTCCTGAACAAGACCTCTTTTTATGTAAAAAGCCAATATTGTATTGCAGACTACAGTGAATGAATCAAATCCTAATTTTATGATCAAAGAATGCAGTTGTTCCCCAATTTGTATTTCCATTCCATCATCAATGGCTCCAAAGACAGATGCAAATGTTTTTTCACTTGGTTTCATACCCGAAGAAAGCATCTTATGGAAAAGTTCAATAGCATCTCTCCTCTTTCCCTGTTGCACACAACCACCTATCAAAGCAGTCCAGGCCGACAAATGTGGCTCATCAGCCTCTAGAAAAGCCTGACGTGCAGCTTCCAGCTGGCCACACTTGGCATAAAAATTGACCAACCCTGTAACAACAAACTGATCTGCCAGAACACAACACTTAACGCCTAGGCAGTGGACTTGCATCCCAAGTTCCAAACTCACCAACATAGCACAGGCTCCCAATACACTAGAACAAGTAAACTCGTTAACCTTAATTCCCACCCTCAAGGACCTCAAGAACAAGCTCAATCCTTCCTCATTCTGCCCACATTGAAAATAACAAGATATAAGTGAAGCCCAGGCAACCAAATTAGGCTCCAATATAGCATCAAACGCAAGCCTAGCCGACTTCAACAATCCACATTTGCCATAAAAATTTACCAAAGAATTACAACTCACAAAGCTATTCAAACTGTCCTCAGCCCTATATATCCTCCCATGTATTTCCTTCCCAATTCTAACAGCCCCGGTATTAACACAAGCAGATATAGCACCAACATAAGTATGCTCGTTAGGTAAAAACCCCTCAAGAACCATTGACCTAAAGCAATTCAAGGCATTTTCTGAGAGACCCATCTGAGAAAACCAGCAAATTAACGTCGTCCAGGAGATAATGTTTCGTTTTGGCATTTTGTCGAACACTTTCTGAGCATAATCCATCTGGTTCAACTTCAGGTACATAGAGAGCAAGTGATTGTTTGTGTAAACATCTGGGATGGGTCCAGACCTGATAAACTGAGCATGAACTGCTCTGCCGCTGAAAATGGACCTGTTCTTGGCGCAATTCTGCAAGAGGGTAGCAAAGGACTGCATGATTATGGCTGTTTTGGTTCTTTGTTATGGAATTAATAGGCATTTTGTTTTCCTTGCTAGTTCTTTTTTGTTTTTCTGTTCTAATTAAAAACGGATTTTTGCCGACAATAAGACATACTAGTAACCATGTATGGCGGATGAAACTGGAAGTTTATGAAAGCGTGGGAACAGAGAGTAATCAAACAAACAGGTAAATATTGGAGGCGCATAGCCTTCGGGTATTCTTGATTTCCTTTTCGAGTTCAGCCCGCGTAGTCTAGGCCCAGGGTTGCCAAAGAGGCAATTTTTCTTTCTTTTCTTTCTCAAACCAGAATTCTGAGGGGCAAGTGCCAAATTGGCAATGACCATAAATCACATTTAAAAAAGACTATTCTTTACGTTTTAATTGTATGAATGGAATATAAACAAATAAGTACTAAATCTGATCTTAGCTTGTTTATAAGCATAGGTAAAAAATTTGTTTGAATTCGATCATAAGAATAAATTTTTTAATTAACATTTAAGTCTGATTGTAAAAATAAAATTTGTAAGTTTATACTATATTTATGCCACTCAATACTAGTACTCACCCTACAATACTGAATATATAATGCTAGTATAACCGTTAAGTACTATAAAAAGTGGGTAAGTCCTCACATTTTGTAACATTTTAATGATTTTCGTTAATTATCCTACAATACAAAATTACTAATATTCTACTAATATTCATTGTATAATAGTGAGTATATAGTATCACCTTTAGATACATTTTGTAGCATCTAATGGCTCACACCAGCTACTCTACCATAGGGAATTACAAGACTGTCAGATTCTAACTAACTAGCACTTTTAAGCTATTAAAATAAACAAGTGTTTTGGTTCGATTAAGGTCGTTTACACTCTCCCTATATAGGGGATCTGTGCACTAACTAACAAGCGCATCCTCAAGATGGAGCATGGTTTCCCTCCACCAAGAAGCAGAGCAGCTACCATTTGGTCAATTCGTCCATATTAATGAAAGCATTACCAGATAGGCATGTTCATTTGATATCAAAGCTGCTGCAAAAGGTTATGGTGAAGAATATTTTCTGATACTAATGGTTTTTTAATGACGAGGAGTGGATAACCAAATCACAGAATATAAATTATGGGCAGCATAATTCAATGTCCTCCATTCGGGTTCTTGATTTTTAAAGATTTCATAGCTACCAGCCATCAGGACAAACCGGCAAGACAGGATAGACAAACTAGGCAAACCCCAAAGAATTCTTGAATATCTTCTACTTCGGGCCCATAATCAAGTGACTAAAAATTAACAGAAGCGAAGGTGGCACAAAGAACATAACAATCTCAAAATGGGAGTGCAAAGAGATCAATGGCCGATATAGTATTGTTTGTTACATCCACCATTTTTGCAGTCCTCATCAAAATACATAAAGGACAGTCTTTCTCAAGTGTACCGGGGCTTTTACAGTTACCGACAATTTCATTCCTTTCCTATCAATTTAACCAGCAAGATAATGTACATAGAATTCAAAGTTTCACCATGGTTCAGCAAATTCCTACATGGACTAAGGTCCATACACCCACAAGACAAAACGCGACGGTCTGTGAGTCTCGTATGAATCTCAGAGTAAGTCCCCCAGACTCTGTGATCCATGCAAGAATTTACCAATGATTAATAGATATTGTAGTCATCTATAAAATCACATCAACAGCCGCCGCAAATAGAAGCAAACACAACATTAACATCAGCAATATGATGAATTGACACCCAAAGACATCTTCGCATTACTATTGCATGGAACAACATTCTGACATACCACAAGATAAAATGAGTTTACAGTTAATTTGAAATATTGGTCATCACACACTGAGATATGGTATATATTTATTAAAGCTGACCAATTTAACACTATATTTAGCTCCTTACAGTAACATAATAAGCGAAAGCAACAGCATTGTAGTAACTAGTGACATATACTATTATGCAGCTGAAACAGTTCCTGTGGGCTTTGATTCAGGTGCAGCCAGTGCTTCTTCTTCCCAGAAAGAAGTCTTCTTCTAGTCTTTGAAACAGTCTGAAGGACTGCTTCAGGCTTTACGTTTACCCTTTACTGTCACTTTCTGCTCCTTAAGATCAATGTAAAATGATTCCACACCTGAAGACATTCAATTGGAAAGGAAGTACAAACATGTAGATTAAGCATTGTTTCACATATATCAGAACCTGAAAAAAGTAATAGAAGACTGCAAAGTCTCCGGTGGCTGAAGAGTCTTACATTTTCTTTTTGGAGGTAAAATGTTTGTGACATAGTATTAGTATAAGAGTCTTACATTATTAGCAGTAATCCATCACTTACTATTACTAATGGTATTTGACTTCTCTACTTTCAATGAGAATTTGTTAAGATCACCCGTGGACGCAAGTCTAGCTAACCAAACCATGTAAGCCGTTGTATCTTTCTCCATTTATATTTTCTCATTATCCTCATTATGCCTTTAACGGTTTTCTAGATTAACTTTTACCGTATTTCTGGAGCACAAATCCTAACAGAACTTTTCTTTTTCTTTTTTGCCCCCTAAAGAACAGAGAAACAGCTATCTGTCAAAGTGTGTCACTAATTCCCTTCAATCAAACGAGCATTTGAAGTTCATGGCCTAGCGTATAATGAGAAATTCTTTCTTAAGACAGTTACTATCCAATCTTAAATAAGCAATCAATAACTAAACTTAAAAGCGGAATTCCAAACAATAATCATGCAATAGACCTTCATTTTTATATCTGCTTGCTTCACAAGAACATGAATGTTCTTGGACGCAAAATTTAAGTCACATAACACTTTCTGTCCCACCGCTGGTACCAATATCTCGAGACAAGTGATTAGTACATGAAGTAAGAAGTATGATTTAGGGCGCTTACTTAGCCAGTTCAGAGTCTTTGAGACATGATATATGATTGATTCTAAAAATTTGCACTTAATCAAGCTACAATTTTATGTAATTCCTGTAACATATTTCAGCATAAGACACTCTGCAAGACTATATCCAACAAAGAAGATTCCTCACACCCCAATATCAAATTTGAGAGCACACAAGTTTCATGAATGAATACATTTGCAAGGAAGTGAGATACTAATTGGAAAAATTGTACTTCAAGAGTTTATATATTCATAAACTATTTATATTTATTTTAAAAACTTATATAATACAAATTTTTAAAAAAAACGATAGAATAAGCAAATAAAGGAAAGAAAAGGGAAATTGACAAACCTTCCATTTTACCTAACACCCTATTCACAGCCCCTACACAGCCCTGGCATGTCATGCCAACCTTGAGGACAACAGTCTGCTGCAATTATTGGATAAAAAAAAATAGTATAACAAATCTTGTAAAGGTCAGATTAACATGATTGTTGATTATTATTGAAACAAAAAACAAAACTAATCTTATACTTAATTGTCATTAACCAAGAAATTAGAAGAAAAAGTAGAGAGGGAGTACCTGAGACATGATTGATGATTATTGAATTACAATGAAATAAAGAAAATATATGAACAAAATATTAAGAGGGATCAGAGATGGATGATGGGTTTTTTGGGTGTCTTTTTTTAAGGATTTTAGGAAAGTGGGGATATTTATAGAAGAAAACAATGATGCAGAAAAATAGCGGTGGGTGGTGTGGTGTCTTTGTATTATGACGTTTTCAATGGTTGACCCACTTTTGGTTTGTCTTTCACGTCTCGTAATCGCTAACGAATTCCGCTCAAATTAATTTTTTTTTCTTCTGGATTTATGTAAATAAAGAAATAGTAGAATCCTATACTACGATTTTTATAATAATAAACACTAATAAAAGTTTTTTGTTTTAATGAATAAGTGTCTATGATCAATTTAAAGTATATATACTATATATTAAATATGAACAGAAATCTATACTATATATTAAATATGAGCAGAAATTTAATTTGTGTCATTATATATATTGTCAAAATTATCTTTATTTATATAATTAATTTCAATTGATACCTTTATGTATAATTACTAATTATCCACTAATTATTTCTATTTTTTATAAATTTTTTTAAAATTACACACTTATAGAATATGCCTTTTTTACTAAACAAGAATAATAGACAAAGATGGATGATGGGTCTTTGGTGTTTTTTGAAGGATTTTAGGAGAGTGGGGGATTTATAGAAAGAGAAAAATGAAGAATAAATTAAAAAGGAAAAATAGTGGTGGGCTGTGTTTCAATGGTTGACCCACCTTGATTTGTCTTTCACGTTACGTAACCCTAACGAATTCCGTTCAAATTAAATTTTTCTTTTTGGATATATGTAAATAGAGAAATTGTATCATCATATATTATTATTTTCAAAACAGCAAACACTTATAATTTAAGAGAATTTTTATTCTAATAAATAAGTGTTTACAAATTTGAAGTGAAGTTAACTTAAAATTAAACATTGAAAAAATTAAAAGTATCCCTAAGATTACAAACTGTAAATTTTCTATTTTTCTATGTAAATAAGTCCAAATAAGTTTAAAAAAGGTTAGTATTAAAATTTTAAATTTATTTAATTATTTTAACAAAATTTTAAATGTATGTAAATTTAACGATTGTTTATATTTTGAACTGAATTTACACTATTTTTTATTAATCGAGTTCAAATCAAATTCGACTAACTTAATTATTTTATATAAACTCAAATTTTAAAATTATTGAGTCAGGTTTAATGAAATCTCAAATCGAACAATTCTTACTCATATCAAATTCAAATCTAGTATAGAATAATTTGAATCATTTATCAAGTATCAACCCCCCATTAGCCTTGACGAGGTACGGAAACTCCTTGATCGGGCTAGTTTAATGTCCTAACCATTTTTTTTTTTTTTGCTAGGAAGTTTAATGTCCTAATCAGTTAGGCTGGATTTGGCTCCGGAAAGAATCTGTTTGTAGATAGGTGATGAGTACCACAAATATGTTGGATTTGTTGAAACCATATATTTATTTAAAGATAAATGGAGGAGTTTTATTTATTTATAAAAAAATATTTTTTAAAATCAAAATTATTTATAGTTTAAATCTGGGTTACATAGATGTCTTGTAAAAAATTAGAAAAAAATAATAATATTTTATCATTTGATTATTTTGCATCAAAATTTGAAAATATTTGCATTTTTCAAATATGATATATAATTTAATAGTAAATTTTTTTCAAATGAATTGATTTTTAAGTATGATGTTTTACTTGATAAGGTAAAATGAATAGTATATTAAGATTATTTTTTTAAATTTTATTTACTTAGATGTAAATAAATAGATAATAAATAGAGAAAAATTAAATGAAGAAGATCCAATCCGTTGGTTTGGGTGGGCTCACCGCCTCAGTCAAACATCATTATCATTTTCCACCAGCAATAGCATGCTATCTCTCTATTAGTGGCAGTACAAGTTTTTTGATGGGAAAGAAATAGGAGTACAAGTCATTTTGTATTTTCAGTCTGTGGTAGTACAGATACAACATGAAAAGGGTTAATAATATTTTACTACTTGAATTAGGTATGTAATTATATTTTATTATTTTAAATTATAAAAATATATATTTTATCTTAAATTTATATTTTATTCATCTATTTTAAATTATAAAAATATACATTTTATCTTAAATTTATATTTTTTATTTTTTGAAAATTTTAAAATATTATCTAGATCCATCTAATTAAATGATTAAAATATCTTTGGTATTATATTTTAATTTTCATTTATTTAATTAATTTTCGATAGTTATAAAATAATTAGGAAAAAATAAAATACAATTACATGCTGATATATTTAAATTAGGGAGTGAAAATGTGAGAAACTGTTGAATTATATTATATTTGGCTTCGCAATTTACACAAGTTAAATCAAATATTAAAAATGTAAAATACTAAGAAACATAAAAAAATTACAAAATTTTATAAAAAAAATATATTTTCATACAATACCTTTAAAGAAATTTTTTTAATGAAAGATAAGTCAATTTGAGAATTGTTTTACCACTACAATTAAGCATTCAAATTCGAAATAATATAAAATAAAATCCAAAAATTTAAAAATACACATCAGATGTGTATATTAAGGTAGATTATATTAAAATATTATATAATACTTTATTTTTATTTATTTATAATTAATTATTGGATCATTATCAAAATTTAAATACATAAAAAAATCAAAATATAGTAACAAGGGTAAAATAGTCATTTAAATATATTATTTTAATAATAGATGAATAGTATTAAGGGAATAAAATAAATATTTTTATAATTTAAGTGATAAAGTGTAATTACTCGCGTAGTTCAGGGTGCAAAGCGATATTAACCCATATGAAAAGACACTGGAGCCTGATATAAGCGCTAAGAAATATGGGCGTCCATAGGTGCCAGGCTGGGCTGTGCATGGATTTTTGTCGATGGATAATATGGGCCTGGCCTATATCTAGCTTCTTCTTTTGGGCCATCTTAGTTGATAAGTTTTTGATTGAATTCCAAGTATCAACTCTCAAATCCGTTTAAAATTGGGGAACAAAAAGGTGACATCAAACAATGCTAACAAGATGTAAATCCTTATTTAAATTCTGGAACGTGGTCGTCTATGTTTAATGGTTTTTGCCGAGATTAATTAATTATCCCAACTTTGGAACAAAAAGAAAAATAATTAAAATAGAGTTGCTCAAGTTGAAGATACACCATATAAAGTTAGAAATAGTTCAATTTCCACGTAAGAGAGCTTGTGACAGATATTGTAGACAAATTAACAAAATTATTGATAATACATCTATTATAAGTTAATGGTCACGTGATTATCACGTGACTTGACTTATTAATTTGTTTAGACTGGTCTGTTGTGATATATAAAAGATCAAATTGATCAATACGTCAAATATAAGAAACTAAATTAATCTTTTTCCAAAAAAAAAAAAAAAGTATGCAATAGGGACTAAAGTACATTTACTGCAAACAAGACGGGAATACCATATTTTACGTCAATCGTTTTGTATCCATGATTTAGAAACCATTGGAACCTGGCGCCCACTTTTGTGTACATTTCACTTGATCAACGAGACCGGTTTACATAATCTAGCATACAGAATGCTGTAAATGTGTGAAAAACTACAACACTACCCGTGAAAACACGCATGGTAAAAAACCTTTTCTTTTCATGGTGCTGCACTTGCATTTGCATCCACAATTGCACTATTTGCCTGAGGACCATCAACCAAAATGCACACTATGACAAAAAGAAAGCCAGTTTTTTGGGTGTAACCCTCACCTAAATCATGACCCCAATTCAGCCAATCTCGCATATATAAATTTGGATTTTTAGATAGGTAGTTGATTAGTCTATCATTACCAATTGTATCTTTCAATACCACTCAATGCAAAGAATGACTAGTCTCAGCAGCATGAATATCAGATTTCTGGACAGGCTTTGGGTTCTCTCGATTTTCATCCTTTGCCTTCCTGCTACCCTGATGGCTGCTTTCCCATTTTCAATATTTGACTCATCTCCACCATCACCATTACCACTCACTCCACCGGCAGTGCCTGTGAAACCGGTCAAACCCCGCGTGGTGAGATGCCGGTCCCCATTGTTTCCTAGGTGCTTCAATCTTCTCTCCCGTTCTTGTGCCCCTTACCCTGTCTTACTAACTGTTTTGTCAACTGCAACACCTGTAGGCCTGTTTGTAGTAAGTTTTTAACTAACCCCAACATTCTCCCAAACATGCACTTTCTATATGTCATGAAAATTCATTTTTTTTTTTTATAGATTAAAGTGTATTTTTATTTTTTGTACACAATATCTGTATGACATAGTGAGTTGTCCTATGTGCGACCTATAAATTCACTATGTAGGGACAAATTCTTTCATGTACTAAGTTATAAGGTGCTCCAAGAAATAATGATATAAGGTCTATAATTTTTGTTTTTAAGTACACTATACATCTTAGTGCATACAAGAATTACTAGTTTTAGTACATCTACAAAATTTTTTAGCGACTAAAGTGAATGCATTCTTTATTAGAAACAAAACTGTGAGATATAAGATTCACACCGGACTCGTTTTATGTCCAATTGATGCATGCACCTTAGTCCACTTCGTTTTATTTAGTCAACAAAACTTCTTGGTTTTTTTTTTAATGGAAATTTCATAATAACAGTTCTACCTATTCCAAGTATATTTGCAAAGTTCATTTATGTATTTCTCCTTCTAATTTGTAGGTTGCGACGTTCCCGGTGCAGTTTGTCAGGACCCTCGATTCGTAGGGGGCGATGGCAACACGTTTTACTTTCATGGCCACAAGGATCAAAATTTTTGTCTAGTCTCCGATGCCAATCTCCACGTAAATGGTCATTTTATAGGCAAGAGAAATCCCAATTTACGCAGAGACTTCACTTGGGTACAAGCTATTGGAATAATGTTCGATAATCACAAAATTCTGGTGGCAGCAAATAAGACATCAACATGGGATGATAATGTGGACCGACTCACAATATCCTTCGATGGACATCCTATTTCCCTCGCCACAAAAGAAGGTTCCAAATGGGAATATTCGGGCCCGGCCAATATTACCATCACGAGAACAAGCAACAATAATGGCCTAATAGTTGAAGTTTTGAACAATTTAAAAATTCACTGCAAATGTGGTTCCAATAACAGCTGAAGAATCAAGAATTCATGGCTATGATATTAATGACGACGACTGCTTCGCTCATTTGGAGCTCGGATTTAAACTCTTCACCGTGACAAGTTCAGTTGACGGTGTCCTGGGACAAACGTATAGGAGTAATTATGTGAGTAAGGTAAAGGTGAAAGCGGCAATGCCGGTCATGGGTGGTGCACATAAATACTTGACTTCTGGACTTTTTAGTTCTGATTGTGCTGTTTCTCGCTTTGGTGGGAATGTTGTTAAGAATGCCAATTCTGCTTTGTCTCTGTATGAGTATCCTGTCTTGAACTGCAAGAGTGGGATAGATGGGAATGGCTTGGTTTGCAAATGATAGTTTTAAGTATTTTGAACTATTTCTTACAATAAAATTCTACCATGAGGATTGTAAAATCATAATTACAAATGAATAAAGTTATTATTAGTATAATATGTTCTCCATGATCTATTCTAGTCGCTGTAGTAAACACTTGCTTGTTCTGATTTCAGTTTTTGGATTTTTACATTATCAATTTGCATTTAGTTAATTGGACAAGGAAGTTATAGAAAACGCGATTATGGAGTATTTCTGGACTTCCTATAAGCAATAAATAAAGTTATCTTTCATAATTGGCTTCGTAGTCCAGTTGTTGGAGGAAAATTCTAAAATGAACTCGATTCATTGTGTACTGTAATGAGTTCACTCAAGAATAATATATTGTCGGAAGAAAATTTTAAAATGAACCCGATCCACTATGTTGTGAACTGAATCCATCTAAGAATAACCCGTTGTCGGATCCTTTACTCTATAGTGTAAAAGACAATAACAAACCAAATAGAGGACATTAAATATATCTGCAATAGTGCACCCTTGGATGAAATTTATTAATGTAGTAGTAGTGGATTGAACAGCTTCAGTGATACATATGGATTTAGTACACTTTCAATTGAAAAGGTTCTGAAGAGAAGGTTTTAAAGCTGAATACACTGCTTCTCCAACCTTGTTGTGAAGGATGAATGTCATCCCAAAAGAAAGATTGCTTGGGATCTTCACATACAATGTACTTCTTTATCCCAAGATTAGTGACACTCCCACATGAATAACCTTCAGCACTACCAACACAACATGGACTTAATTGCTCCTCAAATGTCGAATTTCCTGCACATGAACAAGGAAAATGTCAATAGCCCAATTTCTTGCATAATATAAAGATTAATGATAGATACCATTTGGGTTTAAATTGTCTGTTTCTAAATTTTTGCCTGGTGTTATATATTGTTATTATATTATTTTACCGTCCTTTTAGAGAATACATCCTATCGTAATTTTGAAATTTATACAGTAAAATACTGAATTTTAAAAATTTGTATTGAACGAAAATTTAAAACATAATAGAATGATTCCTAACGGGAACATAGAACTTACCCGGATGGTTGTTTTGTATGTTTAAGGCAGACATGAAAGCGTTATAGAGGTCAAGGATCATAAATGCAGGTGCTTAGACCAGTTTCATTGTTGAGCTTCTCTATGTTTTGCTGCAACACTTGGTTGTGAAATTTGGCCAAGGAATTTCCTGTTTCACTGCAATTCTTATGCGAAATCGAGGCTGACATTTGGGGCAAACACCCTAATGGCGGCATTGCTGTGATGCCTACTTTCCGGACTCCCAATCCATGTATTCGTTGAAGATCCAATATAAGCTGGCTCATGATTGATTTTGTGAAAGCCGGCAAATCCTGTTTCATGTACGTTTGTTATCCAACATGATAGTTTAGTAGTTTGTCAAAAAACTTGCGAACAAATGATTAAATTGTAAATTAATTAATACGGAGTAAATCTGTGCTAGTCACTCTGCAATGCGAAATGTATATTATAGTCGTTGAATTAACTAAAAATTAAAAAAATTTCATTATTTTTCAATTATTCAAATGTTATAGAACACCCATTTTATATTTCTAAATGAATATCAAAAACTTTTTCAAATTAATACCAGTACTATATTTTTCCTTTGAGGTAAATTTATAATTATCAAAATCTAATATAGTTTGAACGTAATGGCTAGGCTGACAATTAGGCCAAGTTAGAGACAGTTAGCAAGCCCAAGCACCTCAAATAAGAAAGGTTAGCCTAGCTTGGCTGGACCTCAACCTGTTCAAAGCTCACTAATATTTGGCTTGACCGGCCCATTTAATTTTTTGGTTTTGAGTTCATATCGGGCCAGCCTGAATTATTGAAAAATCTTTATATTTTTATATTGTTATGTAGTTTAAATTATTATATAAAAAATAGAATTAGAAATATATCAATATACATAGTTGATATACTATCATAAAACTATGCATTATGATAAAATTGTTGTTGTCAATTTATAATTATAATTTTCATTCAGATTAACTATGTAAATATATTCAATATATAAAATGACATAACACTAGATGAGTTGAGTTTAGGTTGGCCAACTTGGCCCATATTTTAATTGGGCTCAAAATTTATGCCCAAGTTCGGTTGACCATCTCACGCTCACATGAAAGTCGGTCATTTATTTTCGGTCCAGATAGGATAACCTCGAACTAATCTGACCTAGTATACCATTAGCAGCAATATCAATGGGCAATTGTTAATACTATTTTTCCAGACTCATGACATATGGAGATTGTATTGATCCAATACCACTTGCCTAAATTCACTCTAAATAGATAGGATTGTAGATCTGACCCGTTTTGGATCCGTTTATCGTAATCTAGATCATTAAGTAAATTTGATTAATCAAATTTGATTTAAATCTGTTTAGTTATTATAATAAACGGATCTGATATAGATCTGATTGTTTCGATCTAATTAAAACCTGGATCCAAGTAATAAGTAATAAAATTATATATTTAGTTATTCTATATGAAAATATATGTTTGTGTAATTTCTAATCTAGTTTATACATCTAATGTGTATACACATGTATAAATATTAATGTGATTTTTTTCTACAATAAAAAAATTATAAAAATTTGAGAAATTTTATACTTAAATTTTCAAATTTATAAAAATAATGCCAAGACCTGAATCTGACAAAGTCCATTAGATCGGATATGAATTTTCTTTTATAGATCCGAAAAGTATTTGAATCTTAGTCAGGCAGAGCCTATTTAGGTACACACTAATATCAAATTATCAATTATAAAATAGCTTAATTGTATTAAAGTGTTTAAGCCAAGTTTTTAATTAATCAGGTGATAGCAATTCAAAACCGTTTCCTTAACACAATGGAAAAAGACACAGAAATGACTTCCTAAGTAAAAGAATTAAAAACTATTGCTTACAAACCTGATATTCTAAAGCTACTCGGCTAACATGCACAAATTCTTAACCAAAAAAGAAAAAGACATGCACAATTACTTCTAATTAACCACATAGATCACCAACCATAAACATTGCAGAGATGAAATTAGTTTAACTACTTTGTATGACTTAATTACCTCAGTTGTACCACTTTTGGCCAAATAAGCAGCATAATCGGTTGCCTGCCACGGACACTAAAGCGACCGAAGAACTCATGTTTTGCGAGCTGTACACTTCTTCTTCTTGAACAAGTTGTTGGAAAACATTAATTTGTGTTGTCATATTTGGTCCGTTAACCAATGTCGTGAAGACTCCTGTCCCTCCATGAGCAAAATTCAATCCATATTGATATTCTAGTTTTGATTCCTCACTAATTTTTAGCCAGTTGTTGTAGGGCATTGGAGAACTTGTCCCAAGAAATGAAGCTGCATGTACAAATGTTATGATGGTCAAGATCAATAATTTTGACAAGTAACATTAAGAATTAATTAATATATATTTATGCAAAAGATTTAAAAGCTAAGAAAATCAGTTGTTTGTGGAGTATAATTAATGAGTGATATTGGAATTAATGTGTAAGACAAGAGAATCATAAGGTGCAGTTCAAATGACCTTGTCACTCAAGGTCATGGTTCGAGTTAGTATGGGTTTGAGTCACTAAAGAGTTAGGTAGAGATTCTCAATATAAATCTTTTTTATTAAAAAATAAAAAAACATGCGT
This sequence comes from Cinchona pubescens, assembly GCA_025175665.1. Classification (NCBI taxonomy): domain Eukaryota; kingdom Viridiplantae; phylum Streptophyta; class Magnoliopsida; order Gentianales; family Rubiaceae; genus Cinchona; species Cinchona pubescens. Next base: position 1,280,012 of record JANKKI010000258.1, on the reverse strand, counting down.
AAAACAATAATTTACAAAACAAATGAAAAGAAAAAATAAAAGGTAATGAGAAATTAAATTAAATATCTCTGTTGTCAAAGATTAAGGAGTTAGGTAGATATCCACTGTAAATCTTTTTTATTAAAAAAATAAAAAAAACATGTGTAAAACAAGAAATAATTTACAGAACAAATGAAAAGGAAAAAAAAAAAAGGTAACGAGAAATTAAAAGAAATATCTTTATTGTCAGAGTATTATACCGTTGTACTTTAATACATATACTGTTCAAAGCATAACGGTATGGCAAGACTTTTGCTGTTAGTGTAACATACTGTTATACTTTAAAACTTGTAGTGTGCAAATCTTCAAAGAACGCAATATTATATTGTATAAATATTCAAAACATAACAGTATGATAATTTAACAGGATGTTCGAATTTTCCCATATCTTTACCACATAGGACGATCATAATATAGCATGAACCCATGATGATCTAACAGGATGATCTTTAAATTTTCCTATATCTTTACTACATAGGACGATCATAATATAGCATGAACGCATGATGATCATATATAGTTAAGCTAGTTAAAAGGAATACTACTGAAGAACAAGAATATTATTTGCTAATTTTATGGTAAAGATGTTGCAAATGGCAATTAACCCATATATAATTAGCAAGAAATACCTAAGTAATCAGTGAGAATGCGACCATCAGAGAATCTGCCAGATGGTTTCCCCGGAAAAGTCATCCCATATGGATTCTTCCAACAGATTGCTGCTGTGGATTTTGGCCAATTACCCGTGTCGGCATACGAGTCTCCGAAAACAAAAAGCTTTAGGAAGTCTGCAGCTTCAGCTTCGGCTTCATGATGATGATGATGATGATGATGATGCCCATTGTGATGGCCTCCTTTCAAAGACACGATAAATAAATTAGTATAGCAAATAGTATATTAATTAAATAAAATTTTAGTTGAATATTTCTTTTTATAATTAAAACTTAATTAGTATGTAATTAATTAAGCAAAGCAACAAAGTAAAGTATTAAAATTTGATTTCAAACCTGTTGTAGAAGAAATGATGAAGAGGAAGAAGAATATCAATATTGCATGCTTTTCCATCTTAATAAATTATGTGGAAAAAAAAAGAAGAGAAATTAGCACTCACGGCCAAAGAGCTAGTAGCTTCAATTAATTAAGATTCTAATGGAGAATTATTGTGATTTTCATGGTGGAAGAGAGTGAAGAAGATTGTGTGTAAAAATGTGTGTGCGTGGCATGGCAAGAAAATTGCAACTTAACCAGCCATTTATTAAGAATTTGGCTGTAGGTTGAGGGCCCTATGAATTGTACGAATTAAATTTTTATGTGGAAACATATATATACTTGCATAATACATATATATACTTTTACATGTATGAACAATTTCCACCAAGCTGTATTTCTAAGTGAATTACAACATGGGGTCATTTAGTTTTACAAGTAGAAAATTTTGTCATTGGATTACTTTTGTGTTTGTTTTTTTTATGATCTTCGTGTCTATGAAATCTTTTAGTGATTGAAACACTATATTTACTCTAACAAATGTCATAATATAGCTATTTGTGGGTTTTTTTAAATTTAGATAATTGACTTTTAGTCTCTGATTTTTGTAAGATTCATATAAAAGATGGCCAGGGAGGAATTTTGAAAACCCATGGGTTTTTTTTTTTTAACAACCACCCCGTCCCCTCAAGCATGACCACTGTTCCGGAATGTCGTTCCAGTTCCATGAAGAGTTGGAATCAAAATCGAAACCTTGGAAGTTGGTTCCAGTTCTGGAACAGGTAGTTCCAGCCGAATTTGGTTCCGGTAATAGTTCCGATTTTAAATTTTTTTAAAGTAAATTTACATTTTAGATAATATTAAAAAATTCAATAAAAGCTAAGTTGAGAAACAAAAAATTACATTTTATTTATATTTCAATTATAGACTTTGTTTTTGGAAAAAAATACACTATAACATCATTTATCGAACCATTAAAAATTAAAGTAATAAATACATTTTTGATAATCTATATTAAAAGATCATTTTAGACAATCTAAATAAAAATTAAATGCATCAATTACATTGACCTATATATATATTTAAAAAATTAATAAAAATTAAGATGAGAAACAAAAATTTACATTTTATTTATATTTCAATTATAGAATTTGTTTTTGGAAAAAAGTACATTATTACATCATTTATTTAACCATTAAAAATTAAAGTAGAGATACATTTTAGATAATCCATACTAAAGGATAATCTAAAGAAATATTAAATGCATCAAATACATTGACATATATATATATATATATATATATATATATTTTAATTTTTTTTTTTTACCCCGGTTCCGGTTCCAAAAAATAGAGAACCGAACCAGAACCTTGTCCAAAATTCCAAATCCAACTGTCAATCACGATTCCGGTTCCAGTTCCGAAACCGTTGATTTTTGGTAGTCCAGTTCCGGAACTGGAACCGTGGCCACCCCTACTTCCTCTTACTTGAAGTCAGAACCAATAAGTTATAATAGAATCTTATATTTTACCACCCAAGTTAAATTTTGCTGTCAACCCATGGGCTTGTAAAAGCGGTACTGTCATCTTAAAGCTGATCCAATATGGCTTTGGCCCAGACCGGAAGCTAAATATGGGGTCCATTTTGTCCACACAATTTGTGTTTTTGCATTTCTCCAACGTTGTTATGTGCTATCAATTAAGCGGTAAAGAAAAGCTATTAAATTTGGAAAACGAGATTCAGAACATAGTACCATCATCAATTACAAACTTACCTAAGAATGGCCATAGGGTGAAGTACTAGATATGATTTCAGTATAGTCATATAGTGGTGTTGTTTATTTTAATATTAAAGAATATCCCTGATTTCATTGTGTCGTAAACTAACAATTGCAAGGCATTCATGCTCGCTATTTTTCTCCTACATTTCATAACTTTTTGGGTAATATATCAAGTACTGAAACACGAATCCTCGAAGAACATTTCAACTTCCCTAGATTTACACCTCTGCCCCCATTGAAAATCTAGCATTTGAAATGAGCAATATAGATTCAAAACGACAACACACCATCAATTCTATGTGATATAAACTAGGGTGCTTAGAGGAGGAAATGTTGTGAATTTGATCCCCATTTAACTCAGATGGTTTCCCCCAGTTTGCTGCAATGTAATCCCTTTTACCTGATTCTCTTGTCATTTGAAGCCAAACTTGAGAGATCAAGGTAAACTTGGGCTTGCTCAAGGGTGAGGTCCGTGTAACTTCAACCAAGTGAAAATGATAGCTGAAAACATAGCGGGAACATCTTAAGTAGCTGGTCTGGGGCGTCCTCTCGAATATTTTGGTGGATTCTTCTTCGCAACATCAACTGTTATCATCCATCCATTTATGATCTGTAAGCATAGAAGGAAACGAACTTAGCTTTTCTTTCACAATATCAGATGAATGGCGTTGAAAATCTTGCTTGAAGTAGAACAAGCACTTTTGTGGAGCTACCTTTCTGTTCATCTCTTTGAGAGTCAGTATCTGCAGCTTCCTCAGTGGTGTACTCAATAAAAGCATAACCTTTGGACCTCTTAGAGATCTTATCCATTATGATTTTAACTGCAAGTGGTCATATATCAGACACCAAACTAAGTTTCCATTGAATTATATCAATATTACCATAACCAGGGAAGTTCTTTGGTGCATTAAAATAATAATACCTTCAACAAGTTCACCAAAACCTTCAAAAGCTGCTCTTAGAGTCTTCTCTGAAGTATAAAATGATAGACCTGCCACAGAATACACATTTTGCTGGTTTAGTATGTTGCCACAAACAAAAAAAAAAAAATGTCCCTTACTAAAGTAATATTTTTGTTCTTAAAGCCTATAAATACTCGTATCACACACAACCAAGCTGGGAATATGTAATTCTGAATTGAAGAGCAGGGGAAAGTGGCAGAACCAAGAAATTTCTCATGGGGCCTTGAATCAAAAGAGAAATTGGTTGAATTCTAAAAACACTACATCATACGACTCTTATATTTCGGAAGTAAACCTTTTAGCTCCTATAAGATTTTCTTCACTTAAATAATAATAAATAGCATAATATGAAGAAAATCACATTATGAAGATATCAAGAAAATCATACATATGAATCATTTGATAATAACGGAGAACAATAAGAAGAAAGACAGTGTGAAAACAGCGGAAGGATAAAGAAAGCAAATTTCAACTGAAAAACCATGAACATGGATTAACAGACAAAGCAACGTCAAGTAGTTACTGAGCACTTGTTCAACTGCATGGAGACACTAGCAAAGTCATTAACCATCTCTTATTGGTGCTCTTACAAAATCCCATTCACCCTATATCCGACATCCAAAGAATTTGGAAAAAAAAAAAAAAGGCTCAATAAGGTAACAAACAAAAAGAACTCTACATAGAAGATTCCAATCAAGAGGTACCTCAGGGCTATGGTGCTGAATATAATTTAACCATCAGTAAGCATGTGGAGGACAACCAACTAAACAGTAGGTTCTTGGAGAATTGAAATTCAACAATAAACAGTTTATTCCAGGATTCTCAGTCAGGAAGGCTGCATTTGACTTTGTAATATAAAACAATTTTTATGAGAAAAAACGTTTATAGGACTATATTTTACATTTCATCACTTCCCAGCAAAAGAAAAGCAATTCTAAAAGATAAATGACAATTGACAGTTAAACAGATTTGGAAGCACAATGTACCTGTGACAAAAAGCTTCTTTGTCTTAATGTTTGTCACTTGACTTGATGACGAATATTGAGGGCCAGCATTGTCTAACTTTTCACCTGAGAGAACAATATTGAAACTGTTTTCTCACGATAGCTACAGTGAAGCAGATTAGTGTTTTCCAGAAAAGCACTAAAATACACAAGAAACAACTAAAATGAATAACTCCACTGTGCCAACAAAAGCAGTAGCAACAGAAATGATGGTAGGGATGTTTCATTCATATCAAATTACTAAATAATGCTAAATGACCACCTCATTTTCTGATGTTTACTGATTGTCTTTATAATAGTACCAAAAAAGTAGCAGAGGAAAAAGGTGATGCTTTAATAAGTGAGAAAATGTAAATACAAAATTTAAGTATGCTAAAAATGCATTGACCTGCAAAACATACAGACATAACCATATCAGCTATATAGAAAGAACTCCTACAAATGTGGTGGGGATTTCACCCTATTGAATTATCTACCAAGACAAGACTACAAGAGGTTTCATCATAACATAGACCAAAATGTCCTATGAATTTCCAAGTTATATATATTCATAACGGAAATTTTTCCCAAAAAAATTTAGGTAGACTAACAAACCTCCATAATCTTTATCATCAGACTCAAAATTTTCATCCAGATGAACCGATAGAACACCAGGAACACCTGCACCGCATTAAGAACTTGGAGTCTTATGTGATCAACAAGTCAATATATCACAATAAACTTGCAGGGAGATATACTGACCAGCTAACACTTGTGCACACGCATCATCAAGTTCACAACAGAATCCATAATTTGAGCAAACTGCAGAGATACATGATATATGCACATTTGAGCATCATTTTCACTGGAACAAATGATGGCTCAAGTTAGATGTATACTGATATTACTGAAACAAACAAACGAAGAATTAAGCAACAAATACACCATATCCAGTACATACTTCCCCATAACTTTGGTTAGAACTCGAACACAATAATCAACAACCTGTGCCTTGGTAATGAGCACACTAGGTGGCTTCTCCATACGAACAATCCAGCGTTTAGAAGTCCCGGAAGTAAATAACAATGAACTCCCATTGTACAAACTTGATGGAGGATTTAACTCAACCCCAGACTCGGACAATCTATAATCTTTTTCTTCAGAGTCTAAATCGACATCTGGCTTTACTGATAGCACACCTGGTAATACTATTATCCACAAGAGAAGAGAAAAAAAAAAAAATCAATCCAACTACCAATTCCAACTTCTCAATAGCACTTCAAATAGACAACTTTACTAGAAATTCATGAAACAACATATTAAATGAGGAAAAATTCTATATTTGTCAATAGTTTAGTACACTAGATAAAAAAATAATAATGGAAAGGATAGAAGAACATACGAGCTAGCTCATCAGCTGCATTTTTATCAATATCACAACAGAACCCAAAATTGTTCTTGGTGCAAGATGCATCATATATACACATCTGAGCATCTTTTTCACTGTTCAAAATGACAACTTGGAATCAAATCATGAACCATTTTATTGAATTTTTTTTTTTCAAACAAAAAAAGCACAATTCAAGAACTCTTTTTTGGGGTTAAAGAAAAAAACCCACCTGCCAAGAACTCTTTCAAGGGTCTTGACATAGTAATCAATGATTTGTTCTTTGGAATTAAGCTCTTTTGGAGGGTCCTCCATTATCACCATCCAGTGGCGTTGAGGGCTGGAACTAGTATTATTATTATTATTAGAAACAGATGAAATTAAAGGCAAGGAAGTAGTAGTAGCTGCTGAAGATGCTACAATTATTCTTGTTTTTGGTGAAGAAGATAAGAGTAAAAAGGGAGGAGGAGCTTTGTGTTGAAGGTGTTTTGAGAGGAAAAGGGATGAAAGAGGGAGAATTTTGAGAAGGGTTTTTGGGAGGTTTAAGAAAGAAAATTGTGGGGATTGAAGAGAAGATAGCAGAGGAAGTTAGGATTACTTCCATGGTTTATTATTAGGCAGCAACCGTGAAGAGGCAGCCAGTCTTTTTCTAACTCAAATCCCCACACCAACACTCAGCTCAGGAGCAGAGATGATTATGCTGAGATTTTTAGGCAAAACAAGGCTGAAGGCTTGAAATGAAATGATGATGATGATATTTTTACATTAAACAAATAATTTCATTGCTATCCAAATTTTTGACCGATTTATATTTTGGTACCTTATGTTTAAATTATATTATTTTAATATTTTATCTTGAAAAAATAACTTTAATACTCTCACTGTCTCACAAATTTCACATTTATATTTTTTTAGTTATTGACATTCAACATGATACATTTTGGTATCATTTTAGTCTTACTCACGAATTCAAAATGTATTATTTTGATCCCTCGACGTAATTAGAGTATGTTTGAGTTTGAAATACTCACATACGTATAAAATATAATATATTTAGGTGCAAAATTGATAATATATAACTTTAAACAAAAAATTGTTCTAAAAAGAAGAGGATTGAAACTGTTGGAGTAAAGTTGGGAGAGAAAAAGCAATGAAGAATGAGAATAATGGTGGTGGTGTAGGTGAAAATTTTAGGGGTGGTGATGGAGGTTTTAAGTAGTATTGTTTAATATTTAAAATTTATGTGTTGCTAATTTTGCAGTGAAAAATGTAACATATGATACACATATGAATATTTCAGATCAAAATATGCTAATAATTGTGTCCAGGGATCAAAATTGTACATTTTGAATTTGTGAGTGACTAAAATAAATTATTTTAAGTGTGAAGGATTAAAAAAGTAAAAATATGAAATGTGAATGACTAATAGAGTTGTTTTCCTTTTATCTTTGTAAGTATTGTCTCAATGTCAGTATAATTGTACCATTTTAGTAAATGTGCTTTGATTATCATATGCACATCACAAGAGATTACTAGAAAAAATATTGGAATACAAATTAAACAAATCAACATAATTTTATTATTATAACTATAAACAATAGAAGAAGAAAAAAAAAAAGAGTAAAAGCCTACATTTAATTAATGAAAATTTCTTTTATTGAATAAATACAAAATCTTACTTTCTAGTATATTTTTTTAAAATTGTATTAATAAAACTATACTAATTTGTTCAATCTGTGTTTTATAATTTATCTTTTGCGATGTACATGACAATCTTTTGCACCTTCTGTCCAATGAAAATGGTTAATTTTATTAATTAGACACTATTTGTAAATATGAGTACTAAAATAATATAATTAAAATATAGAGTACCAACGTAAAATTTAGTTAAAAGTTTTAAGTACCAATGGCGCCATTTACGCCTTTTACATATGATTTGGGCTAGAATACTCATTTTTGGTTGAGGTTTTTTGGCCCATCCTGTTTGTTGATTTTGTTTGGTCTGGGCCTGGGGATGTATAGTGTGTAAAAAACTTCTAAGGATCATGGTCCAAGAGGCTTTAAACGGCTCGAATCGGTTGATGTCCAAATCCTGTGATGCGCTGGGCAGATTTTGATTGGAAATTTTAATTTTGGTTAGGAATAACTATTAGACATACTCAAAATCTGTCATTTAGAATGTATAATTTATTTTTCTGAATAAAGTAGCGTTCTCATTTTTCAAAATTATGAGTCTTCCACTTCAAATAAAAGACTTTCATTAATTAAGAAGTAATTATTAAATATGTCTAACAATTATTCTTAATACATAAATTTCACGATTTTAATTACACCGGGAAAGAAAGATTTTTAATGACATTCTAGTATTTAATAACTTAATGAATGTATTATGTACTTAAAACAGCACTTTCTAATGCACTACAGCCAAGAACTGCATCAGATATAATTAGGTTGAAGGGCAAATCAACCTCTCGAATTAAACTTTGGCTCCTTCGGAGTAGTACTACTCACTCTACAATGTAGAATATATATGACAATTATAAATATGAATGAAAAAGTAAAAAAAAAATTATTATTTTTTAATATATTCAATGATCAAGAATACTCACTCCTTATTTAGAAGTGAATAACAAATAATTTTTTCGATTCGTTAAAAGCTTGTTCAAATTTAGTTATAATTTCATCATATGTAGTTTTATTTTAACAAAATGCTAGTATTTGTCTTATTATGTGTGAATTTTGGTGTTTCAGTTATATTAAATCCTAACATTATGCACATATGTAACCATATAAAAAAATTAAAAAATAATAATCAAATTAAATTAAACTTGAATAAGATTTTTCATTTATACCTTCTTTTGTTTTAATCTGAATTCAAATAGACAACTTCAAAACTGTAACTTTATATGTAAAAAAAAAATCAAATTACTCATTTTCAAAACAAATAAATAAGTGAAATTTTCATTAAAAGAATGTCAATCAATCATACACCCATAGCATCAACATATTACCATGGTTGAGAAAGTATTACAGGTCTAGCATATCTCCACGTTTGATACGATCAAATATCTTTAGCAATGATCCCAAACCTTGATGATGGAATGACCGTTTTGGTTATTAGTTATCCAAAAGAAAGTGTAAATAGGCAAAAATAATCTTTTACGTTCCTAAAAATAAACAAATAATCTGTACTATCAAAAAATTCTTAAATAAATCAAATTCATAATAAAAATATTATTTTAATAATTAAAAATAATATAAATATGATTATAAATTAAAATATTATAAACCTTGTCTACTTAAGATTTCCTGCGTATCATCCTTGGGCTTTCAGTAATTGAAGTTTTAACGCATCTAATTTCAAAGGAGTATTACTAAGCATGGAATTCAATACAACACTTTTTTTTTTTTGGAGAATTAATATTTAATAGCGGTAAACAACAATCACTAATTTTCACAACGAATTATAATGGTCCATCCATTCCACCACTCATACACCGCCACATCAGCGCACGAAGCTAACTAGTCTACTACAACCACCAATTAAACATTACCAGCCAACAATCTCCTGACCGTCCGATCAACCGTTGTGGGACCAGTAACCAAGATCATTAAACACAATCATCATCACAAAACAACCGTGCCCCTTTCTTTCGCCATCTAACGGCTCAGATCTTATCAAGCTTCTCAGCCTTAACCACGGGGTTGGCCTTGGCGATAGCCTCCCTCCCCGTAGCCTTATAATCAAAGGTACAACCGTGTTGCTCCGGATACCTATGGGTCCCACAGAACGTGATCCCACACCTGCATTCGAAACCCGTGATTCCCACGCGCCGTCGACACGTTGCGCACCTGTTCGGTTGCACGGCCGCCATCACAGTCGGAGCTGCCGATGTATAGCCACAGTCCTCCTCCGTTGCCACCTCCGCCGCTGCCGCCGGTTGTTCAGCGAAATTTGTGGTGTTATCGAATTTGACATCTGCCGGCGCTAGAGTTTTCTCCACGGCCAATTTCGCATCGTTCAATTGTTGTTCCTTGAGGCAACGATCTTTGTAACACTTGGAACACAGGTTGAGGGTGGTCGGACTGCCGAAAAATCCACAATTATTAGCACAGAGCCGGTGGCTTCCTGGTTCCTGCAACTTTTGCTCCTCGGCCATTTTCTCTGATCTATTCCTTTCCTACCTAATTTGAGCTGAATTCGATCCGATTACGTGAGCGATTGATCGATTTTTTTACCGATCGAATCGATCGATCGATCGATCGATTTAGAGATTGATTTTTTTTACCGATCGAATCGATCGATCGATCAATCAAAGGAGATCGGAGAAGGAAGAGAGAGGGGGAAATGAATAGGAGGAGAATAGGGAGGAAAGTATTAAGGGAAGAGAGAGAGAGTGCGGGGGATGTGATGGAAAAAGTTGGACGGTGAAGATTGAAGAATGAATCCTAAATACGAGGCAAAAAGTGAAACTTAGACTTGTGGGAACAAATGAGGGGTATTAATTTGTCAATGTGTTGGCCTGCTACTAATTGATTTGGACTAATTTGGAGTTTACCTGGTTCGAAAATGATTCTCTATATTTTTTATGGAAAATATTAGATTTATTTTCAACTTCATATATAAATTTTGTATTTAAAATTAAATTTTATGATTTTTTTTTTAAATTAGATCAATTTATATTATTTATTTCGTATAATTTAATTTACATAAAGGTCGAACCTACCGTCTACATAAATATTTTTGTATTTTTATTTATTTCTATGGTTTTGTTTTTAATTATTTCTTTTTTTGGGCCAAGTACATTGGGTTTAAAAAGAAAAACATGCATTAAAGATACAATTACTTGTCAGCAATTATTTCAGACCAAAGCAAAATTGCGTTACGTAACGTATACGGATGTGCCCGGATATCCTTGGTTTAACAATTACTTTTTTGATTATTATATTGTATTTAGCATAGAAAATAGAGAGTTAGTGGAAACAATATGATAGCCGATTCCTGATGGAAAAGTATTGACGGTGACAAGATGATTTAATTATATAACACAATATAATAATAATAGTTGGAGAATTACATTTAAACATTAGACTTGCTTTCTTCATTATTAAGAATTGTATACAACTTGTTTTAGTAGTTGATTAATGAATTCAGTTGACAACTTGGTCTTTTTATTCTTCACATGGAATGAAAAGTAATTGAGAATCTTGATTATAGTTTTGCATAGCTTTCAGGCTACGTTTGTACTGAGAATCTTGATATAATCGTCGTTTAGCACTGCATGAATCCTCATAATTAATCCATAATTTTGAGGTACGAATTAGCTTTTTTTTTTTATTTATTTATTTAATAATATATAAAGGTGAAGGTTCAGGCAAATTTAAGCGCATTTTGGCTGTTTTCAGCTATGAAATTTTCATTTAATCTTTTGAAAAACCTTTCGTTTACAGATAGACATATCATGAGCTCGAGACTTTTAGAGATCTTTTAAAAATTTTGCTGCAGTATGAATTTCTACAAAAATGTTGCATTCTACATTCGAGTACTAAAAGTACTGAGAAAGCATCACGCACAAAACAAAGAGAGTTTCAACATTGTGGAACTATAAATTGTGAAAATTTCTACCGTATTATTGTATTTTAAAAATTTGTATAATATAAAATTATGTGCTTTGAAGCGATTTCCTTAACAAAATTGTAGTAATTTCTATTAATTAGAGTATAAACTTGATATTTTTTTGCCACAGAAGCAATTGGGAAGTTGCAATTCTATTGATTCTTGATCTGTACAAATTGTCCACTCATGGCTATCATACATGGGAATGACCTAATCATATTGACCCCCTCCATATAGAGTTACTGGAACCTTACACTATGACAACAGTGGTGCTTCAATGTTTTCTGCAGCAACCTCCGAGGTCTTGTGCGAAGGATTCGGCTTTAACATCCAAGCGAATAACAGTGAAATTGCCTAAGAAAAGCATTCGAGTGAGTATATGCAGGGTTAACATGCATGTTCAATGGTTTTAATTGTCTTATAAGGAGAAAGTGCACAACGAGAAAGCACAAGCCCTTGGAGGGTTTGAAAACGCTCTGGATCCTCTATTCACTGTCTCTCTATCCCAAACTCTAAATGTTTACCATGCGTAATTTGAATTGAAAGTATTCATTGTGTTAAAGTACAAATAGCAAGTATAAAGTGAGTGAAATAGGAGATTGGCACGAAGGTGAGATAAAATATCACATAGCCTTGGCCAAGCTAGCATCAGCAATTGGGGGCAGGGCAGGCTGCGTATAGTGTGTGCCCCCACCACACCCCCCTCCCAAAAAAAAAAAAAAACCAAATTGGTTGTGCCATGTGGCGGAAATCAATGGGGACTCCATAGTGGTTAGAATTTTCTTGGAGACTTACCAGGAATAATGATGCAAATACAAGGCTGAAACCTTTGCAGTTGAATGGTGCATTTCTCGACAGAAATAAATCTGGAGAATGAAATCATTTGTTAAACAAAAAATGAGCAAAATTCTCTAAGGGCACTGTATATCTGTTAAAAAATTTGTGTGGTCTCTGACTCACTGGTCAATGGAGTCATTGTTAGTGGTGACAACAAACTTGAAATGGCCTGCAAACCGGCAATAAATCCTTGTGCCTTTCCCTGTGAGTAGAACATGAAGCCAACAATCCAACTAAATACCTACGAAATTCTAATAGCTTCAAGCTTCCCTTTCAAGTTTTCAGATCAATCCAACATCCAAGTTAAGAAAACAAGGGATGCAGAGATATATAAAGCGTACAAACCTGATTATTTGAACTTGATGATTTTGATATGAGAGCATAAGTCTGTTATAGATTGACCAAACTAGTTAAAATGGAGCACCAACATAATAATTTCTAATAGCACATAATAGAATATTATAGGAACAGCTACTTACAGAAGGTTTCACAAGAATATTAACAACTCCAAAAGAAGCAGCCAAGTAGGGTACCTGTATTGCAAAATGGCCTAAGATCAACATTTAAAGAGTATCATGGTTTAAATTCTCTTGTCTCTTAAGCTGTACTTTCCTGTGGCAACTTGACGAAAAGGTAAAATTAACAAAAGTTGATATGTCCTCTATATATGTTGCACTTTTGAAGTCCAAATTCATATAAATGCAGAGTAAACATGAAAGAGTGCTCTCTCTCTCTCTCACACACACCCACTGTGTGCAAAAGGGAGATTGTTTAAAAATTTATTCAGTATGGAAGTGTTCATACCCATGAAGCCCATGCCAAACCATACAGCAACGCCTGCAAATAAGTACTTATATATGAGATAAAATTCCATGGTATAAGCATTATAACAAGAAAGGGTAAATTAACTACTCAACTTACATATACTGTAGATGAGAGTAATGCTGCACATAAAATAACTTTCTCTCCAACTAAAGGATTGATGGTAGGGAGCACCAGAATCTTGACATAAAGCAGAAATATATTAAGTTGTAAATAAAGAAATTGTAAATGACTTGAGGCATTTTGAAAGCAAAAGTAGTATGTTATATGTGCAAATATTAGTCAAGGACTATTCATGCCTCCATCAGTGGTGAACTTTACTTAGCTACCGAATCAAAATGTGGATTTTAGAAAAATAAAAAAAAATGGAAGTTCTGAGGCTACACGATAATATGTGCAAATCTTTCTATCATGGAGTAATAGTATAAACAAAAAGGGAAGAGCGTTTCACTCATGTCCCTGCAAGATAAGATCTTTTTCTGCTTCATAATTCATTGTGTTATCAATATTCACTGTGTTAGGTGCTGCAACAGTTTAATAATCCATTGGATGGGAGAAGAAAAATTAAATCTTGATCTTTACAATGTGTTAAGTTAGCGCAAACCCTACACATGAAATTGCGCCTTATGAAAAATAGTGCTGATATTCTGTGCAAGTTGTTCAAATAAGCTGGCTGCATATATGATAATCTTCAGCAGGACATAAAAGTAAAATCCACTTCATCAATTATGTCAAAAAATAGAAAGACAGGCCACGTGAAGTACCTGGGAAATGATTGAACCCATTCCCACCACCAAGTAAAGTTTAGAATTTCTGAAAATTGATTTTTATTAAAACCAAAAGCTGCCTTCAGATAATACTGCAAAAGTAGCAGAAGCTTAAATTAGGTACTGAGAAACAGAAAGGAAATATATGCACTTGAAGGAGGTACTCAAAATGATGTTAGCATGATAGAGCCCAATTGCTTGCTAGATGACCCTTGCAGTAATTTTTAACAGATTATGAAAAGAAATATTGAGAGTAACGAAAGTTGTTTTTTTTTCTTTACTTTAAATAAACTAAGAATTACAACCAAAAAGTCATTTGCTTTTTGAACATTCTTCATCCTTTATATCTCATGCAATTTATTCCAAACTATAATAGATGCTTGAGGATTCGACTATTAAGGCAAGCATTCCTCATAGCTGGGATTTCCAGGTTCAAAGGGCCTCTTGGCCAAAGGTTTCAAACTGATGAGGCTTCTCCAATCGAAGATGCCAAACCAAACCTAGATCATGGGATTGGAGACAGACTCAACTGTGGATAAGTAGTAAAAAGAGGCAAAGTTCCTCTGGTTTCCTTCCAAATCCCCCTGATGCATACAGGAGACTATGTTTTGCACTGATTCTGTGGTTTCTTAAGAAAGAATCAATTTATTTGCTTCATTATTAACTTGTTTCTCGGTCTATATTAACACTTTGTACTGTTTATGTATTATCCAAGTTATCCAAACAAAGTTAATGTTTCTTATTTTTCAATATATGTTTCAAATTGATACCAAATAAATCACATAATTTTAATAGAATCTGAAGTTACTTTTTCCCTCTGTTACATTAAAGAAAACGTACCAGTAGAATACTGTCGATTCCAGACATCCCCAATTCATAGAAGAATGAAATAAGAGAAATACACTTCAGTGTTGGGCTGAGGAGAAAATAAAAATTGTTTAGAAAAGGAAACACAATACCCTGCTTAATGTCCTAGAACTTTTATTTGCTAAAGAAACCTGGAGAAATCAAATTATGAACTGTCAGTTGAAACACTATCTTGCCTTTCGTAAAAAAGGAAATATTATTACCTGCTGATAATGATATTGGCAGCATGTCTCATCGAGTGATATCGCTGTTCAACAATCTTACATGCCTTCTTCAAGTATGGTAAACGTTGGTCCCCTTGAGGAGCTGGAGTTATGGTCTCAGACAAAAACAGAGTCATATAAACGGGACAAAAGACCAAAAGGGCTATTGAAACCTGAGATAGAAAGATTGATTTCAAAGAAAAAGTTAAAAAGAAACAGTAGAATATGAATAACCATAGGATAGTTCTAATATTATTGAAGTGACATGCCTCAAAAATGTAACCCTCGGGAAGAAAACGTGCGAGAACATTTCCCAGGACATGGGAAGCAGAAAAAAGTCCCATCATCCAGCTAAAACCTGCAGTTCTCTTGTTGTCGTCGACAACATCTGCCTGCGAGAAAACATTTAAAGGCTATTTTTATCACTTTTATAACACCTCAATATGGTTTTGTACTCAAAGGTGTTGTATAAAAGACAATGGTGTTACCACATATGCAGCAGCAATGCAGAAAATACTTCCTTGACTTATGATGAAAGAAATTGTGCGAAGAACGTAATAAGCGTACACAAAGCTCTTTGTCTTACTGATGGCGAGCAAAACTGACAAAATAGAGCATAACAACCTTTTTATTTGCCTGGAGACTATTATGTTAAGATAGACTAAATTTTCAAATCATATATATCCACAAATTCAGGAAATGCATGGTTTCTGTATTTCAGACTTTCAGTTTATGAACTTTATTTAAAGAAAAAAAGAGAAGAGAAGATTACAGATCTTTCGAAGTACTTACTGAACGGAACAATAGTAGTAGACACGGTAATAAGGAGAAGCGGCTTTCGACCGTGATCATCCGAAAGTTGACCTAAAACTGGAAGAACCACCATTTTGAAGATTCCAACTGCCTATAGGCGAAAATGCTAATTAGCATTACAAGTGAATTTATGCCACACAACACAATTAGAACAGTTGGATTGACCATGTCAAAGAATACTTCCCAGCAGTTATATTCTTTGAAATTCTAATCCTAAAAGGAAAATATCATTCTATTCCGAACAAGCCAATCCTTATTCATATTCATCTGGTGCCACTGAAATTGTGCTAATTAAGTTACTCTCCCTTTCAGAGTCGATTTGTGCTTCACAAATTGAATTGTCAAAACAGAAATGAAAGCATTAGTTCACCAAGCTCTAACACATGGAACATTAGATATGTACTTGAAATCAATTAATCTGAACATGTTGGAAGCAGGCAATAGTGACTAAATACTTCCAATTTTGGTCAGATTCAAACAAAAAGTCATCACAGGTTCCAGACAAGATCACCTATCATTATCTAGATGTGCCTAAGAGCACATTTGGAAATATAGAAGATGGAGAGGGTAATATCTGCCTCTGAAAACGAACCAAATACACCCTCCTGAAAATCCTAACTTCAATAAACTGGATCATTAGCTGCAAAAGCTTGTGGATTATTAGTCTTATGCCAGGGTTTCAATCTAACAGAAAAAGACTAATTAAGGCAGAATTGATCCATAAAAGGTCAAATTTTACAAATCTTAGCTACGAGAAATCAAGAAGAATAGTCGATGTACAGCTCTTTCATTGCTGGTTCATGTAGAGACATTACTATTCAAAATTCATTCTTCAGCTGGATATCCTGCATTATATTTTGTACAGCTGCATAAAAAGTTCATTTCAGCTGCACCTACCAGCTTGCTCGACACTACATATGTTATTTGGCCAAAACTTTTATATGACTTTATCAATAAATGACTAAGACTGCAAGAATGAAGTTGATTAAGGTGAGAAAAGAAAATAATTAACAAATGCAAACTGCAGATTAAGAAATTCCAACCCTGAGATAACTGCTATGGACATCATATCAAACTGACAAATTAAATAATGAGTACAAAAGCAGCAAGCCAAAAGGGTAAGTAACCAATACCAACAAGGAATATAATATCTGGAGAAAAACTTAAAAGCCACCAAACAATAACTAACAATTTTAAAAAAATAAAAAAAAAAAAAAAAAAACACCCCTCTTCACCCCGCAAGTCATTAGAAAGCGTTTTACCTTCTAAATTGTGTATTTTGTTATTATAATATCTAACAATTTAAGATCAAGAGCTTATTAAAAGGTCATCAAAAGCACAGAATTTTTAGTACTTTCAGTAGCATTCCAAATCAACCAAAATCCCGACAAAGAAAGAATCTATCAAATTAAACTTTCCATCTTCTTGAAAACAAAAACCAGAGAAATCCCACTTCGGAAACTTATATAAACACATGCAGTGATGCGGCTAATATCGATCCATATACGAATAGAAAGAAAGAGTGATTAATTAGTGGCTCTTACAGTTTGCTGAAGACCATTGAGATAGATGGCCTCTTGGCAAGTGGAGTGGCCTGGACAAAGAGCATTAGTTGTGATATCAACAAGAACTGATTTAGTCATCTCTTCAGCTATCCAGTGAATACAAAGTGCTGGCAGCAGCAGGGACACTAGGAGTCTCACTTCTTTCTTATTTTTCCACCACCCCATCATTTTTTTTCTCGTCATTATTCTGAATACTCTCTTCTGAGTTTTTTTTTTTTTTCCTCAAAAAGATCCTTAAAAAGATGGACTGACATTCAACACTGCTGGTGGCAGTATTTATCAGTTTAAAACCAAACGACGGAGCTAAAAAGGGGTGATGACGTTTTCTGAGTAGGAAAATAGTTTGGTGGACCCTTCTTGTGGTCCCACAGATGGAACAAAATTGTGGCGGAGTCATTTTTTGGCAAAAACGATGTCGCATGTCAATTTAGACACGGTAGGGACAGACAACTTTGATAGAGGATTTGAAGAGGAATTTTGAATCTCACCTATAAATTTTATTTTGATTAAAATTAAATTGTATAAAATTTCTTGTAAGATTAAATTTATTTAAATAGCCCAAGTATTTATTTAAATAGCCCAAGTTGGGGCTCATAGATATGAGATTCGTTCTGATACCAACGATAACACTTGAAATTCGCTCTAATACCCAGACTGTGAGTTGATCCAACAACTTTTAATCGAAAACAACAAATTCAAAATATTTAAATTAAATTATAAATAACTCACAAATTAAAATTGTATAAATAATATAATATTTTTTCTCATTATTTAGGTGGGAGGGCCGTCACATTCACACCTAGTGGATCGCAATTAATAACGCTAGTGGCACTTGGAAGATTATGGAAATTGAAGTCATTCAATTTAAATCCATAAAATTACTGTGTACTAATGTATACTCCTCAATGAAGTGTGGTTTCAGTTGAATATGAGATATGCTAGAGGTTTAATTATAGTTTATTCCCGTAAATAAGGAATAGTTGTAAATTGTTATTTATATTTATTTTATATATAAATTATTTTTACAATTTAATTAAATTAAAAATTTCATTTAAACAGAATAATAAAATATCATAGTTGTCCTCAATATTTTTAGTTTCAATTTTACAATTTTTTTACTAAAATTCTTCACTTATATTTTAAAAATGATAATAAACTAAATTTATTATTTTAATTTTTTTCTTTTTTAAAGTAGCATAAGAGATTGAGTTAGATGATCAATTTAAATTTATTTAAAATATATGTATTAAAACGTAGTATATTTACTCAAATAATGTGATTTTTCAATACAAAGTGATGAGTTAATTATTGATATTAGAGAAAATAAGTAAAAATAATAAAACTAAAATAATGTGATTAAATAAATAAAATAATTTACTCGAAATATAAAAATAATATTGATGTAACAAATATGTGATAGCATGCTAAAAATGGATGCGAAGAAGAAAACAAAAAATAGTAAACCAATTCATACAATTAATATTGAAGGATAAAATAATTTTTCAATAATGTTGGATGAAAAAAGGTCATTATTTTTTAATAACAAATTACTTATAAAATAAAATCAGATATCAAACTGCAACTCATCCTAATTTTATATTGGTTAAGGCAAATAAAAAATTGAGAATAATTATGATATTTTATATCACATTGATCAAAATATTGTTAATATTAATATAAAGCTTCTTGATACATATCTAAAGAAGTTTCCTATTATTTGTATTTACATCCCTTGATATATTAGTGTATTGCCCCTGAGTTTTTTAAGATTATGAAAACCTGCACATGACTTACGTATATTTCATATTGTCCGTCTACTGATTTGTAGTATACTTGATTTGTTTCATTTTTGATATAACAAGTTAAAGACAAACATTACATATATCATATCCTCGGAGCCAACTGTACTATATAATTTAGTGTCATTATTAATTTTGATAGCCGAGTATTAAATAACACTTTAAATATTCAAAAGAATTGTAAGTGATTGATAATTTTAAATACATATATCAGTTCTTTACTATTAGTGACACTGTGTTGACACCAAAATTTTTGGCACTTATAATCTCATTTGATCATTAACTCGAAATGTATAAAATAATTTTCGAAAATTCCCAAATAATTTTTTATTAGATAAGCAAATAGACGTTAGAAATTTGACATCAAGAAGCTATTTTTGTACAGATATTTAGTCAAAGGGTTGAAACATAGATTTAGAAAAGTAAGGTGGTCTTGTGATCATAAGGATATGTCCCAAGGTGGTAAATGAAATTTACCCAATTTATGTACAGGAAGGAAAAGCGGTGTGCGCTGTGCGGATTATATGCACGTGCAGGCCATTGATGTGCGTGTGCCATCAAATGGCTTCCATGCACAATTGTACCTAGACATTCCTTTTTAAAATACTCTTTAAAAAAAAAAACGTAAAAAAAAAGTTGTATTGCTTAGCAATTAATTATTAGTAGTGAGAAAAGTATATTTTAAGGGTGTAGACTTACTGTAGAATAAAAAAAAAAAAAAAAACAAGAAAGATTTACTTAATTTTTTTTAAATGTAATGAAAATGTTAGCAAATAAAAATTATACAAAAAATTTTAAAAATAATATAGGTAGTAAAAATAAAAAAGATGTTAAGGAAGTTGGGGTACAAATATCAAAACAAAAAAATGATAGACACCAAACTACCCATCTTCTTTTATATATAGCAAGGGTTAATAACACTTTATCCCCCTAAACTAGGTAGGTAATTACACTTTGTCCCCCTAAATTATATAAATATACCCTTTGCCCCCTATTAGCTCTATTTATCTATTATACACATTAAAATTAATAAGATAATTTAATTAAATGATTAAAATACCTTTGATACCATATTTTAATTTTTTATGTATTTCAAATTTGATAGTAATGTGATAATTAATTAAAAATAAGTAAAAATAAACTATATAATATTTTAATATAATCTATATCAATATATTAATTGTTCAAATTTTTAAAATTTTTGAATTTTATTTTATATTATTTCGAATTTAAATGTTTAACTATAGTGGTAGAACAATTCTAAATAGGCTTATTTTCGATTGAAGATTTTTCTTTAAAGATATTGTATTAAAATATATTTTTTATGAAAATTATTGATTTTTTTTATATCTCTTAGTATTTTATACTTTTAATATTTAGTTTAATCTGAGTAAATTGCGGTATCGAATATATATAATTCAACAGTTTTTCATAAGAGAGAAAATAAAATCACATATATATCAATGTATTATTGTATTTTATTTTTTTTCTAATTCTTTTATAATTATCAAAAATCAATTAAATACATAAAAATTCAAATATAATGCTTTTCATATTTTAGTCATTTAATTAGATTTTCTTGATATTTTAAAATTTTTAAAGAGTGAATAATGTGAATAGGGGGCAAAGTATAATAATGTGAATAAGGGGCAAAGTATATATTTCTATAATTTAGGAAGGTAAAGTGTAATTACCCCTAGTTCAGGGGCTTTTATACATAACGTGTAGTATAAATAGATGTTGTCCCTTTTATTATGTTGAAAGTATTGATTGAAACAGAAATAATGGTGTTGAAAAGCGATTTGAAAAAATTGACAAAGATTTTTTTCTTGGGAAAAAAAATTTGATTTGAAGAAGTACATATCGAGCGTTCATAAAAAAAATCGTTTTTTTTGGCATTTAGTTAAGTTAACCCCCGAAAAAAAAAAAATCATTTTTAAGTATGATGGCTTTAAAAAAGAAATCCACTAATTCCAAGCCAACTACCAACTAGTCTTTTAATGTAACTTTCATCTTAGAACTGCCAAATCATGCAATTCTTTTCCTAGTCACGCGAAATATTAATTCTACAAAATTTTACAAAATGTTTTTTTGTCATAAGTGGTTTGCGAATTACACTAAATATTACTAGAGAGCTCATAACTTTTCACTAATCTTGAATTTTAATTAACTTTTGTCACTGAAAATATTAATTTAAATAAGTTACAAACAAGTACTTACAAAAAAAAAGCAACATTAGAGTGGCAGCTAAGATTTTCAAATGATGACACACCAAAAGGAGGTTAGACAGATGTCATTTTCATGTAATGGTCATACGTTTAAGACTTCGGAAGATTTATATTCTCTGTCATTTTGCATTGAGAAGCATGCAAATTGCTAACTTATGTCTTTGATAATTGGGCAATGATATTGCCACAGCGTAAATCTTATTGCCACACCAATTTTTATCATAATGTCAAGATTAAGCTTTCAAAAATACCAGCCAAATTTTGGGATAAGGATTTTCTGTTCCACATTTTATACTATACTTTCTGTTATACTATCAAATAAACAGTCAAAATTACTTCACTAAAATTATTCCTTAAAATTTTAAATATTCATTTGATGATGACAGAAAGTAATAAGACGTGTTTAAGTATTCATTTGATAGTGTGACAGAAAGTAATAAGACTAGGCACGCAGACAGTGTCCAAATGTTGTGGGCCCTAGCACCTGCCCGTTTTCTTTCTAACCATTTTTTTTGACATATGTTACATCTGATTCCTTTCCTTCTCGTAGTTCTTTGTCCTCCGCCCCAATCCAACAGGCACCCCATCCCAGTGCTCCTCCATGATCTATTGGTTTTCCTTTTCATTAAACCTTGCCATCATTTTTCATAACCTTCAAGTCCAAAATTTAATATTTCAATTCTTAACATCCTTCTCTTTTTTTAGTTAAAGTAAATCAATTTTGGCTACAAATTTTTCATCCTCCCCATTGAACCTCTTTATGTTTTATTTATTACTCAATCAGTTTGCCTTTTAGCTAGAAAAAAATAACAATCCGAACAACTTTCTTTTAATTTTAATCAAGTTTACTTTTTTTTTTCTTTTTTTTTTCTTTTTGGAATTAAAGAAGTTTCTTGAACTCTAAAGGTAGTTCTTTTCATTTTCATTTTCTAGATTTTGGGTTTTGATCTCTTTTTCATTCTCTGATTTTTTTTTTTTTTTTCATTTTGTTAAGAAAAAATTGGCTATTTAGGTTGTTTAGGTTTTATCCAGAAAATAATAGGTTTTTGAAAAAAAAATTGATAGAAATTTGTGTGGTGGTTGTGGTTTTTGAGGTGGTATTACACAGTGTTGGATAAATGGTTATGGTAAATTGGGTATTGCAAAAAAGGATGGGACCCACAGAAAATAGAGGATAGCTTTGACTCCTGATGGGCATTATTGTCATTTGAGCACATCTTAGGCACTAAGATTTGGGAAAGATTTAGGTAGATCTGATTTTTTGACCCACTTATAAATTTTATGGTATAGATTAAATATTATGAAATTTATGATATATGTTAATGTAAGTAAGATTTTATTAAATTTAATTTTGACTACAAAATTTATAAATAAAATTAAAAATCGAATGTATATAAATATTTTCCCTAAGATTTGTGTTGTGGCAATATCATTTACCTTGACAATTTGATAAAGTAGTCATATATATATATGATATGACTGTGATTTAATCTCATGAGTTATATTAATTAAAGAATTGACATCTAATGAGAAGGGGGAGATTCCACTACCCGAATTTTGTTATGAAAATTTTATCCAAAGAATTGAAGTGTTTATTAACTTGTCATGTTTGCTATCGGCCCAAAGGTACTAAAGATCTTCTGTTATGTACTATGTATATACTCTGTTATAGAAAAATTTTACGTTTTTTTTTAGAGAATTATTCTTTGTATTTTAAATATTTGTACAATATAATATTATATAATTTAAAAATTTGTATTGCACAAACTTTTAAAATTAAGAGAATGATTATCTAAAAGGGACTCTGTTATATTGTCTAAATTTTATAAAGTAATTTTAGTAAGATAATTTTAATAATTTTTGACAGGTATAATAGAGAATGAGATAAAATACAAAATAAAAAATCGTCACCACTTGATAAATTTACTTTGAAACATTAAAGCCAATTTTGCAATTTTTGTTGTTTACCATTTTTTTTTTTCTCGGTAATTGGGTGTTTACCTTACTTTCATGTTATATTGACAAATCCCGGTTTCATGACAATTTAATTGGCCCATGTTTTCGGGTATTTGGACCGAAAATTTTAAAGTAAACCTTGATCATGATAGTATGGCTATGTCATGAGTGTAATGACATTTAGCCATATCCAATGATGTGCACGGCATAATGCTGTGGATTGGGTTTACGTAACAATGGCCCCATTTGGACAAAGTTGAAAGGTATATTAATGCTGTAGTAATTTACAACATGGCAATGCTAGTTGATGAAATTCAACCAGGATACTGGTAATTAACCATTCTCCAAATCAATATAAAACACTCTGCTACCCTATAGAATATATGTATAGAATATGTACTATCATCTATCGAAGTACAGAAGGAATCATGCACAGAAACAATTACAAAATTCATTATAAATCAACTATAAATAGAATATATACTTAACTTTTTTTTTTTTGGCCTCTGAAGCAGCTCAAATTCTATTCATTGTTAACTTGTATGTTCTGAAAAATTTACATAGAAAAATGAAGTTTAGCAATGCATATGTCTGGTAGGAGAAGGAACTAACACAATGAATGGGAAATTGCTAATTGGCTATCATACATGGAAATGACCTAATCATACATTCATACTCGCAACCTCTGAGGGTCACTGGCATCGCTCGCTAAGATGAGTGGTGCTTCAGCATTTTCTGCATCAACCTCTGAGGGTGTTTTTGAAGCATTCGGCTTCAGCATCCAAGCAAAACAAAGCGAAGTAGCCTAACAAAAGGAAGCAAGGCTTAACATTGATGTTCAATGTTTTCAACTTCATAAAATGAAAATAGGATGAGAAAGTAAGAAGATATAGAGAGGCATACCACGGAGAAAGATGCACATACGAAGCTGAAACCTTTGCAGTCAAATGGTGCATTTTTTGAGAGAAACAAATCTGGAGCATCAGATCATACGTTAAGCAAAATTGAGCAAAAATCCTTTAACATCCGTTAAAAAAAAAAAATGTGAAGTTGCTGACTCCTCACTGGTCAGTGGTGTCATTGCTACATGTGGTGACAACAAAAGGGCAACTGACTGCACTGCTAAAACAAATCCTTGTACCTTTCCCTGTGATTAGACCATGAAGCCAGTAATATGACTGACAAATACCAATTCTAATAGCTACGAATCAATCGAACTTCTAGTTAAGAAGAGAAGAAGAACAGAGATACATAAAAAACTTTGTTCACAAACCTGATCAGTTGAACTTGATGCTTTTGATATGAGAGCAAAACTCTGTTATTGACTGAACTGATCAGAATAGATCACGGACACAATGATGAAGTTTTTAAAAGTATAATAGCCAATAACTGCATACTATTATACCAGTTACTTACAGAAGGTTTCACAACAACGTTAACCACTCCTAACGAAGCAGTGAAGTATGGTACCTGTATTGGAAATGGCTGGTCACTGGACGTTTCAAGGACATCTTAGTTTGAATTTTTAAGCTGTACTCTACTGCAGCAATGCGATGAAAGTGGAAAAATAGGAAAAATAAATCCAGTGAATGGAGATTTTCATACCCAAGGGGCCCATGCTAAGCCATAAAGCAATGCCTGTAAAACAGGAATTGCCTCTTTGAGGTCAAAATCCATGGTATGAGCTCTATACATAACAAGTTTAACTTACCAGGGGTTCTGTTAACTGGGCAACTTACATAGAGTGCAGATGAGAGAAAAGCTGCACAAAGGATAAGTTTCTCTCCAACCGAAGGAGTGATGAGAGGAAGCACAAGCAGCTAGAGACAAAAGCACAAATTGAGCTAGTAGTTAGTAAAGAAATTGTGGAGGATTCAACATTCAAGGCACTTTAAACGCAAAAATAATGTGCTTAGTTAAGATCTTTTTCCTGGTTCTTGATTCATTCAGTTGTCTCTCTTGAATGATTTTTGATTCTATACAATATGTGCACTTTGGATAGGTGGCTGACAATTTAATCATCCAAACACTTCAGAAGAAGAAAAATGAACTCTTAAAGATCCCTTAAGGACGCGTTGAATTAGTGAAAAACAGAACACTACACGTGGCTGTGACTAATAAATAACAGTACGGCTATCTTGATTATGGCACGAAGTAAAACTGCTTAAGGAGTTATGTCAAAGAATGGAAGGAATAGACTTCATGAAGTACCTGGGAAATGATCTGACCTATTCCCACCACCATCAGAATTTCTGAAAATTGATTTTTGTCAAAACCAAAAGCTGCCTTCAGATAATACTGAAAAAGTAACAGAAATCAAATGAGGCTCTATGTACATGACTTAAATGTACTACTGAGAAAACAGAAAGAAGCTAAGAACACCTAAACTCTTTTCTGTGCTAGCAGGATGTTGCCATATTGATAGCACACAAGGAATGTTTTAATTTGAAAGAGACACTTGCGAGTAACAAATGTCTAAAAAAGTGTGGAAAGAAAACTTTTAAGAGTATGAAAAGATTTCCCTTAAGAAAAGATAAATGTAACATCTCAAATAGTTTTGATACCAATGAGGTTTTTCAAATTGTAAAATACCAACCGAGTGGGATGGAACCTAGATCAGGCAAAAGATGGGATCACAAACAGCCTCAGCCGTGATTACCAGTTAAACTCCTTGAGATATTATTCAAAAACCCCCACAATGCATTTAGGGGATTATTATAGCAGTCATCATATGGATGCCTAACAAATCATCAATATTTTCCAGCCTACATGAACATTTTCTTGGGTTACATAACATCTGAGTTATTCAAATAATTCATAGTCTTCAGCTTATTCAAATAATTCATAGTCTTCAGCTTCAAATGGATGGCAACTAATGACCTAATTTTTACTGATTTTTCAGAGTAACTGAGTTCCTCTTTTATATTACAGAAAGCATACCAGTAGGGTGCTGTTGACGCCAGACATCCCCAATTCATAGAAGAATAAAGCAAGTGAAATGTACTTCAGTGTTGGGCTGAGGAGAAAAAAAAATATTCAGAATGTTTAAAGAATAATATGCTATGGCAGCCATCTACAAAACATAAAGAGGAAGCAAAGCCACAACTTTAGCGGCATTACAGAATCTACATATACTAAGTTACGTATTGAACGCTTGAGAAATGAAGCCACAGTAGAAAAGTTACATGTTGTATTACCTGCTAATGACAACATTTGCAGCATATCTCATGGAATTATATTGCTCTTCAACAATCTTTAGTGCCTTCTTAAAGTATGGCAAATGCTGATCTAATTTCGGAGCTGGAGTTACAGTCTCAGACAGATAAAGTGTCATATAAACAGGAGAAAAGATCAACAGGACTACTGAAACCTGAAATGGAAACATTGATTAGCAAGAAAAGTTTGAAAAATTAGGTAAGCAACAATTGTAGCATAGCTCACAGGTTACGGCAGTGGCATGCCTGAAAAATATAAGTCCCGGGTAGAAAACGAGCAAGAACATTTCCTAAGACATGGGATGTCGAAAAAAAGCCCATCATCCAGCTAAAACCTGCAGCCTTCTTGTTGTCATCAACAACATCTGCCTGTGAGCAAACACAAAAGGCCCTTATTGTCTTAAGATTTTCATACACCAAAGAAGGATTTGTACCGAAGGTGTTGAATGTTCTTACCACATAAGCAGCTGTAATGCAGTAAATACTTCCTTGAGTAAAGATCAACGAAATTGTGCGAAGAACATAGTAAGCATAAACAAAGCCCTTTGATTTGTTGATGGCTATCAATGCTGCCAAAATAAAACATATTAAAACTTCATGTACAAAGGGGAAAAAAAAAAAAAAAGAGTAAAACAGAGATGGAATACTTACTGAAAGGAAAAATGGTGGTAGATATAGTAAAAAGAAGAAGAGGCTTTCGACCATAATCATCCGAAAGTTGACCTAAAACTGGAAGAACCACCATCTTGAATATTCCAACAGTCTACACGTGAAAATAAATAATCAATATAACAAGCAAATCTGTTCCCTTCAAGTACAGTAAGGAGGTGGTGATGAAAAGAAAATCGGAAAGTAAATAAATGGTATCAAAATTGTGCAAGATAGATGAACTTCCTAAACTTACATGTGAAGAAAATACATGATTGTTCTTTTGACTATGTAAATATATCATTTTCCAGCATTTATTTTCATTCTTTACTTTTGATCCTAGAATGAAAATAATCTTCCTGTTCGTATGATTTATACCAGCCAATATTTGCTGATATTCATACATGTTCACCTACTTTCGGTGAAGTGTGCTGACTTATGTTCATTGTTCCATTTAATTCCTCTGGCATGTGGTCTAATGGCAAATTCATTGAGCAGTTCTAGTACTCTGCAAATTCCCACCAAATTTCTAGCAAAATAAACATACCCTTTCATTGAAAGCATCGTATATTTAGGCTCGTTCACCCTTTGTTAACAAGTTCACAATGTTCTAAGAGGTACGAAAATAAAAAAACGATAACTTGACAAAATTCTATGACCAATTTTGGCAAGATTAAAACAGAAAGCCCATTAGAAATGCCAGAGAAATATTTAATTCTCATTAACATATCTTAGCAACAATTAATCCAGAGGAAATTTGTCAAAGGGCTTTTAGACATAAGCTCAGTCATTGGTGGGGTCCATGTAGTGAGTTCATTAATTAGTATTTAAAATTTCTTTGGAGACATCTGGATAATCTGTAGTTCTGTATTAGATTTCTTAAATCTACTTAGAATAATTTATAAACATCGTCAAGAGGGGATAATGACTAAATACTAGAAAAAAAAAGAAGAAGAATTGTCCAACTTCCTTCGAAATCACGCCAAACTGATGAATATATTACTGAGCAGAAAAGCTGGACAAATTTCTGGAGGAAAACTTCAAAGCCACAACAACCAATTAGCAACAATTCAAAGTCAAGAATTTCAGATCTCAAAACCATCTAAATCAACTGTGGTTAGCAAAAGTTAATTTCAAGAACACCAATTGTTTAATTTCAAAAAACAATTAATGCGAACAAAGAAAGACTTTTCCAATTACATCATTTCCATCTTCTTGAAACCAAAAACAGAGATGATCCCACTTCCAGTATAGATGCATATGAACAAATACACATTAAAATGCACATAAAAAGAAAAGGGAATTTTTTTTTTTGGGGGGGTTGGGGTGGGGGATGATTCAATAATCCATGCGTGCAGTCTATGCAGAGCATGCAAGTGTCTTACAGTTTGCTGAAGACCATTGAGATAGATGGCTTGAGGGCAAGTGGAGGTACCAGGACAAAGAGCGTTAGTGGTGACATCTACAAGAACTGAATGAGTCATCTCTTCACCTATCCAATGAAGACATAGTGGAAACAGAAGGTGCACCAGAAGTCTCACTTCTCTCTTGTTCTTCCACCACCCCATCCTCATTTTCTCTTCTCTCAATTTATTTATCTCTTGTCAAATTAAACTCTCAGTTTTATCAGGGAAAACAAACACACAAGAACCTCAAAAACACAGCCAGAAGGAATGTTGTTTTCTGCGCTTGTGCTGGCAGTTGACAATAGGCAAGTGGAGGGGAGATTACTTGTGTGGACGGTTGCAAAATATTCTTTGGTAGACTTTGGTGCATGTATACTAAAGTCATCACATGCGCAAAATATCCCGGGGACTCAATTTATTTGTAGGCTTATGTACATGTATTTAAAAATTTTTGTATGGATAGAATTTATTATATAATGTTATAAATTTTTTTATTTATATTTTACAATATAATCACACATTACTTTATAAAATAATGTAAAGAAATATAAGTTAAAAAATTTATGATACTAAGTTATAAATTCATTCTATATAAAAATTTTCTTATACATACTAAAGTCCATGCGCAAAAAATAGTCCCACGTGGGCCTAGTAATTTACCCAGACCACAATGCCACACAAAGAAATTTCCATGTAAAGGTTGTAATCAAGTTTGTAGAATTGTTAACATCGTTTTGAAGGTTATAATATTGGATTGTAGGTAAAAATTTAATATTATAAGGTCTTAAAAAAATAAAAATATAATCTTTATTTATTTTTAAAATTAATATTTAATAAAAACTCATACAAATAAATATAAAATTTTAATATTTATCACTTATTTTTCTTTAATACTTAAATTTATAATATTTGATATTATATACTTGTAATATAAAAAATTCTGTATTATCGTAAATTTAATATATTTCTTTGATTAAAAACTAAAATCAGATAATATAAATAATTTAAACTCATGGATTATAGCATTTAAATGAAAATTTATCAGAATACTAACTTAACTTTTTGATTAAAAACTAAAAAAAAAAATTAATATAAATAGTCTAAACTCATAAATTGTAGCATTTGAATGAAAATTATCAAAATGCTAACTTAACTTAATAAATATAAACATAAATTATAAGATTCTAATGGACCAACTAGCATTTATCTATATAGTGATATTACATATAGAATCGGAATCAAATTTATAAATTTAAATTACAAAATTATGAGGGTAAAATCAGAATTCTAATAATATGATTGTAATAGAAGTTATTGAGTTACAATTGTAAAGTGACGAAAAATTGTAACTTACACTCCTCCAATTTGCCAAGAAAGAAACGGCTTTGGTTTGCTGAAACTTGAACATCAGAAGTTACCGGTAGCATATATTCCTGAAATTTCATACACAACTTTCCTAAGTTTTACATTGACTGATCGATTGGTCAACAGAATTTCATCTATCCAATGCAAGGGAAAAGGAAACCAACCAATGCAATTTGCGGAGCATCTACACGACTACGCGTGCCACGGCTTTGATGTTCGCGTCACACATCTCGAGGTTGCGCATGAAATGAAAGATAAAAAGGTTACATTTGAACAGTTATTATTTAGGGTTAAAAGCAAAATCCACCCTTCAATTATTACTTTAGTTATAAAATATCCCCTAAATAATTTTAATATGCATTTTACACCCTTGACATGTGGTCAATTATTTAAAATACACATCAAATGCTGAAAATTGACCATTATACCCCAAGACATTAGTTAAGTGAAATGTCATTTTCTTTTTTTCTTTTTTTATTTTCTCTCTCTTGTTTTTCATTTTATTTTTTCTAATCCTTTTTCTCATTGTTAAAAAATTATATTGATTTTAATTTATTTTTTTTAACTATAACATCTAATTTTACATGCATCTTATGATTTAATTTTTAAATTAAAATATATTATAATAAAATAATGTATATTTTATTGTAATACAGAATTTCCAATGAATTATTAATACTAAAATTAACGAATAAAAATATACAAAAAAGATAGCTTGAAAAACTTAAAGAATTTATTCTAAATATACAAATAAAAATTGTGCATGTAGAGTCATTTGGTTGACATATTTTGTCTAAATTTATTGTATCTAATTTTACATGCATCTTATGATCAATAAAAAGTAATAAAATTTTCTTGTACAATTATAATTATACAAGTGCATAATAAAATATGGTAAAAATTAAATCATAAGACGCATGTAAAATTAGATGTTATAGTTAAAAAAATATTAAAAGTAATATAATTTTTAACAATGAGAAAAGGGATTAGAAAAAATAAAATGAAAATAAAGGAAAAATGAAAATGACATTTCACTTAACTAATGTATTGGGGTATAATGGTCAATTTTCAATAAAAATGATATTTTAGATAATTGACCACATGTTAGGGGTGCAAAATGCCTATTAAAATTGTTTAGGGGATATTTTGCAACTAAGGTAATAGTTAGAGGGGGCATTTTGCTTTTAAGCCTATTATTTATAATATATTTAAAATAATTATTGTATAGTAATTTTTCGTGATTTAATATATATAAAATAAAAAGTGGTTAAAAAGTTTTTTAAATAATAATTACAAAATAGTATTTAAAAAATAATGGAAATAATTCAATCCAAACATCTCACTTTTCTATTTTTGGTAACAAAAAAGTTTAGGGTGAGGTTACATTACCAATTTTTTTTTGGGCCAATAAATTATTAGTACATATTTCAACGATTTATAGTAACTCTTAATAGTATATATTTTAACTACTTTATCGTTGATTTTACAGATTTTTCACCAGACAAGAAAATTGCGTATAGCAATAGTCCAATCTTGGACGTTTTGATAGTTTGGTCCCCATATATAACCTGATTACGTTTTAACCAACTCCTCTTAATAAGAAATGTTATCAATATTTACGATCACCCTTTTTACCTCATATACATCACATCTTAAAAGTTATACAGTAATTATTCTAATAATATTTCAATTAATAGATGTCCAAATAGAAATATCCAAAAAAAAAAAAATTAAAATGGACACGATTAACGACACCTTACCATAGAGCTTGTGATCTAAATTTAGTCACACCACTTTATTTTTAAATTTAAATTACGAGATCTACGACATAATATCATGAACCAAACCACCCTTCATATCTAAAGTTCATCGTTCCAAGTTTTTGTACACATAATACATTATGTTTCATCCATATTGTCACGCTATCATTTTGATAAAACTGTCAATAGGGTCGAGCCAGTCCAAACTCGGCTCGATAAATAAAATGCCAAATCTTATATTAAAGTGAGATGAGCTAAATTTGGACCTAAATATTAAACCCGCTTAAATTGTGAATCGAATTTAAATTTTATTAGATTTGAGCCCGATTAAAACTTGATTCGAATATTTTATATATATATATATATATATATTGACTTTATCATATTTTAAATAGTACTACTTAATTTTATGTGGATAATGATTAATGATTATAGTATTCTATTAATTTAACTAAACTCGGGTGAGTAAAAATAGCAATCCAATATCATTAGTCAATTTAATTGAAATGTTGTGATTCAATGATATAGTTAATAATTGTTTATTAACATAAGTAGTACATACTATTCCATATTATTTTGACCGAGTGTAAAAAAAATAAAATTTTAACAAATAAACTATAAAAATTTTTATTGAATAATTTGAGTTTGGGTTAGTTCAATTAAAATTCGAAACCCGAATAATTTTGTGAGTTGAATATGAATTTCACATTTGTGAGATTAGACAGACCCAATTAAGACCGAAAGTTTAAATAAATGTATAAATCGAGTTTAGATTTTACAAAACCGATTTATAAAACTCAATTGACAATCCTACATTTTGATATGTCTAAAAAATTAAGAATGTCACATTTGTTCAATTCGATTAACGATTTAGCTGAAGCACGATGAACAGATATAACCTGTTGAGAAAGATTTAGATAGATCTGATTTTTTATTTCACTTGTAGATCTTGTGGTGTGGATTAAATGTTATAGAATTTATGACTTAAGCTAATGTAAGTAAGATTTTATAAGATTTAATTTTAATTTTATAAGATTTAATTTTGATCGTAAAATCTACACATACAGTTAAAGATCGGATCTATACTAATATTTTCCCAACTTGTTTTCCTCCAAACCATATAACCCTCAAGTTGTTTAAGAGACCAACTGGACCGATCGAACTTTACTCTCCATTTGGTTACTGTGCGTTGAAGCCATGTTGGCTTTAATTATTACGTCACTTTCCATTTTTATTGACAATTTCAAGACGTGACAATTTAATTGGTACAACTTTTTAGGTTCGTATTTGGTTAGAATCGTTTGAATAAACTCTGAATATAGGACAATAAAACTTAAAGCACATGTTTTAATGGGTGAAATTCATCATGACCAAACAAAGTGTTCTTGAAATCAAAGGCTTCCAATTCTAAGTACCACCAGGCATTTGGAATTTCAACCCCCCCGCCCCCCGCCGCCCCTCCTTTTTGGAGTTCCAATAAGATACCTCTCTCGGATTCCTTTGGTTGTCGAATGTTTCTAGTTTGCTCAATGGAAAAGACCAATTGATCATAATCAACTTTGGATTTTTTTTTTTCTTTGACCACCAATATGGTTATAAAATTCTTGTATGGACAAGTTCATGGAGTGTCATAAATTCTTTAGTCCAAAATACTCCACATCAACAAGTGATATGATATGAATTGATATAGAGTGTTTTGGATCAAACTATCCATGGTACTATACCATAAACCTGATCCATGTAAGAATTTTTCCAACATGGTTATGACTCGTGATTGCTGGAAAGCACTGAAGCAATGTTTTGAAAATCGGACCGGGTATTGAACCGGTGGCCTGTTCGATTTGCGGTTCAACTAGTTCGATCAGTTGAACCGGTCGGTTACTAGTTTTTTTTTTTTTACTAAAGTGTTGTATAATTTAGAAATAACCTAAAATGTATTTACATAAAATCTAAAACAGAAGAGAAACACTAATTTCGGAGAATTATAATTATAATACCCAAAATACTAATAAATTTCTAATAAGAAAAATGAAAATTGTACAAAATAGTATAAAAAAAGATCAAAAAAATAATAACTTAATAGTTGAGAACTTGGTGTGTTCAATGTTTTGTCATTTTGGAATTTATTTCACGATTTTTCAAATTTTTTCTTTATTTAAATCATTCTTTTTATTCTGAAATTTAAAAAATCATAAAAACCGATTGAACCGATTTTGTCCAATTTTTTATACAAACCGAACATATAAATGGATTGGACCGGTAGCTCTTCCAGTTTGCGATCCGACCAATCAACCAGCCAATTCGGTCTGATTTTCAAAACATTGCACTGTTCTCTAGTCTCTATCATATGTATGATTTGAAAGCATTTCTAGATTCAACAATAAAATTTAAATATTTAAATCAAGTTATTAGTTAAAATTTTGTAACTCCGACACATATTAACCCATCTAAATAGGGTTAATGGTGCCATCGGGGACCATCCTCCCTACCATCCCTCAAAAATTTAGAATCTGTATTTTTTATTTTTGAAAATTTTAAAAAATGTTACTTATTTATATAAAATTTACATTTTGTCCCTTAAAATTTAATAAAAATATAAGCTAACCTTTATAATTGTATGCGCGTTAAAATCCGATTCTTGCGTCCATCCCTTGGTACCATACACTATGACAAGAGCGGACCTTCAATATTTTCTGCATCAACAACCTCGAAGGTTTTCGTTGAAGTATTTGGCTTTAGCATCCAAGCAAATCAAAGTGCAATTGCCTATGAAAGGAAGCACCCGAGTATATAAGGGCATGCAGAGCTTTTTACTTCACGAGGAGATGTGATGAGATATCAGAAAAAATTAAGTAGAGGCATTACATACACAGGTAAAGATGCAAATACAAAGCTGAAACCTTTGCAGTTGAATGGTGCATTTCTTGAAAGGAACAAATCTGGAGGATCAAAACATTTGTTATAATATTGAGCAAAAAGCCTCTTAACATTTTTAAAAAATTCCGAAGTAGCCAACTACACTGATCTTGTGGTGTCATTGCTAACCGTTCTTTTTAAATATATATATATATATATATATATATATATATATATATATATATATCTATATATTTTGGGTTAAATCCCACTTTGGCACCCTAAACTTATTAACATTTACTATATTGTATTTTGAATTAATTTTTTGATCACTTTGCTCGGTAAACTTTTTGTTTCTAGATATTTTACTCCAAATTTCAACGGAAAGTATAAAGGCAAGATAATGTTTGTGAATTCTATGTACAAGTAGTTAGTGTAATATTAAGGGTTGTGATCAAACAAAATGTTATGTTAAATACCATAACATATATTAATGCATAAGACTTGCGAATATTCTGAGTTACTTTTATACGCTTCGTCATAAATTGGGTGAAGTGTTAAGAAACAAAAATTTTAGGGAGTAAAGTGATCAAAAAATTAATTTGAAATACAATGTAATAAATAATGACAAGTTTAAAAGGTCAAAACAAAATGTAATTAAAAAGAAAAATTGGAACTCTTAATTCCCACCAAGATTATAAATATAGTAACAAAATTAGCCTGAAAATGATTGAATAGCTATCGAACGAATGAGACCCGTTATAACGTACAATGCCTCCCTTTACACATGCTTTAAACATACATAAATTTAACATAAAATTGTATCAATATGATTTTCGGAGATTAAAATAAAGTAACAATTTCACTAATAAAATAAGTAAACATATGCAATTCATACTAAGTTTGATGCCTATTTTAAAGCTTGAATGATGTTAAAATTTTTAAACGATCCATATATCGAAAGTCATAATAATAAGGATTATGACAAATAGGTTAGGATGTTAATTAACTGGCAAAACAAGAACTAAGACTCACTAGAGTAAAAAATTTCTCAACGAACATTTTACTTAATTTTGTTGGGTGTAAAGTGAAAAATTGAGATATTATATGAGTAAAATATAATTTTCTATCACTATAGAAGGTAAACTCTAACTAATCCTACAATTAGTTTAGTAATTTTGTGTCACTTCTTTAAAGGTTTGATTAAAGAAAATTTTATGCTATTCATCTCGCAATGTAAGTAGAGTGAATATTATAAATCGTTGAATGATTGAAAAGTAACGAGAGTTACTTAATTTCAATCATTTTTAAATATCTATCATACTTACTGTATATTGCGAATTGAATAGCCAAGATTTACTCTTGATTAGCCAAGATTTACTCTTGATTACCACTTGCTTTGACATTTAATGAGAGGAATTAAATGTATATACATATTTTCTTTGAAGGCAAATCCATACACGAAGATGCTTGCAGGACAAGCTGCAATTAACCTACCATATATTAGAAAAGATACTAGGAGTTACTACACTATTTATGACCGGGGGATTGGATTGGAATCAAAACGACCCTAAGGTTTCTGCTATCGCGCTCGTCAATTCTCTTCTCAGTAATTGCAAATCTTTCCGCTTGACTATTGGTAGTTAATTGTTGGAATTGTTTTTACTAACATATTCTCTTACGTTATTTGGTGTTGACGTTGATCTGATGTTACTTTTCTAAGAAATTTTATTGTTTAATTAGTTCTACTTGTCTATGTTATCTATGAATTTCTTACATATCCTGTCTTGCAAATGTTAGAAAAAAAGGAAAAAAAAAAAAAAACTTTAAATCCTGTTTTGTAAGGTAAAGAAAAATTGCGTCTTTTCTGGATTCATAATATTATGTTCCCCGTTCAGTACTCTTCTGGATTTGATTGGTTTATTCTCTTTCTTATTTTCCAGATGTCCCAATTCGCATTATTATTTCTCGTCCCTTTTTCTTGTACGTGACATATTTGATTCACTTCTGTTGTTGATTGTTTTTTTTTATTTCTTTTCCAAATTTTTATTAACGTGTGGATGATCTCTGGTTCATCTTCCTGTTCCTGATTCTTAATTTGGATCACACGTGTCCTACAGAAAAATGGAAAGATCGTTCCCTGCAAGTTTACAGCATAAGAATTTGGGGAAGAGGCCCTACAGAGAAATGGAAAGATCCTCCCCTGAAAGCCTAAAGCATAAGAGGCCGGAAGTGGAGATGTATATGAAGAAATACATAAGGCGTCTTCCCAAGGAGATGCATAACACGAGGCATGTGT
Organism: Cinchona pubescens; assembly: GCA_025175665.1. NCBI lineage: Eukaryota > Viridiplantae > Streptophyta > Magnoliopsida > Gentianales > Rubiaceae > Cinchona > Cinchona pubescens. Next base: position 1,242,851 of record JANKKI010000258.1, on the reverse strand, counting down.
TGCACAAGTCTATCCCTTGGCCCGAACCAGAGAAACTGGTGCACGGGCCTACTGGTTGGGGACCTCGGAGCCTAATGGAATCTAAGATTGGAGAACAAATAAGATGTGCATTTGGGCATTGCCAGCAAACTCGTGAGAGCAGGGTAGGTAGATAAACCCGATATGAATTTCAATTTTTTCTATTGTTTATTGTTGTACCAGTACTACTGACCCGATTATGTTCAAATATGTCCCCCAAGGATTGTGTTGTAGAACTAAATAGTTTAGGCTAAATTTTTGGGTAAATTACAAAATGCATACAAACACTAGGGATTTTATATATGGTTTGATGACTTTTAGATCATGGTCGATTCTTAGGGATTTGAAGTACACGACTCTCCAGTATATGATGCAGTTGTACCATTAAGCAACCCTGACAAGAATTCACAATTTTATTTATTCCTTAGTCGGATGGCAACTGAAGCTCTTAATCATTTTAATTCACTGAAGGTAATTCTTATCTTGTATGGCACTTATTTATGTTTGGTTTGCAAACTATTGTAGTGTGCTTAAGATGTAAATTTTGTTGTTTGTATCTCTTGTAGGGGACAAGTTACGGATTTCACAGGACTGTTAGAGTAAATTCTTCGGTTGCTGGAGGCATAATTTATTATCTGACTTTTGAAGCCATGGATCCTCGAGCTGGTTATGCCGTACAAACCTTCGAAACAATGATATTTGATCGTGGGCCTCTTGGAGCAGAAATTATATGAAGTCCTGTAATATTATAAGACCTTCTCGTGGAGCAGTTGTTTCGAGGTATGCTACGAGAATCCCGTAATTTGATCTCCTCATTTCATTTCTTCAACGATGCAATTACCCATGTAAGTTGGGTATCCTGCATCTTTCATTTGTGCCTCTGCACGAAACTCAATTTTTAACAGATGTATTGGATATCACTTATAAGGGGATTTTTGACAGCAATGAGGATTTTAAATCTATTTTGTGACCAAAAATAATCTCTATTGTCAAAATATTTTAACTGTTCTTATTTTCTGCTATTTAAGGGGTTGGATGTCACATAGTTCACCCCTTCTGAAATAATTTTATTTTAATCAAGATGATGTTGGAGAATATCCTAATAAATGAATTAAGGTTTTACTAGTATTTTGGTCAGAAAATAGTTTTAAAATCCTGTGAAATCAATATTTCCTCACTGACGTAGGTTTCTTAGTAGTTGTGCTCCTCTCTTTGCTAAGTATTTTTTTCATTTAATGAATCTGTTTAATATTTCGATTTAATGCTTGTACCATGAAAGGAAGGTTTTTGTTTTTGGGGGTTTCTCTGTGCCCTCCCGTGAGTTTGTTTCCACTCGTGCATGAATAGTCTTTTAAGATTATAGTAGTATTCTGTTTGCTTAGCCTTTTTTTATTTTTTATAATTATGCATAAATGTGAGAAGCAGTCTTTGGGGTGAAGTTCTAGGTGTTCAAAATTTTTGAATTTGCTTTTGTGTGCACATGTTATATCTTCGATCTAAATATGCGTTTTTGTATTTCTATCTATTCTGTAAAATTGCTGATTTTATTTTAACTTTCCGGTGTCCTACACTTCAAGTATCAACGTGTTGGTTGCTAGTGTGTATACCCTGGTTGTGTAATATAATTCATGTACTATTGCTTATGGAAACCACAGAACTTCCGGGCATTGTTAAGGCCAAATTCTTTCTTGATTACTTAGACAATTGGATGTCCCATTTGCAAGCCCCGGTCAAGCAGCCTTGTGAGATGATGGTGACCAACAAAACTCAAACTTATGGATGAAGGGCTGCATTATTCTGAAAAACTTAGTAATAGCTTTGTTAGTTGTGCATATACTTTGTGGAATATGGTTGTCCTGCCAGAGGCAGTTGGGTGCGTGGTTTATGTTTTGGAACATTGAAGTTGATTCTTTAAGATTTATGTTTGAATACTGAAATACTTTTGCTCAGTGACTTTATCATGCCATCAAGATGTATATAGTTGACCAAGCTCTTAAGATCAAAATGCTACCTAGCCCAGAACAGATCATAACCGTTTTTAGGTGGCTTAAAATTGTTTTGACCCATGAATTTAGATATCAATAGTTAAATGTCCCGTTGCAGAGAAGTTGAAAGAATGGGGAGAGGTGATGAATGTAGGAAGTAGTTGTCCTTTTTTATTTTTTAAAAAATTACAACAAAAAACTCATCTATTATTACAGTGTTTATTGGTTGGATTCATGCACTTTTCTTGTTTACCGTGACTACAGATTTCATTTGATCTTTAATAATGTTCTTAAAGAAACTGCCAGTTTACTTTCCACGAAGCAACATTTAAAGTAATTTTTTATCAGGATTAACCACAAAATTAGCGTACATGAATTAGAAGTTGCAACTTGTAAATAACCATGATTGAAGCAGCAAATCTAGCGGGAATTATCCAAAATAGCCCAGATGGTTGGTTTATTCTCTTTCTTATTTTCCAGATGTTCCAATTCACATTATTATTTCTCGTCCCTTTTTCTTGTACGTGACATATTTGATTCACTTCTGTTGTTGATTGTTTTTTTTTTTTTTCAAATTTTTATTACCGTGTGGATGATCTGCGGTTCATCTTCCTGTTCCTGATTCTTAATTTGGATCAAACATGTGTCCTACAGAAAAATGGAAAGATCGTTCCCTCCAAGTTTAAAGTATAAGAATTTGGGGAAGAGGCCCTACGGAGAAATGGAAAGATCCTCCCCTGAAAGCCTAAAGCATAAGAGGTTGGATAAGAGGAGGCCGTATATGGTGACTCCAGATGTGGAGATGTATATGAAGAAATACATAAGGCGTCTTCCCAAGGAGATGCATAACACGAGGCATGTGTTGCACAAGTCTATCCCTTGGCCCGAACCAGAGGAACTGGTGCACGGGCCTACTGGTTGGGGACCTCGGAGCCTAATGGAATCGAAGATTGGAGAAAAAATAAGATATGCATTTGGGCCAAGAGAATTCATGAAGGCAGACTATTATACTGATTCCTCTTCTTGCCTGGTCAAGCACGATCCTGTAGTTTGGGGGAGGCATTGCCAGCAAACTCGTGAGAGCAGGGTAGGTAGATAAACCGGATATGAATTTCAATTTTTTCTATTGTTTATTGCCGTACCAGTACTACTGACCCGATTATGTTCAAATATGTCCCCGAAGGATTGTAGAACTAAATAGTTTAGGCTAAATTTTTGGGTAAATTACAAAATGCATACACACTAGGGATTTTATATATGGTTTGATGAGTTTTCAGGAGATCATGGTCGATTCTTAGGGATTTGAAGTACACGACTCTCCAGTATATGATGCAGTTGTACCATTAAGGAACCCTGACAAGAATTCACAATTTTATTTATTCCTTAGTCGGATGGCAACTGAAGCTCTTAATCATTTTAATTCACTGAAGGTAATTCTTATCTTGTATGGCACTTATTTATGTTTGGTTTGCAAACTATTGTAGTGTGCTTAAGATGTAAATTTTGTTTTTTGTATCTCTTGTAGGGGACAAGTTACGAACATCACAGGAATGTTAGAGTAAATTCTTCGGTTGCTGGAGGCGTAATTTATTATCTGACTTTTGAAGCCATGGATCCTCGAGCTCGTTATGCCATACAAACCTTCGAAACAATGATAAGAGATCGTGTGCATCTTGGAGCAGAAATTATGTCCTGTAATATTATAAGACCTTCTCGTGGAGTAGTTGTTTAAAGGTATGCTACAAGAATCCCGTTTGTTTGAACTCGTCATTTCATTTCAGTTCAACGATGCAATTACCCATGTAAGTTGGGTATCCTGCATCTTTCATTTGAGCCTCTGCACGCCAGTTGGGAAACTGAGTTTTTAACAGATGTGTTGGATATCACTTAGTTCTCCTTGTTTAAGGGGATTTTTGACAGCAATGAGGATTTTAGAAGCTATTTTGTGACCAACAATAATCTCTGCTTTCAAAATATTTTAACTGTTCTTATTTTAGATGTATATTGTAGTGAGTTTGTTTTCACTCGTGCATGAATAGTCTTTTATGGTTTATAGTAGTGTTCTGTTTGCTTAGCCTTTTTTTAAAAATATTATGCATAAATGTGATAAGCAGTCTTTGGGGTGAAGTTCTAGGTGCTCAAAATTTTTGAATTTGCTTTTGTGCGCACATGTTATATCTTCGATCTGAATATGCGTTTTTTTATTTCTGTTATTCTGTAAAATTGCTGATTTTATTTTAACTTTCCGTTGTCCTACACTTCAAGTATCAACGTGTTGGTTGCTAGTGTGTATACACTGGTTGTGTAATATAATTCATGTACTATTGCTCATGGAAACCGCAGAACTTCCGGGCGTTGTTAAGGCCAAATTCTTTCTTGATTACTAAGACAACTGGATTGGATGTCCCATTTGCAGGCACCGGTCAAGCAGCCTTGGAGATGATGGTGACCAACAAAACTCAAACTTATGGATGAAGGGCTGCATTATTCTGAAAAACTTAGTAATAGCTTTATTTGTTGTTAGTTGCGCATATACTTTGTGGAATATGGTTGTACTGCCAGAGGCAGTTGGGTGCGTGGTTTATGTTTTGGAACATTGAAGTTGATTCTTTAAGATTTATGTTCGAATACTGAAATACTTTTGCTCAGTGACTTTATCATGCCATCGTGATGTATATGGTTGACCAAGCTCTTAAGATAAAAATGTTACCTACTGTTTTTAGGTGGCTTAAAATTGTTTTGACGCATGAATTTAGGTAAAATAGTCTCTTGTACAGTTCTAGAGAAGTTGAAACATTGCTAAAAGGTGATTTTATAATTGTTGGAAAATGTAACAGAGAATGGAAAAACAATAAATTGAATTAAAAACTGAAGGGTCACAATTGACAGGCAATCCTGTTAATTGGACTGAGTGGATTACTCTTCTCATAAACCCATATGATCTGCCAACAAAAGGAAAAATGGGAAGAAAAAATAAAACCGACTTTTATCATATAAGAGAAACAAATCCTTGGGTTTGAATATCCAATTACACATGAGTACGTCTTTACCATCAAATTTAATTAGGTTCAGGAAACATATGTCCAGGAACTCTTATAAACCTTGGATTTAGTGCATGAGTTTATGCATAAATGAAATCTCTATTGTATAATAGTTATAGAACAACAGTTTCAAGATTCATAAATCAATGCAAAGTATTGAGCAACCATACTCATATATATATATATATATATATACTAGCTTTTAAGCTTATATTTTGTGTGAGTGTACTTGGATGCTGTGATATATATTTTGATAAATAAATGTCTAGTTAAGAATGTATACCCGGTTTGATAAACTTCAATTAATTAAAGTGATGGATTAATTTATGGAGGCTCAAAACAAAATAGGCTGTCATCAGCACTCAGCCTTGTGATTAGTTCCACTAGAAAGGGTGTCAAAAAGTTCTGTAGTTCCTCTATACCTCTCATATGCTTTAACTGTCATGTACTGTAATTGTTTATAACTATCATATATTACTATTCAGGATTACAATCCCAACCGATTATTTCATGTTCGTTAATAGTCACAACATTTTATTATTACCTATTTGAAATATACATATCAAACATATGAAAAATTATATAAAGATTTCATTTCTACAATTTAGAAAACTATGAAATCCACATAGGCATACATTATAGAGATATTTTTATAGCTAAGAGAAACATTTCATGGAAAAACATTTTCATAAAATAATTTTGACAATCATGTGAGTTCAAAAAGGAATTTCAAAAAATATCAAGGTTCATAAACCAAATTTAGAAATTCTTGGAGTAAGTACCACCTACCTCGAAGGTTCAATAATCTTGCCTTTACTTGACTTTCTTCCTTGACGAGAATCCTTGGTATAAAATCACAATATTCAATTACTAATATCTCAAACAAATACTCTCTAGTTAAATCCTATATCAAATTTCCAAAAAATCTTGCCTATTAATTAAGGTCTAACAACCTCGACTATTTGTCGTATGAACAAAATATTTTCACATTTTATTGACTTTAGAATAATCCTTGTACTATATCGGTAACTTTTCAAAATACTTTAACTCTTATTTCAAAAGTAATACTTCTATACGTCATTTTCCTAGCTTACTCAAATCACTTTAGTATTAGCTTAGATCAAGACAAAAATATATTTATCACGCATTTTCAAAACTTAAATGGCTTTAATAAAACTTTCCAAAACTTATATGGCCTTAACACAAGATTTTATAAGACTGTGAAAGGCTATTTGGGTAACTTTAAAACATGCAAGAGTAATTTGGTAACTTTAGAAAGTCATTGGGGACCTTTATGTCTCTAATGTCATATTATAAAACCTTTAGGAGCCAGTAATTAATGTCACTAAATGTTCATGGGTGTTTATGTCAATTATAAAAACTTTTAAAGGCCTAAATAAAGTATTTACAAACTGTAGGGGCTATTAGTGTAATTTCTAAAAATCGCCAAGGACTACTGATGCCTTTTTGAAATCCATATGGGTTAATTATAATTGTCAGAAGTCAAAGAGCACTTGATTTGAGTCTTTAAGAAAAAATTTCCCAACCTTACCGTAGTACCCTTGAACTCGAGGGGTTAATCTGTAAAATTAGGAAATATTCTTAATCTTTTCTTTCTTCCTACCCTTAGTCGAAATCACCTCCGGTGGCAGCCTAGATCGAACTGGTCATGGATGTGATTAAGAGTCAGACGGATCTTCTCTACCGATGATAGAAGATGTTGGCCGAAGTGATCTGACCCCTCCCCCTCTAATCGCTGGCCTATCTCCTATTCCACTAACTTTCCGTTTTTTTGGAATTAATAATTATTCCGTAAAATATCTTTTTAGTCTTTGAAAATAATCTAATCTTTTCCAACAATTATAAGTCTAATCTTTTCCAACAATTATAAAATTGTTTTCTAAATCTTTCTAATACAATAATCATCTGAACCATAACTTTAATCTTATATAAATAATATGTGTTAATATCCCAACATCATAATATAACAAAATAATTAATAAAAAAATCAATATGAACAATAATAGATTAACTAATAACTAAAAACGAAATTAATCGCTTTACGCTTAAATAAATAATACCGAACCTCAGATATGCATAAATTCTTTTTCTTCCAAGTTGTAAGCAGGCAAAAATAGTTAACTGCTTTAAATAACTACAGGGTAAAGAAAAACTCTAATTACCTAATTCCAAATCTAATGATTGATTCGTTTCCTAATTTGGTTTAGGTTTTTTTAACAGAACTATTTGTTTCCCAATTTGGTTTAGGTTTTTTAAAAAAACTATTTTTCTTCTTTCTTAATATTATATAATTATTTTAGGAAAATTTTAGATTTTCATCAATTAACCCCAAAAGTTTTGAGGTTTCATATTCTATCTAGTTTACAAAAAGTTTCGTTCTCAAAACTTCAGAACCAAATTTCGAATGCACTGCACCGTCTATTATCAATGTCTTCTGATCCGTAAACCTAACAGTTCAATTGTATGCAACAATTCATTGTGATTTACTACTCATGATATTAAATCCAAGAGTAACTCTAGATGTCTTAATTGACCAAGGAATCCTAAGTATTCTCTTCTAGTCACCATTTTTTTCAATGAGAAAATTGCCAAACCCTTTTATCATACACTTATCGACATAAAGTATTAATTCCAAAATGTCGATATATCTCCAGTCCTGAGGTAGTTTTAGTTTTAGATCTCCAAATACTTGAATACATGCTATAGTAGTAACGTTCCATGTATCGCTTAACTACTTAATTCCAATACTTCAATCTTGTGATGACTTACCTTTAAGTACAAAACCTCGGTATATCCTTACCAGGAGGTATTCTAATTATTCAAAGTCAATTGAAATACCGAATTTATTCTAGAGTTACAAGCTTAGTATTTAATCAAAGACTGTATTATCCAAACAAAGTACTAACAAGGATACTTTTCCAGATATACTATGACGTGGTGTATATAACATCCGAAAGCATAGATCTTCTAACTAAATAGATTCAGTTATGATAAATTACAGCAATCAAATTAAACCACTATTGCACTTTCATAATTAATGACAATAAAATCATTGACGTTTGAGTAACAATTGGAAACTCCACTAGCAAGATGGGATGAAAGCTCCAATGTGATCTTTAAACTACAACAAATAATTTATGTCCTTTTTTTTTATTTTTAAAGGATATGTATATTCCATAAGTCTTGATTTTGTTGGGTACAGTAACTTAAGATAACGTAATTGTTCTATTTGAATACCTTAAAAAGCACATAGAAAACATTATTTTACCATTATTTACCAAAATCGTCACCTTAAGAAAAAAATCCTATCAAATAGAACAATTACGTTATCTTTAGTTACTTACCCAACAGGGAATGATCACATAAATTTCTTTATCAGAATTTTCACTCTTATGAGAGTAAGTCTATCATGTAGTCAAAGGTGTCATCTCTTTAGTTACATCAACGTGTTAATCTAGTGTGATATCCTATAAAACTTCCTAGTTAATTGATTCCAAGTGTCTTTATAAATTTGGATAAAATAATTTTTTTTGTACCCTTCACATCAGGGTAGGAACTCTTTCTTGGTACACATGTTGTTTCTTAAAGAGACACGGGGAAAACAAGTTCCATTTACGATATATGATTTAGTTATAACTGTCATGTATCAGAATCGTTTATAACTGTGATATATAATATTCCGGATTACAATCCCAACTGATTATTTCATGTTCGTTAAGAGTCACAATATTTTATTATTATTTATTTGGAATATACATATCAAACATATGAAAAAGTATATAAAGATTTCATTTCTATAATTTAGAAAACCATGCAATCCACGTAGCCATACATGATCCAGATATTGTTATAGCTAAGAGAAACATTTCATGGAAAAACATTCTCATAAAATTATTTTTGACAATCATGTGTGTTCATAAAGAAATTTCAAAAAATATCAAGGTTCATAAAATAAATTCAGAAATTTAGGAGGTAAGTACCACTTACCTCTGTAAAAAGGTTCAATAATCTTGCCTTTACTTCACTTCGTCCCTTGACGAGAATCCTTGGTATAAAATCACAATATTCCATTACTAATATTTCAAACAAATACTCTCTTGTTAAATCCTATATAAAATTTCCTAAACATCATACCCTATTAGTTAGGGTCTAACGACCTCGACTATTTGTCATATGTACAATTTTCTTAAGTTGTTGACCTTAGAATAATCCTTGTGTTATATCGGTAACTTTTGAAAACACTTGAACTCTTATTTCAAAAGTAATACTTTTATATGTCACTTTAATCCAACTTACTCAAGTCACTTTAGTTATTAGCTTAGATCAAGGCAAAAATATATTTATCACGCGTTTTCAAAACTTAAATGGCTTTAATAAAACTTTTCAAATCTCATATGGCCTTAACATAATATTTTGAAGACTATTAAGGCCTCTTTGGGTAACTTATAAAACATGTGAGGGTAATTTGGTAATCTAGAAGTCATTGGGGACCTTTCCATGTATATTATAAAACCTTTGGGAGCCATTAATTAACTTCACTAAACTTTCGGGGTCTTTCTATCATTTATAGAAACTTTTAAAGGCCTATATAAAGTATTTACAAACTATAAAGGCTACTAGAGTAATTTCTAAAATCTCTAGGGACTACTAATATCCTTTTAAAATCCATAGGGGTTGATTATAATTGTCATATGTCAAAAACTTTAGGGCCTTACTGCAATACTCTTCAACAACAGGGTTAGAATCTTATACACATCTAGATGTGTATAAGAGACAGCCCTAAATAGTTTCTTACCCGTCAAGCATCCCTTTATTCCGGTCATCTTCACCCTTTTTTCGATCACATGTCGGCGCCACCACCTCGCATCGTCAACGCCTTCTCTCTGTTTTGTCTTTTCTCTTTTCCTTGGCCATCTTGAAATATCTCACTCTCATTTCTATTGTTATGCTTTCGGATGTTATATACACCACGTCATAGTCTGTCTCCGCCTAGATCCGATAGGTCATGGATTTGATTTTAAGTCCGGCCAAATCTTCCTTACCGACGATAGAAGATGTTGGTCAAGTGATCCGACCCTATCCTTCTAATCGTTGGCCTATCTTTGATTCAATTTACTTCCCTTTTTTTTTTGAATTAATAATTATTCCATAATATATCTTTTAGTTTTAGAAAACAATCTAATCTTTTGCAACAGTTGATGGATTTATTTTTTTAAATCTTTCTAATACAATAATCATTTGACCCATAAATTTAATCGTATATTATTAATATACTAATAACCTAACCTCATAATATAGCAAAATAATTAATAAAAAATTAGAGTGAACAATAATAGATTGGCTAATAAATGAAAATGAAATTAATCACTTAAGGTTTAAATAAATAAATAGGGATATAGACAAACTCTATGTGTGTGCACTATGGTAAAATTAAATTGGCATAAAAAAATAAAAGTTTTAGAAATTATTTTTATTCAGATAATAAGCAATGATTTGAAAGGAAAGAAAATAATTAATAAAAGATAGTTATTTGATTTTATTAGGGGAAAAAACAAAAATTACACTAAAATATTTATGGTTTGTAAAGAGAAAAACATGATATTGAAGGTAGTTATTTAAAAAAAAATAGAAAAAGAAAAATTAAACCAAATTAGACCAAACCTCTTGCTTTGTATAAGGTAGTAATAACTAACCTCAAATATGATTAAATTTTTCATCTTTCAAGTTGTATGTAGGCAAAAATAGTTAACTACTCTAAACTAAGTATTTATTTAGTAAAGAAAAACTCTAATTACATAAATTATTGTTTTCCAATCTCATGATTGATTCGTTTCCTAATTTGGTTTAAGTTTCTTAAAAAAAATCCATTTAATATAATAAGTCTGTCTACTTATAATATTACTATTATTAGTTATATAAATTTCAAACTATCACAACATAATTCTTTATATTTATACAAAAATTTAGGCATAAATGCATAATAAGATGGTAAAAAATTTATTTGTATAAAAATAATTTATATTTGACCAAAAATATAATAAAAGTTGTTTTTATAGCTATTATATATATTTTTAATAATTTTTCCTAAATTATAACAAAATTTTGGCATAAATATGTATTAAAAAGGTATAAATTTTTTAAAGTAGAAAAATTAATTATATTTGAGTAAAGAAAAAATAAGAATATTATTTTAATGGTTTTTATTTTTTAGTCCTCATAAAAAAACCTTTTATAATTATTTTATATATATTATAAATTCACAAATAATTATTATCTTTTCTCTAACTGTTTATTCAAGTACGCTCCTGTATCCTAGTTAATTACACTCATCTTTGTAATTTTATATATTTTCATATGCTAATGACCTTATATCTATAACTATCTATTATAATTAATGTGATTAATCGGGTTTGTTTTGGTCATGACATGAACTTATTGTCGATTAGGATCAATGTATAATAAATAATTAATGGTTAATCGTCACAGATACATTGTGTTGGTAGACTTTCAAATTTATTGGTATTAATAGTTTCTTCAATTGTGGAATTAAGCTTACTTTTGCCAAAAAAAGTTCAATCCCACCAATATTTAATAGAAAATACATAAAATAAGACACAATGCCTCTGAAAACTTTGAAATATATTTGACTTGATTGGATTTGAATTCAATAACATATCTTTTTAATATCAAAGTTTTCCTCCAACTTAAAAATCACAAAATTAATTATCATATAAATGAAAATTTTAATATTTATAAAAGTGAAAAAAATAGTGATGTATATAACACTATGTTCTTGTCTCATTGAAATTTTTATTACGATGAATTTAGATTTGCTTTTCTCTTCCATACACAAAGAAAAGAAAATTAAACCAAGCAATTTGTTAATTTTATATTTCTTCAATAGTAATATTTTGTCACAAGATCATTATCTTCAATAAATTATTTTGTAAAGTATTGGAGTCTACAATAACTATTGAAGAGATAGAAATTAAATTCAACCCATGATACGATGTAATGCCCAAAATATTCCAAATAATCACTGTAACGCATACAGATATTTTAAGTATTACATTTGTCTCTTATACACATCTAGATACTTAGATAAGTAATTAATAAAAAACAACATAGATTATGCAAATAAATCATCTGTTAAATAATCTATATAGTTGATGGTATATATTGAGTTTAAATGTCAATTTGGAAAATTATGCATAAATTGTAAGACCTATAAGAATATTATGCATAAATTGTTGGATTGACATACAGAAAATATAAGTAGGTAAAAAAAGTACGCAAAAAATAAAAATAAAATTCAAACACTTTTGTTAGCTTTAATTTCGTTTACATATTTAATAAATACAAATTTTACTTTTATTTAGTACAATACTATATAAAAATACAATTTTGGAATTAACCACGTTCGATACTATTTAGGGTGAAGGGAAGAATTTAGAATGTCAATAAAGTACTGAAGTGAATGTTATCATAAGATTAAGAAAACGTGAAAAAATACAAATATATTTCTATTTTGATACATGATTACACAATATGTTAAAAATCAGATTGAGGTCTACTTATACACATCTCTTGCTCAAGTATTTTACTTTTAGAGTAAGATAAAGGATTTTTCATTAACACATCTAGATGTGTATAAGAGACAGGCATTGCTCTCTATCTCTCCATTTCTTGAAAGACGCTTCCTTCTGGCAAGTCGGGCAAGCATTTTTCTTGTTATATGTTTTTGACTCAAATGGCGGCATAATAGTTTGAACTCCTAAGGATGCGATGTTAAGAACACCAGTCGACAAACAACATTATAGCAGACTCAGCTATTAATTCAACAAGACCGACCCCTCTTGAAGTGAAGTACTGTGATAAAGATGAGCTGATGAACGAGTCTGAACATCGCATCCTTAGGAGTTCAAACTCATTATGCCGCCATTTGAGTCATGGGCCTAAGCATGATACTCTTCCCATTGCCAGAAGGAAGCGTCTATCAAGAAATGGAGAGATAGAGAGCAATGCTGCGATAGCAAGTGAAAACAAAGGCTGGCAATCTGTTGAGCTTCCTAGACCTTTTTCAAGGATTTCCAGAGCAACAGCCAAGCCAGTGATCACTGCACAAAGGCAAGCCATTCACGGCAAGACAAGCAGAGATCCAGTTCAGGGAATTAAAGAGCAGGAGAACAGGAAAATGAGTAATCCCAAACCCCCCACCCAACCTTATGGTATAAAATATCCTTCAGAATACCATACTTCTCTGGGTTCACTTACTCCCTCCACGGAATAAAATTCAAGACCAATCCTGTTCGGAGTAGAAGAACCCCTTCACGGACGAAAATAAACTTTTCGTTGGAGAGGTAGTTCCTTATATAAATATGCTAAAAAATGCAACTGTAGCCCTTCCGGGGGCGAGAATAAAACTTTTCTAGGAGATTTGCACCTAAAGAAATCTTTGTCCTAACACTAAGAATTTACTTATTTGATTTGTGCCGAAGATGACCCGTCCAACGGCGAAAATACGGTTTTCCGTGGAGGAATAGTTCCTTGGATAAGTATGTTTGAAAGAGCAACCAAAGTCCTTCCGAGTGCGAGTAAAATTTTAGTTTGAAATTTATATAAGTATGGTATTCTTAGTATCCAATACTAAAGGTTTACTTAGGTGATTTGTACCTAGGATAACTCCTCAGGGGGCAAAAATAAGTTTATCTTGGAGAGGTAATTCCTTGGTTAAATATGCCATCATAGCCCTCCCGGAGGCGAAGATAAAATATTTCATACAAGAGTTATACCTAAAGTAACTCAAGTTTTAGATACCAGAGTCATGGTTGACTCTCCGGGGGGGCAAGAAACTTCTTTACCTAAGTATGAGGACAAAAGCCGAATCTAACATCCTTAGTCACTTGAAAAAATATTCAAGTGTCTAAAATTTATCAAAGGCGTATGTTAAAATACAATAGATAATAAAAGGATACAGTATTAAAGAAAATACTTCTTGATATCAGAATAAAGAAGGAAAAGTATGAAGGAAACGGAGTCGGTATAAGGAAGGCCCCAACTCAAAGCCAAGTAAAGATGCAAGCAAAGAAAAACTAAGGAAAGTAAACAACATAATACTAGCCGAAAGTGGAGCTCGTACATATAAGAGACTGAGCTTTAAGTCACCAAAAGGGAAATAGTTAATCTAAGTACTAAGTTAAGCTATTGTATCCTCAGTAGGAACCGTCGAAGAACTAGGGTACAGAGGAGTAAGAGGCGCCGTATCTCAATCCAAGTCATCCAGATCTAAGTCTGGGTACTTTTCTTCACAAAGTTAAGGCCAAGTTACAGTACATAACCTTTGCAGTAGTACTTGATGCCGCTTTTTTCCACCAAAGCTTCAAAGTCGCTGCTACCATGATAGTCTACCAAGGACTTGTCCAAGTGATTCTGGTAGTCTTGAAAATCAAGGAACTCGAAGATAGCAGAACTCTACTCTTCTTTGAGCTCATCCTTTTGTGAATGCGAAACTTCTTCATCTCACCCTTATGAGATGTTTGTATCTCATTAATCTCATTTTTATGAGAGGCTTGAAGTTCTTTGTTCTCTTTCCTCAACTTGGCAATCTCTTGGAGGTTTTCTTGGTTATGCTTAGAGGTAACGCACATAGCTTGGAAGTACATTTCTCTCGCCTCTGTTGTCTTTTTAAGCTTAAACTCTAAAGTTGAGATTTGTGATTTGATGTTTCTTGATTCACATTAGACGTTAGCCCCTTTATTTAATTAATTTTATGGATAGATTACTCTTTTATACACATCTAGATGTGTATAAGATTTAATAATAGGCTTCCTTATATTTAAACAAGGCTATTGCCTCTACCAAAGAGCAACTCACTTCTTCCAAAGAAGAGACCTCATATATCTCCCAAGAAGGGGTATAAATCATGTGAGAGGAAGTAGAGCCTCAACTTGAGCTTGAGGAGGATCTGAATCGAGAACTAATAAGGTTAGAACTTCTTGAGTAGAAGCTTCAACTTGAACCAGAGGTGCTAAAGTAGCTTCCTTGGAAGGCATTACCTTCTTTTTAGGACAAGATAGTGCAAGAACTTTTGATCGGGCCTTTTTAATCCCAAGATTCCAAAGGTAGATTTTTTGGGGGATTAAGATGAACCTTGATGCCTACATTATCTCATCTTTATAGCGCGCTTATAAATAGCATGACATAAACTTAACTTGTTATTCTTGATCTTGTAGTGGATGCCTTGAAATCAAGTCTCTTATACCAATTTAGATGTCTATTAGACAGCGTAGATGTTTTTAAAAGGCTAAGTAGAATGCATGTACATATCAACTTATACAAACTAGAGGTGCATCTTGAGACAGGGGTATTGTTTAATTGGTTATAACAAATCTAGAAACTGTCTCTTATACACATCTAATTGTGTATAAGAGACAGGGTTTCCCCAAAATCCCCAATATTTAGAAAAACTCTTCCTTCCAATTGGCATAAAATCCTTTCCCAAGCTAGTTTATAGAGGAGTCTGATGAGTGGGAAAGTTTCATCTGGTCGCCTTTGGGTCAAATAGTCATAACTCCTCTAATTAACTAGCTTGTGATGTTCTTCTTTGGCCAATTTTTTGTTAGACTACCAATTAAAGGTATACCCCACTCCACTTGGCGCAAGTCGAAAAAATTCCTTAAAAATGCCTATTGAAGGTTTGACCCCGAGGATGGCACGAGTAATTAAATATGTATTGATGTTACAGATGGATTTGGCATGTAATTGTCCTAACCTTGCCTGAACTTGGCAATGCTCCAATACCTTGTGAAAAATAAAGGTAGTGGGAACCTCAATCCGGCCTCTAATTGTGCCAAAAACACGAACACAAATTCCTAAGAGTTCATGCAGGGTGGATGATCAAGAGATGGAACTTTCACTTTGGAAAAAAAGAAGAAGGAATGTGATACTTCTCCATCCATTTCCTAACCAATTCCATATCAACAATTCAAGGAGGTAATTGAGAATAGACGCACACGGGATCATTATTGTCACTCTTGATTTTTCTTTTTCCTTCATACTTGGGAGAAGGTTAAGTTTTTTCCTCTTAGTGAAGTAGAGGCCACAACTTCTTCACTAGAAAACTCATACTCATGTTGAGATAAATCTTCTGCACTAGAGTTTTTCTACTCAAAATGATGCTCTCTAACCCGATATACTTGGGCGTGTCCCGATGACACAATTGTAATTAGAGCGGTAGTTCTGTGAAACTCACCATCACCCTAGAAGATGAGGCACCCCCAATCAAAGGTCTATCCACGAATATATTTTGCCAAAATTTACTTGTCTTTGTTCTCATATCAAGGTTTTCTTGAAGAAAATCCAAGTCTAAAGGCTCACGCAAGTGGCTAATTACTTTACTGGAGACCTCACCCAACACAACAAAAATATGCCCATGTATATCCAACACTTCACTTGAAGAATGTTCCCTACAACCATCAACCATATCAAAAGTGTTGGACAACTTATCAATACCTCTTTCTTGCTCACAATTAGTTTCCTTGATAATATCAGGAGAGTTTGTTTCAATTACTTCATGAGAAGAATTAGCCATCAAAAGGGAATCTTAGCTAAGGCATCAATATCCAACAGATTCATCATGGTAATAAACAAGGTGACTACTAAGTTTCCATTTCATCTTGGTGCTTCAAAGAAGAGAAAGAAAAATAGTTGCAATACTAACATCACCATAATTTGTTTTGACAATAACTAAATTAGAACACCAAGGATTGCTTGGAAAAGTAGGATACTTGACGACAACCTCAACGAGCATCCTCCTAGTATGTCGAAATATGTAGAACGATTCTGTGCTTGCATGTGGTCCTGAAATCAACTGAGCAACAAGAAAGGAGGTAGTTGCCAAGGTAAGGTTAAGACAAGTTCGACAGCTGGCGAGGAAGGAAAAAGCACATTAGATGCTATTTTTTCTCTTGTATCAGCTGTAATGTTTGGTTTTCTCACGTAAGCAGCTGGGTTATTTCCCTCCATTTATGCAGTGACGAAACGCTGGTTTTAAGACCCAGTACAGCAGTAAAGCTCACCTCACGATCGTCGTATCAAGGTAAAAGAGTAGCCACATCATCGATGACAGACTTGGGAGCAATAGTAGCACCAACGAAGAATTCGTGAGTTGCTGCATTGCCGTTTGAAAATTCCTGAGCTGTAGCAATTTTGATGGCAACCTCCTGAGCAGCAATGGTATTGACTGCTAGCTCCTGAGCAGCTACAACATCCATGGCTTTGTCAGCTGTATCAACTTGGTGTCTGAACAGTCAAATTATGGCCTCCCATTATAGACGAGGACATAGCAAAAACCTTTGCAGAATCATTTCCTGTCAAGCGACCATCTCCACCAAACAAAGAAGAAAAATCATTTAACGAAAATAAATTGATTTGAATTAAAAAAAAAATCAGTTGATAATGATGAACCAATACTGATAGATCTTCTATTGTTCTTTAGAGCAAGAATAACTAATCAGACGTGATACCACCCTCTCTATTTGATTTAACGGGAGTTCATCGAGCGAGGGTGTTGGGGTATTTGGGATTTTGGGGATAAGTGTTTAATAACCCCTCGCTATAATGACAGGATCATGAGAAAATAGTTGAGGGTCAACGAAGGTGTGCATATTTCTCTTATTTACCTTTACAATTAAAACTCAGAAAATGCAAAAAAAAAAAAAAAAAGGGCTAACCGTCTAAGTGAAGCCGGAAAAAAATGTTGACGTCGTCCCATCACACTACTACTACGTAGATTCCTATCTCCTACCATCCACTAATGAAACTGGATGACATTCAATTGAGCAAAAAAAATCACAATGAATTAAATAGTCTCTAACACTCCCCGCAACTTGTTTATATACACATACAGAGGTTTTATTTAATTTTTTGATTTGGAATATAAACAGAGGGAAAGGATTTTATGAAATTGAAAAGAAGAGATACGGAAATATTGGGGATTTTTTGAAATTCAAAAGAGATAGGAGAGGAAGAAGATAGAAAGCACATACTCTCAATTTAAAAAAAAAAAAAAAAGAAGATAGGGGGAGTAGAAAGATGAAGACTCGTATGAAGGGAGAGAAAAATGTTCTCGTGAGGAATTTAGGTTGATTTTGGGAATTTAGGAATAAAGAGAATAGAAGAGAAACCTCTTAATGAGGAGGAGAGGAAGGCCAGCTTAAAAAGACAAAAGAAAAATTTCTTTTAAGTTGTTTGAAAGTTTTGTAAGGTAAATTTCATTAATGTTACTTTTTTATTAAAGTGCCCCTCTTTTTGACATTTTTATTGGTTCATTACGATTGGAGGACAAATATGACATTTCATAATTAATTGTAATGTAGTCTAACTTTTCCTTTCGTTTTTTCCCACTTATGGAAGGAAAGTTTTTCTAAATTTTTATTTCTCCATCTACCTCCCTTTCTTTTCATTTCCATCCTCTTAGAACTCCCAAACAGAACAAAAACTCTAACTTTCTCTTCCTTTCTCTTTTCTTCCTCCCATTTCCTTCTATTGAAACTCAGCCTTAGGCGGATAAGCACGAAATGAAAGAAATTTGTGGAAGGGCGGAGAGAGTGAGTATAATTCACACTCTAATCAGGTTGTGCCAAGTAGGAATAGAATTGAGAATTGTAGAGAGAAGATTGATTCAACTTTGTTATATTTATATATGTTTATTATATATCCTAATATAACTATTTTTACCATTACAAACATGCAATAACTCAAATTGACTATTACTTAAAGAAATTAACAATTCAAGAACGTATTAGTATAAAAAACTTTATCTACATTCTAATGTATTTGAAAATAATATTATACTGTGAATTCTACTAACCCATTAATTGAATTAAAAATGAGTTGATCGTATAGTGGTATATATTTGGTCCGGTTCTATTCCTTCCCCTTTCACTAGTTGTGCTATACTAGAAGTAATATTCTATTTATACATTGTCTTCGACAATTTCCTTAATGTCATATTAATTTCTGACGAAATATCAAAATTACTCTTCTTCCATTCAATCCTACCAGATTTACCTAACTCTATTTTCTTTCTCTTCTTCCTCTCTTTAGCCGGCACCCGCTCTCCTCATTGGAAGAAAAGAATTGGTTAGGGAAAGGAAGAATAGAAAAGGGAAAGCGCAAGGGGAGCATTAGGGAGAGGAAGAGAGGCTGGGAAGGAGAAGTATCAGGGATCAAAGAAGATGGTGACTACTATAGAGATAGAGTGAGAGTTTTTAACTGGTAGGGATTTGCTTAGAGAAAATACAAATTTTTGCCAAACAAAATGTTATGGCATTACAGGAAAGAGCCATGGCAATATCATTTGCCTATTTATGTTAGCTATTTTACCTCACCATATGTGTGCCATATTAAAATATATATATATAAAAAACTTTATTTTGGACTATACATACGATTTTTAAATAAATTTAAGGGAAAATTTTAATAAGGAATTAAAGATAAGAGTAGTTTTGAACTTTTTTTTAACTTGTTGATGGCTATTGTTTGAAAGTTTAAAATTTCTTATTAAAATCCTAATTTGAGATCAATGGAGAGAATAATCTCCAATTTTTTCCCCTCTTATTTTGGGTAAAAGGGTCACTATATATATATATATATATATATATATATATATATATATATATATATAAATGGGTGCATTTTGTAAAGTTGATCGTGTTTCAGTTTGTTGTCTATAAAAAATTTATATAAACTTAATCCTATCTAAGTAACAGTCAAAACCAATGATTAGTCCAACTGATACAGATTAATGTGACATTACAAAGTTACCCTCAAATACTTTAAGGGCCAGTTATAGTTTACCTCATTTAATTGTATAAAGTTACCTTTGGTAATTGCTAAATCGATGCTAAGTAATGATATTTTATGGAGCCCATCAAATGGTTCCAGTGATAGATTCCACTAGCAACACAGTCTCAAGCCACAATCGAAAAAATTTGCTAGCGAAAAAATTCGAACTCTTAATTTCGACTAGGATTTATAATAACAAAATTAGTTTGAAAATGATTGTATAACTAACGAATAGATAGATGTATTCATAGTTACAGCCTCCGACTAATAAACAAGTTAAAAAATTGAATTTATTGTCATCTAGATGTGTATAAGAGACAGCGTCAACATTTTTTTTTTCCGGCTTCACTTAGACGGTTAGCCCCCTTTTTTTGATTTTTTTTTTTTTCTATTACTGTCTCTTATACACATCTAGATGTGTATAAGAGACAGCCTGAATTCTCTTGGCCCAAATGCATTTTCTTATTTGGATCTTCGACAGACGGTTAGACCCCCCCCCCCACATGCAAAACCATCTAAACGTTAAAGTAAGAAATTTTTATTGGGTATAATGTGAAAAATTAGTATATTATATGAGTAAAATGTAATTTTCTACCATTGCACATGGTAAACTCTAACTAATTCTACAATTATATTAGTGCATTTTAGTAATTTTGTGTCACTCTTTTGACAATTTTACTAAGGTTTGATTTTGACATTTAGTCAAACGTAGCTAAATGTATGTAAATTGTGAGTGGAAAAATCACTAGAATAGTCATTAAACTTTTTTAATAAAACTCTAATGGTCTCACAACTTTAATTTTAGCCAATTACATCCTTCAACTTTTCTAATTCTTTTTGTAGTTAATTTGGTCACTAAAAGGTGTGCCACCAAAAAGTTAATTTTTTTCACTTTTGACCGATCCGACAGAGGGTGTTTTTGAGAATGCATATTACAGCCACCACCACCTCCACCTGAAGCATATCATCGTCCATCAATGCCCACCACATCACAAAAAATTGCCATAAGTGGGAAAACAAGGCTGGAAAAGGTTAGACTACATCAAGGATTGTGTATAATGGACATGGGGTGGGGAGGGTGGGGGGGGGTGGTTTGTGCAAGTTGAGAAATTTGGCATATGACCACGAGAATATTGTGGAGCTTGAATAAAATATTTCAAGAACCCCTCGCAGTTTCATCAAGTTCACAAAACTGTTGTTTGACTGGCTCTTTGGAAACAAGGCCAAAAAATTCTTATTTCACTATAATAAACCATATTCCCTGCTCTGGCATGCAACTCTGAAAAATAGTACTACCTAGCTGTCTCTTATACACATCTAGATATTTCTACAACAGATTCGTATCCTACATCGTCTTTCGCCAATATTTTTTTTTCAGAACTTTTGTTAGGGATTATTTGAGAATAATGGTTGGAATAATAGATGTGGTTGCGATTCAAATCGTATTTGCTCTGTTTTATTTTCCCTTTTCCGAAATTGAAATTTTAAGGTAAAATTAATTATTATGAGAGTTTAAAGAGAAGTGAGGAGCAATTTTGGTTTTATGCGACAGGATTAATAGAGGAAGATGTGCTTTCAAGTGGAGGTAGTGGTGGCTCTAATACATATTCTCAAAAATACCTTAGTTAGACTGGTCAAAGGTGGGCGAAATTCAACTTTTTGGTGACTCAACCCTTTAGGAACTAAATTGGATAAATAAAAAAAAATAGTCAAAGGACGTAATTTGTTAAAATTAAAATTGAGGAACCATTAGAGTTTTAGTTAAAAAAAATAAAAATTAAGGACTATTTTTGTGATTTTCCCGAATATGTTTTACAAGGGTTCAAATAAGAGCGTGCAATGAACCCTTTATATTTATCACTGCGGGATTGGATTGGAATTAGAGTAAAACCAGAGTAAATGAACCTAGGGTTTCTGCTGTCTGCGCTCGTGAATTATCTTCTCTCTGCAGTCGGTAATCGCAAATTGGTGGTTAATTTTTGGAATTGTTTTTAGTACCATATTATCTTACATGATTTGGTGTTTACGTTGATCTGATTTTCCTTTTTTATTGTTTAATTATTATCTCTAATTGTCTATGTTATCTATGAATTTCTTAGATTTCCTGTCTATGTTATCTATGAATTTCTTAGATATCGTGTCGCAAGGTTAGAAAAAAAAAAAAAATTCTTGTTTTGTAAGGCAAACAGTCCCTTCTGTTGTTGATTTTTTTTTTTTTTCAAATTTTTATTACCGTGTGGATGATCTGCGGTTCATCTTCCTGTTCCTGATTCTTAATTTGGATCAAACATGTGTCCTACAGAAAAATGGAAAGATCGTTCCCTCCAAGTTTAAAGTATAACCGAATTTGGGGAAGAGGCCCTACAGAGAAATGGAAAGATCCTCCCCTGAAAGCCTAAAGCATAAGAGGTTGGATAAGAGGCCGTATATGGTGACTCCAGATGTGGAGATGTATATGAAGAAATACATAAGGCGTCTTCCCAAGGAGGAGATGCATAACACGAGGCATGTGATGCACAAGTCTATCCCTTGGCCCGAACCAGAGGAACTGGTGCACGGGCCTACTGGTTGGGGACCTCGGAGCCTAATGGAATCGAAGATTGGAGAACAAATAAGATATGCATTTGGGCCAAGAGAATTCATGAAGGCAGACTATTATACTGATTCCTCTTCTTGCCTGGTCAAGCACGATCCTGTAGTTTGGGGGAGGCATTGCCAGCAAACTCGTGAGAGCAGGGTAGGTAGATAAACCGGATATGAATTTCAATTTTTTCTGTTGTTTATTGCTGTACCAGTACTACTGACCCGATTATGTTCAAATATGTCCCCGAAGGATTGTAGAACTAGCAAATAGTTTAGGCTAAATTTTTGTGTAAATTACAAAATGCATACACACACTAGGGATTTATATATGGTTTGATGACTTTTAGTTCATGGTCGATTCTTAGGGATTTGAAGTACACGACTCTCCAGTATATGGTGCAGCTGTACCATTAAGAAACCCTGACAAGAATTCACAATTTTATTTATTCCTTAGTCGGATGGCAACTGAAGCTCTTAATCATTTTAATTCACTGAAGGTAATTCTTATCTTGTATGGCACTTATTTATTTTTGGTTTGCAAACTATTGTAGTGTGCTTAGGATGTAAATTTTGTTGTTTGTATCTCTTGTAGGGGACAAGTTACGGATTTCACAGGACTGTTAGAGTAAATTCTTCGGTTGCTGGAGGCATAATTTATTATCTGACTTTTGAAGCCATGGATCCTCGAGCTGGTTATGCCGTACAAACCTTCAAACTTGCCTAGATGCGCCGCCATAAGAGACAGGGGTATAATTTTGTCTAAACTTTTACACATCACGAATCTTATAACTAGTCTCTTATACACATGCTACAAGAATCCCGTTTGTTTGAACTCGTCATTTCATTTCTTCAACGATGCAATTACCCATGTAAGTTGGGTATCCTGCATCTTTCATTTGAGCCTCTGCACGCCAGTTGGGAAACTGAGTTTTTAACAGATGTGTTGGATATCACTTAGTTCTCCTTGTTTAAGGGGATTTTTGACAGCAATGAGGATTTTAGAAGCTATTTTGTGACCAACAATAATCTCTGCTTTCAAAATATTTTAACTGTTCTTATTTTCTGCTATTTAAGGGGTTGGATGTCACATAGTTCTCCCCTTCTGAAATAATTTAATCAAGACGATTTTGGAGAATATCCTAATAAGTGAATTAAGGTTTTACTATTATTTTGGTCAGAAAATAGTGTTATGATCCTGTGAAATCAATAATTCCTCAGGGATGTAGGTTTCTTGGTGGTTGTGCTCGTCTCTTTGCAAAGTATTTTTTATCATTTAATTTGTTCAAAATTTCGATATAATGCTTGTACCATGAAAGGAAGGTTTTTGTTTTTGGGGTTCTCCGTGCCCTCCCCTGAGTTTGTTTTCACTCGTGCATGAATAGTCTTTTATGGTTTATAGTAGTGTTCTGTTTGCTTAGCCTTTTTTTAAAAATATTATGCATAAATGTGATAAGCAGTCTTTGGGGTGAAGTTCTAGGTGTTCAAAATTTTTGAATTTGCTTTTGTGCGCACATGTTATATCTTCGATCTGAATATGCGTTTTTTTATTTCTGTTATTCTGTAAAATTGCTGATTTTATTTTAACTTTCCGTTGTCCTACACTTCAAGTATCAACGTGTTGGTTGCTAGTGTGTATACCCTGGTTGTGTAATATAATTCATGTACTATTGCTCATGGAAACCGCAGAACTTCCGGGCGTTGTTAAGGCCAAATTCTTTCTTGATTACTAAGACAATTGGATTGGATGTCCCATTTGCAGGCACCGGTCAAGCACGCCTTGGAGATGATGGTGACCAACAAAACTCAAACTTATGGATGAAGGGCTGCATTATTCTGAAAAACTTAGTAATAGCTTTGTTAGTTGCGCATATACTTTGTGGAATATGGTTGTACTGCCAGAGGCAGTTGGGTGCGTGGTTTATGTTTTGGAACATTGAAGTTGATTCTTTAAGATTTATGTTTGAATACTGAAATACTTTTGCTCAGTGACTTTATCATGCCATCATGATGTATATGGTTGACCAAGCTCTTAAGATAAAAATGTTACCTACTGTTTTTAGGTGGCTTAAAATTGTTTTGAAGCATGAATTTAGGTATCAATAGTTAAATGTCCCGTTGCAGAGAAGTTGAAAGAATGGGGAGAGGTGATTAATGTAGGTAGTAGTTGTTCATTTTTATTTTTTAAAAAATTACAACGAAAAACTCATCTATTATTACAGTTTTTATTGGTTGGATTCATGCACTTTTCTTGTTTACCGTGGCTACAA
Organism: Cinchona pubescens; assembly: GCA_025175665.1. Taxonomy (NCBI): domain Eukaryota; kingdom Viridiplantae; phylum Streptophyta; class Magnoliopsida; order Gentianales; family Rubiaceae; genus Cinchona; species Cinchona pubescens. The sequence goes on along the minus strand of JANKKI010000258.1, from coordinate 1,218,089 downwards.
CTGTCCATCGTACGCAAACATTTAAAGTAACTTTTTGCCGGGATTTGGTGTCACGAAATTAGCGTACAAGAATTAGAAGTTGCAACTTGTAAATAACTATGTCTGAAGCAGCAAATCTAACGGAATTGTCCAAAATAGCCCAGATGACATGTGGAACATAAACTGTTTTATTATTATTATTATTATTTTGATAGTTTTGTTCTATGTCTTTTCAGAAAAAAGGTATTAATTATTTTTCGAAGAGAGGTTGGAATTTCTTTTCAGATGTATTTCTCGAATCTTCCCTGATCCATAGGTTGCCTTTCTCATTGGCTTGTATTAGTATATGTTTTTCTCTTCATTTAATAAATTTAAATGTTCAAGGAGTAAAATGAGACTGATTAATTGTATGCATCATTGCTTCATGTTAAGATAGCGATTGTAAGATTGTTTTGAGTTTGCAATTTCTGACCGCAAAATTTTTGCTAATCTCATAATTAGCTCACCCTTTGGAGACGCTAAAAGTAGAGTTGATTGGCAATTAGATGAAAATAAGACTTTATTAAAGAAAGTTGAAAGAAAATGTAACACATAATGGAAAAACAATAAATTGAATTAAAAACTGAAGGGTCACAATTGACCTTGTGATTGTCCTGTTAATTGGACTGAGTGGATTACTCTTCTCATAAACCCATATGATCTGCCAACAAAAGGAAAAATGGGAAGAAAAAAAAAAACCGACTTTTATCATATAAGAGAAACAAAAAAGGTTTGAATATCCAATTATACGTCTTTACCACCAAATTTAATTAGGTTCAGGAAACATATGTCCAGGAACTCTTATAAACCTTGGATTTAGTGCACGTGTTTATGCATATATGAAATCGCTATTGTATAATAGTTTAGATTGATTTATGAATTCATGAATCTGTTGCTCATACACTTTGAGCATTTATGCATTTTGAAATATACATAAAACTATATATATATATATATATATATATACTAGCTTTTAAGCTTATATTTTGTGTGAGTGTACTTGGATGCTGTGGAATATATATTTTGATAAATAAATGTCTAGTTAAGAATGTATACCCAGATAAACTTCAATTAATTAAAGCGATGGATTAATTTATGGAGGCTCAAAACAAAATAGGCTGTCATCAGCACTCAGCCTTGTGATTAGTTCCACTAGAAAGGGTGTCAAAAAGTTCTGTAGTTCCTCTATACCTCTCATATGCTTTAAAGTCATGTACTGTAATTGTTTAAAAGGCCTGTTTTATACACCCTTACAATGTAACCGATTATGGACATGATTGTAAGAGTCACAATATTTTATTATTACCTATTTGAAATATACATATCAAACATATGAAAAATTATATAAAGATTTCATTTCTACAATTTAGAAAACTATGAAATCCACATGGGCATACATTATAGAGATATTTTTATAGCTAAGAGAAACATTTCATGGAAAAACATTTTCATAAAATAATTTTGACAATCATGTGAGTTCAAAAAGAAATTTCAAAAAATATCAAGGTTCATAAGATTACCAAATTTAGAAATTCTTGGAGTAAGTACCACCTACCTCGAAGGTTCAATAATCTTGCCTTTACTTGACTTTGTCCCTTGACGAGAATCCTTGGTATAAAATCACAATATTCAATTACTAATATCTCAAACAAATACTCTCTAGTTAAATCCTATATCAAATTTCCAAAAAATCTTGCCTATTAATTAAGGTCTAACAACCTCGACTATTTGTCGTATGTGTAGACACCTATTTTTTGTCCCGTAAGTTCTCCCCTATTTTTCATTTAATTTGACTCTCAATTTTCTTTTTAATTTCCCTTTTAATTTCTTGTTAAACCTACTTTTTGATTTCCTCTTAATTTATCCTTTAATTTTCTCTTGATTTGTCTTATGGTGTTTAATTATTATGTGTTTTATGTATTTTTTGAAATACAAAGAATGAGTTTTAATATTATTTAAGTTTTTAGATTTTTCAAAAAAAAAAAAAATTAATTAAATTAAATAGGTGTATTATAAAAAATAGCGTGTACAAGAGACAGGACCATTCCTTGTCATGTTTTGAGACGTTTTTCTGCGTTTTTCACCCATTTTTCAGCAAAAATTTCAGATGGCCATACTCTCCACATGACAAGGAATGGTCTTTGACCATTTTTACACTCAATCCCATTCGTTAAAAGCACAAAAAATCAGTCTAAAAGGGAGAGAAAAATTTTCTGAAAAAAAATTTTCTGAAGCAAAAGAAACCTGCCAAAATAGCCAACTTTGAGCCAAAATTCCATGCGATCAGAGAGGAATTAGACTAAACTCAAAGAACAAAAGTTGTATAGGGTCCCTGGAACTACAATTTCTCTTTTAAAACCCAAAGCAAAATCAAAGAAAGTCGAGGGTCAAAAGCTTTAGAAAAAGCTGTGGGTCCAGAGGATTTTTCCAGAAAAGATGTGTATAAGTCTGACAATTTTTCAGACCACCAACTTTGAGCAAAGATTTCAAGCGATGGAAGAGGAACTGGATTAAACTGTCCAAAGAATCAAAGTTGTAGAACGTTCCTGAAGGTACAACTTTTATTTTCAACCCCGAAGAAAAATCATCCATTTCGAGGGTCAAAAAACGTGGTAGAAAAAGCGGTTGGTCCAGAGGATTTTCCAGAAAAATCTCTAATTCTGGAAAATTAATCCAGGGCTAAAACTTTGATTCTTGAAATTTCAAGTGTATAAGAGGAACTGGATAAAACTCAAAGAATCAAAGTTGTAGACCGTTCCTGAAGCTACAACTTTTCTTTTCAACCCGGAAGCAAAATCGTTCATATTCTGGGTCAAAATCGTGGTGGAAAAAGGCTGGTAGCCCACCAAAATCTGCAAAAAAAAAAGAAAGGTTAGAAAAGTTTTTCCATTTTACTCCCCCATATTTCAGTTTTCTTTTAGTTTAGCCCGAGAATATTTTTTTAAAATTACATTTAGGCCCTTCTGATAGGGCCCACTTAGTGCCACGTCATCGATGACGTGGCACCACCAGATTGCGCCACCAAAGAGACAGCTAATTTTAAGCCAGCGTCATCCGTGACGTGGCACCACCGGATTGCGCCACGTCATCGATGACGTGGCACCCCAGATTGCGCCACGTCATCCGTGACGTGGCGCCACCAGATTGAGCCACGTCATCCGTGACGTATTTATACCAGATTGAGCCACGTAATCTGTGACGTGGCTGCACCAGATTGTGCCACGTCATCTGTGACGTGGCTCAACCAGATTGCGCCACGTCATCTGTGACGTGGCTCAACCAGATTTCAATACGTCGTCGATGACGTGGCTCCACCAGATTGCGCCACGTCATCGATGACGTGGCATTTTTTAAAAAAAATCCAAAATTTCAGAAAAAAATTTTATTTACTTTTTGGCCCTCCAGATTTCGGATTTCTGCATTTTTATCCCTCAAATAATTTTTTTAAATTACATTTAGGCCCTTAAGGACTTTTCTTTAATATTCTTTTGGCATTTTAATACGTTTTAATTACTCTTGATTGTGAAATTACTGTTTTGCCCTTATGAGTCTTAAATTGTGAATAGACTTTGATCTTTGCACATATTTTCGATTAATTGCTTTTGTGATGATTTGTGCTTTATTTTAATGTTCGTTGGTCTCAATATAATATTTATGTCTTCTCATCTTGGTTAAACTATGTGAATTTACTCTTTTGCCCTCAAATTTTGGATTAGTTGCACAACTAGACGTTAAGTATTTGAATCAAATTCAATTTAGCCCAGACTTAATAATTGTATCAAGAATATAAAATTGGGCTAGAAATAAACTCACGTGCATGATAAATGACTATTTGCCCTTGGGAGTTAAAGGGTACTACAAGCTCAATGTACAGCTTGCCCCTCTTTAGCCCCGGGCTGAATCTAGTGTCAATGTTAATATTTACTATTTATTTTCGTTTTCTCATTAACATGTACATATTTTATTACTTTTAAACTATCTCAAAGCACACTGTATGCTACAAAGCCGGCAATAATGAATACTAAAATTGAAAAGCGAAACGCGATAAAATCACGCAACCGGTCCAACGCCGGGTAAAGTGGGTGCCGAGGGAAATTCAAATCAATCCCAAACCTTCCCATTTTACAACAGGATTCCCGAACTCATTTTCTTGAGTTACGTGGACCAGGAGTCAGGATGAAACTTGAAAACAAGATTGAAAATTTTGATGTATTTTTGTGTCCGCGCACTAACACACCGGTGGCGACTCATCTTGTTTTCCCTAGTTTAGATTGTTTTTATACAATTCATAGTCGCATTGAAGGCCCGTTATGTAATAGTAAATAGGTGATTCATTTTATTTGTAATAGTAAGTAGGTAATTTATGTTTGTAAATTGTAAGTAGGATTTTGCATTCAATCACCTATTTCACGAGCGCCACACGTGGCGACTTGTACCGGTCCCACCGGTGCCAGCGCCGGTAAAGGGGGCGACAATGTGGCGAAAACTGAAATACTTTGAGAATCCGGGCGCACGATTTTAACGCGTTTCTCTCAATTTTACCCCGTTCATTATAAACCGGCTAATTTTTACCCATTTTGTGTGCTATGTTACCGGCTCTATACCTCGTTTTGCGTGCCATATGCTATATGTTACTTTATCTGTTATTTTCAATTAATTTACAGTTGTTTTAACGTATTTCACCATTTTGCTGTCTGGTGTGCCGATTTACGAATTTTATGTCTCGTTTTGTGTGCCACATGCTATCTGTTACTTTCTTTGTTCTTTTCAAATTCTTTTACACTTGTTTTACTGTATTTCACCATGTTTGCTGTCTTGAGTGCCAATTTGCTCGATTTAGGTCTCGTTTTACGTGCCATATCCTGTCTACTTATGGTGTGATTTGTTCTTGCTTTATTGTACATGTTTTAATATATCTTGCTATTATACCTGTTTGTGGTTAATTTGGGGGAAATTTTTTGGGACAAGCAAAATTGAGACATATGTAAACTGTGAGCCTCCTTTAGAGTTGTAGCTTCAGGAACGGCTCCTCTTAACACATGTCTCATTTATTGCATGTCCTATTTTTGTGGGTGTCATTCCCACATTCCCTATAGGAATTAAGATGATCTACCCAGATATGCGGCCGTGACACAATGTGCACGTAACGGTATCTGTGGCGATCACCCAACCACCGACGATAAGGCCCATTGGAATTGACGGATTTGTCTCCTATACCATCTAGATGCTACGTGCTGATTCATACTCATCTTTTTCCTTAGGGCAGGGTTGAAGGCATATGGTTGCCAGACCTAATAGGAGACCCTTCCCTACAACATGTTTCAAAGTTTTTTATCCCTTGTGTGCATGTAGGCTAACCCCACCGATGTAGGGCCACCGTAGGCTACTTATTGCATATCACTAGCCGTAGAAGGGGATACCTTATCGGATACCCGTACATAGAATTGCATACCTATCCCTAGGTACATAACCTACAATGGGATTTGCAAGATTGTGTGTTCATTTTATAAAGGCTCTAAACATGTTGTAGGGAAGTCTCTTATACACATCTAGATGTGTATAAGAGACAGGTTAAACTCGCCCTGTCTCTTATACACATCTAGATGTGTATAAGAGACAGGGTCTTTGGGAAATTGCAGGATTTCTGATGGACTTCAAGGATCGGTGTTAGGTGTTTACTTCAGGAGCCCTTGGATACAGGGAGGAGCTATGAGGATCTCTCGTCCAGGCCACAATACTGTGGAGGACCCGAGGCTAGTTCGGTTACTTTGATGTTTTTACACGAGCACTTTGGCACAAAACAAGGATTTCACGAAACAAGACTCATTTTTGCATCCCCGAGGAATCCCGGGCCCGAAGCGAGTCCGTGTTTTTGCTCTAGCACCAGTTCCTATATTTTTCAAAGGCCGGATGGGAGGATAGCATTAAGTCCTGTACGGATGTGAGCCTGTCTCTTATACACGTCTAGATGTGTATAAGAGACAGCTGCAGGCTCGGTGACATGATTGGGTAGCTTGTCTAGAACCCACTGTATGTCTGACTTTTCAATGAATTCAAGCCTGTTATTGTAAGCCTGGTTCATGGAGTACATTTGGGGCGACGAAAGATCGGTCGTCATGATTTTTCCTGGGGTAGAGTGAATTGGGTACAAAGTCACAATCAACGCATCAACCGGGCGAAGTTACTGAAGGACAAGGAGAAATACATCCGCTGGTTATATTCATTGAAGGAGTCAGACATACAGTGGGTTCTAGAGTGGGTACCCTGTCATGCACCGAGCTGAGTCATTGTCACTTCTTTGATTGCTCCTTCTTCCTCTTCGATCTCCGCTTCTATACAAAGTGGAGTCGCCACGCTGTCGCGCCCCCCTCTTTACCCTGTCTCTTATACACATCTAGATGTGTATAAGAGATAGCTCTAGATAATCACAGGCAAGCCTACAAAAGGCTTCAAGAACAGCAATCCTGCATTCGAGAACAGGAATACAACCGAAAGAGGGCATGCACATCTAGATGGCCGATGATCTGGGATGCCTAATGCACAATGGGGCTGCTGAATCAGCACGTAGCAAGCTTCATGTACGAGGAGCAAATGATGAAGATACGAGACCATCTAAAGGAGCTCGCGAATAAGTTCAAACGGGCTTCGTCCCTTTAGAGTTTTTTTGTTTTTAGGGTTCGGGAAGGAACCGCGTTTTAGGTTATAAACTGATGATTATATTTGTTTATATATATCTGAATTTTCTTTTTTTTAATAATATGAAGGTACTAAGTGTCAAAATAGCTGCCCAACGCAGCCCTATTTATACACGCTCCCGTGCACGTAAATTCCGATTTGAAGACAGTATGAGCACCGTATCGACAAAAGATGTGGAAGGGACCAGTGGCGATCAAAACCCGGAAATAGCAGAGTTGCGCAAACAGATGGAATCTATGAAACATGGCTTTCCACCGACTATCACATGCAATTTGTAGCATACGTGTGCTTTGAGATAGTTTAAAAGTAATATAATATGTACATGTTAATGAGGAAACGAAAATAAATGGTAAATATTAACATTGACAGGTAGATTTAGCCCGGGGCCAATTAAAAGTCGCACACATTGAGCTTGTAGTAACGGGATAGATGTGTATAAGAGACAGCTCCAAAACAAATGAATGAGATGAATCATGAATACAATACTGTGCATGCACCTATTCCTTGACTAGATGGCATAAATAAAACAGCTTAAAAATACGAAACATACATACAACGATGAAATTAAAAGGAGCGGACTTGGCAAATGCTTTTGTGAGACAAGACGAGTTTAACCGCGACCTAGAGCGGACGTGCTTTGCTCGATGAACTTAAAGAAGAAGCTCTCGAGGAGTACCGTGAGTATGTGAAAAGATGGAGGCGTTAGCTGCCGAGTGAGCCCACCTATGACTGATACTGAGCATGGTCCTAAACCTTATTAGATGGCACAAATAAAACTCCTTAAAAATACGAAACATGACCGGTACTATTGGCAAATCCTTTTCGAAATCGTCCCAATCTGTCTCCGTTGAAAGGGGCTTGAAAAGCGGGAAAATTATTGACATGACGGCTTTCAAACTTCAGATAGAATCCATGCAGGGGAGCACGTCTGTAGGATGGCTAAGAAACCCCTGAGCAAGAAGTTTGACAAGAAGGAAGAGGAAGTGACTTTTATTTTCAACCAACCCAACCGCCAACCACCACGCAATTTCCATCAATACCAAAGACCTAACCCACAACCCTTTTATGCACCACCTCCACTACCACTTCAATACTATCCTCAGCCCGTATACCAAACACAAGTACAAGTGCCCGTGCCTAATCCACAGCTCCCATATTATAATCCAAGACCACAACCCTCAAACAGTCAAAGACCCAACCAGCCAAATAACTTCTCTCCACCAAACCCCAACCAAGCCAGACCACATGACAGACCACCCCGCAATTTCACCAACTTGGGACGGCCCATCGAGCAACTATATGAGCAGTTGAGATCGGCGGGGAGATTGAATCCTATAGCTCCTCCTCAGTATCCAAGGGGAGTTCCGGATAGGTTTGATGCCAACGCCCGGGCATCATCTGAGACAGGTCGGCATTAAGAGGACATTCCACGGCTAATTGTTGGACGTCTCTTATACAGAACAAGGTGCAAGACATGATCAATGCACGAGAGATTGTCATTAGAAGGCCTGAACAAAAGGCTCCTGAAGTAAACACTAATCCGCTGCCACGGCATGAGCCTCATGTGGGGATGGTTTGTATAGAAGCGGAGATCGAAGAGGATGAAGGAGTGATACCCAGCAAAATAATCTCGAGATCAAACCGCTTTATCCGGATTCGAGCCATCTCGAGCCTTTTATCATAGACGTGGATCCGTTTGAGGTAGAACCCAAGATCCCGAAATTTATTGAACTACCAAGAAACTTTGCCAATTTCTGAGCACTTTGCGGCCGTGGAATTACCAACCTCACTGTAATAGTCGGTGGAAAGCCGCCGAGGAGGAAGTGTCTCTGTCACGAGGTCGGGCCGAATCACAAATGACAACAGCTTTGAGGTCGGACAATCCAAGATAGATTCCATCTGTTTGCGCAACTCTGCCATCTCTGGGTTTTGATCCCCACTGGTCCCTTCCACATCTTTTGCTGGTACGGTGCTCATACTGTCTTCAAATCGGAATAAGATGCCCTCACAAATTTCTAAATTCAACTTACATGATTAATGGCCTCCCTGGCTTTGGGGGATGTCACGAACACATGGGGGTTCAAAAGATAATCTTTGAATTTGTCAGTCCTCTTGCTGACAATCATCATTCCAGAGACAGGCGGTGTATTTTTTCTCAACAGTTTGTTGCTGTCTCTTATACTTCTGAAGGGAGCGACCACAACACGGCTCTATTCATCTCAGTTAGTATAAGAGGGGCGGCATAAGACCTAGGGTCATGGTGGATAATGTGTGCAAGGGTTGATAATCATTCTCCTTGGGTTCCTGTCAAGATGATCTAGGAATCTCTCATGACCTGGTCAAGAATTCATCCATGGTGATCCGAAGATTTGAAGAGGCTCGTGACAAGGGTTTCCATAAAAACAATAATTTGGGTTCTCAGCAAGATGATCCGCTATCGCTTGTCCTTTGATAGCCTTTTGAGTAGTAAAGATGATATCGAATTCTGCTAACAACATCTGCCATCTAGCCAAGCGAAATCTTTTGTCGTCCTGTCTCTTGTATTCCTGTCTCTTATACACATCTTGAGACAGCTCGAGCCCTGTCTTTTGATAACATTGGTCTCTTATACACAGCAGTTAGCCGTCTTTCATCAATGAGTGCAAGCTGTTCATGTCTGAGCCTTACCCATTCTGTATCCTCTAACTCAGCCTCCAGCGATCATCAATGAAAGTTGTCAGGATAAGGCCACGCAGCAATGATTGCAAAGGAAATGCTGCGTGGAGGATATCGCATCGGCCAAGGTTTGGGGATGAATTTGCAAGGCATAACACACCCTATTGATCTATCAACGCAGATCAATACTCTTTCAACGGCTCTGTTTGCTGGACGATTTCTGAAAAGGATTTGCCAATAGAACCGGTCAACTTTTCATAGTAAGGATCTGCATCAGGAGCCATAATGTCATTCCACCTCTTAAGATTACTTTCCCAGGTTCTGCAGCCATTATGGCTCCTGATGCAGATGAGGCTGAAAATGGAGGACCTTATCCAAGGGATAGCCGAATTATTTGCGGGGGTAATTATTCAAGAGCAGGCGGAGGAGGATGACTCTTATACACATCTTAAGAGGTGGAATGACAATAGGCAATGCTCGACCTTCCTGCTGTCTCTTATACACATCTAGATGTGTATAAGAGACAGCCTCCATGAACATCCTCCACAATGTAAGATCTGTCTTTCTTCTCAATGCACCTCAAGCTCCTTTATTTATGCCATCTAGTCAAGGATAATAGGTGAGATGCAAGTAAAACATTCATGAAAACATCTCCTTCATTTGTCTATGAAGTGAATAAGAATCATCAGAGGCAATTAGTAAGATTGTACTTGCATAATAATTGCCTTCATGATTCATCTTATTCATCTTTTTGGAGATGAATTCTGAGGACAATTGATTTTTTTTATAGGATGGCCAATGAATGTTAAGTTTATGTTCTCTAGGATCACTTGTACAAATTTTTGATTAATGAGAACTTTTTCTTCAAGATGTTTGTAGCTCATTTTGTTTTCTTTCATTTCATACTTTATTTTCTCCCAGATGGCCCAACATCAATGCTTTTGATCCTTCGGATACTACCATTTATGAGACCGATGAGTGCAATTTCGATATCACACCTGACTCTATTTCTATGCAATCTGAGAGTGATGAGGACGAGTGTGATATTGAAAATGAATTCGGGCAACATGAGGAAAAACCAAAGCCTAACTTGGAAGAAACAGAAATGGTAAACATTGGGACAGACACGGACGTAAGAGAAGTTAAAATCAGCATACACTTGACTAGAGGGCAGAGAAAAGAGATGATAGAATTTTTGATTTTGTTCCAAGACGTCTTTGCCTGGTCTTATGATGATATGCCAGCTTACTATCTGCTTTTCAAAGTCAAGTGTATGCTGATTTTAACTTCTCTTACGTCCGTGTCTGTCCCAATGCTGCAGACATACACATCTAGATGTCTCTTATAGACTATCTAGATGTGTATAAGAGACAGGCCAGTCCCAAGGATGATTTTCCGCTGCCAAACATTCACATCATTCTAGACAGTGCTGCCTGCCATGAGATGAAGACTTTTGTCGATTGTTTTTCGGGTATCACCAAATCCTAGTGGACGAGGAAGACAGGAAAAGAAAGATACACATCTATGTTGGGGGAGCATTCTTAAGTCCAGTTGGCATAACTCTTGGACTTAAAATGTCCCCCCAACATAAAACTGTCTCTTAGACACATCTAGATGTGTATAAGAGCTCCTCCTGATAATTACACATCTAGATGTGTATAAGAGACAGTCCTCTGCCTTCTTGGATTTGATGATATCACTTACCTTCTTAAGATTGTAACTGTTAGTGAGGAAATATAAAAACTTTTCCACCGACTATCACAGCTGAGGGTTGGTTCTTCCCAAGAAGAACGTAATCTCTTTACACATCTAAATAAATTTAAGAGTCAGAGACATTCTCTTATACACAGATTAGATGTGTACCCAGGTTCAAAAGCTGTTGAGCGAAAATACACCCTGTCTCTTATACACATCTAGATGGCAAGCTTTTGACAAAATCAAAGATTATCTTTTGAACCCCCCTGTGTTGGTCCCCCCAAACCCAGGGAGGCCATTAATCATGTATCAGTCAATTTTGGACGGATCCATGGGTTGTGTCTTGGGGCAGCATGACAATTCGGGCAGAAAGAAGCAGGCTATCTATTATCTAACCAAGACCCTTACAGTCCACTTATACACATCTAGATGTCTATAACGAGACAGGCCTTAGCCGTTGGTTTGGATCTCGCAACGGCAACGCACACTCTTATACACTTCGCTATCTGTTAGAGAAGCCTATGCCTACTGGACGTTTGGCTAGATGGCAGATGTTGTTAGCAGAATTCGACATCATCTTTACTACTCAAAAGGCTATCAAAGGACAAGCGATAGCGGATCATCTTGCTGAGAACCCAAGGGAGAATGATTATGAACCCTTGCACACATACTTCCCGGACGAAGACATCTTATTCATTGGCACTGCCGAAGACATGAAAGATGAATGCCCACATTGGAGGCTATTCTTTGATGGTGCATCCAACACTTTCGGTGCAGGCATAGGAGCAGTTTTGATATCTCCAGGGGGTAGACACTTCCCAGCAACGGCCAAGTTACAATTTCCGTGTACGAACAACATGGCAGAGTATGAGGCTTGCATACTTGGTCTGAAAATGGCATTGGATATGGGTATTAAAGAATTAGCTGTGTTTAGTGATTCGATTTGCTTGTCCATCGACACTGGGCACCGGGTAACCAGAGATTCTAAAATCATGCCATATCACTGCAGATTCTCAAACTAGGTCGACACTTTGATGCTTTGGAATTCACTCACATACCCCGATCCAGAATGTATTCGCCGATGCTCTTGCTACCTTATCTTCAATGATCACCATCCGGACGACAGTGATAGAACCCATTACCATTCAAAGCCTGGAAAAGCCTGGTATTGCGATCTTGTTTTCAAGATGCAGAGATGATGGAATGAATGAGCAGAATGAATACAGGGCCTGTCTCTTATACACATCTATTCGGTGTATAAGAGACTTAGTAAGACGCCGGCGGCTCGATCAAGTTCAAGACATCATCTCCAAAATAAATGAACGAGATGAATCATGAATACAATGCCTGTCTCTTATACACATCTATGAATTGCACAACATTCTCTAATCCATGGCTCTTGTTCAATTTGGGGAATGGATGTCATTGGATTGATCGAGCCGCCAGCTTCTAATGGTCATCGCTTCATTCTAGTAGCGATTGAATATTTCACTAAGTGGGTCGAGGCTGAATCCTACAAACTCTTATACACTTGAAGATGTGTACCAAAGCAGCAAATGATGTCCTGATGGATGAAGGTAGATGTGTATAAGAGTACACCATGGTTACATTTCATGCCAAGAATCTGAACAATGACATGGTAGGTGGTCTTTGTGCCCGATTCAAGATTAAGCATCGGAATTCCACCATCTACAGGCCAAAAATGAATGGGGCAGTCGAAGCAGCCAACAAGAATCTTAAGAGAATTATTCGAAAGATGGTTGACAGTCAGCGTGATTGGCATGAAAAGCTGCCATATGCACTGTTGGGTTATCGGACTTCCATCAGGACAGAAACTCAGGTCTACTGGGGCACAGCAGTACTCTCTTATACACGGAATGGAAGTCGCTGTTTTGCCAGTAGAGATCCCTTCTCTACGCATTCTTCCGGAGGCCGAGTTAGAGGATGCGAGAATGGGTAAGGCTCGGACATCCACGTCTATGACTGTCTCTTATACACATCTAGATGTGTATAAGAGACACATCTTGTTCTATAAGAGACATCCTCCGTTGACAGTTCTCATGTTTAGTAAGCCCGGACATTTTCATGTCAAGCGATAACATTGGCCATGACACACAGCTGTTAGCCTGTACAGGACGAAGCAAATGGCATGTTTGCTCCTAACTGGCAAGGTCCATTCATTGTACACAAAGTATTATCAGGAGGAGCTCTTATCCTTACGGAGATGGATGGACAGGTTTTTCCTCAACCGATAAATGCGGACATGGTCAAAAAGTTTTTCATCTGATTTGGCAGACTGTAAACCTTTAAGTCATTGCAGAACGAAGGATAGAATTCTACCGTTATTTTCTTTCCTTTTTACCCACATCCGGACTAAACCCTTTCATATCTCTTCTCTTTATTTGCCTATCTTTCGTTTCAATTGTGCTTTGTCCCTATGTAAGTTAAAAAGAAGTTGGAACTGAACTCATTTGTTTTGTTGGGGCAAATTGTTGTTTTGGGTGGCAAAAAAAAACAAAAAAAAACAAAAAAAAAAAAAAAAAAAAAAAAAAAAAAAACACAAAAAAAAAAAAATTGCCCCAGGAAAAAACAAAAAAAAAACTGAAAAAAACAAAAAAAAAAAAAAAAAGTTTTGAGAGGCTGACCAAAACAAATGCCCAACAAAACTCAGTTTGCTATAATAAAATTGGGGCAACTTTTTTTTCAAATCTATTTCCCCAATTCAGTCAGTTGCCTTCAAGTAAGATTCTCAACTCAAAACTGGGACAATTCTTTTAGATAAGGGACATAACCAGTTTTCCTCAGATCACCAACCCGCTCTTCCATCCCTTGTAGCTATATTCTTTCCAACCAAAGCGCCCATCTTAAACTGGGGCAAGTTTTGTTAAGATAATCCCAATCTTTACCAATCACACGACTTAACCCATTTTGACCCTAACTATCCTAAGTTCTGCATAGGCTTAAAGGGAGCATTTGTACGATCTCGGCTTGATGTTAACATGTCTATCCCAATAACAGGAGGCGGCCTTATCGATGCCGAAAAACTTTGAAAACTAAAGTTCGCATGCATTGGAAAAGGCGATTACTTAGCCGACGTCTTCCGTTTACTCCCACACCTTGTTTTACTTGGACCTCCTACGTGAAAACCCGAAAGGGCACCTTTGTTTAAAAAAAAAAAAAAAAACTAAAGAGAGGCTTGGTTGAAAACTCCACCGGGCGGCCTATGCAAAAGGAGAGTGCGGAAAAATGCAAAAATAAAAATAAAAATAAAAGGGAGGGGAACCTTAGTGAAAACCTGAAAAGGCGCTGAGGAAGGGGCAAATCGAGCAAACGGTCAAAGTCTGGTTGATGACTTCTCTGGGTCCACGTCTGGAAAAGTGTCCTCAATCGAAATTTGTTGACTGAAGTTAGGCTTATTGGTTGCCTCTATGTCGTTCTCTCAACACAGTCATTGGCCTTTAAGAGGCACGTATCCGATGGATCCAAAGCATGGCCTGATCGGGTCCAAATAACTTAGAATGAAAGGCAAAGCGATGTTAATACGGTGATAGCACGATTTTTACTAAGATTGTTCCCATGTGCGTGTGACATCAGATAACAAGTACATGTATCTTATAAACACCTTGGCATCTTGTACACATTAGATAGTGTACTTGGATTGTTAACTGTCTTCGGTATACACATCTAGATGTTCTCGAATCGAACTACGTTCGACCCGATTCCGTGGTGGGATACGTGGCGCTCTTACCGAGCTCGGTCACCTTGCTTATAGTAATGTTCACTAAGATTGACATTTTTGTATGTTATGATACTGATCAATTCGAGTTTTCTTTGCTCAATATCGCATTGTTTTGAGTACCTGCAGGTACACGAAAATGAAGTGGATGTCTCGCTAAAATTAACGACACTGGGGCAAATTTTTATTAATTGGATATCCTTCACAAACAACAAGGGACACACCAATTTCGAGAACCTGTCTTGATACCCAATCTTTCTTCTCATTTTGAAAGGGGTGATTCACGCCAACCCCTAATGAAGCAATCAACCTCACAGGTAATCACCACTTGGGAGATGGTGCACTAATTCCTAGTCAAACCTCTCAGTTTAAATAATGTTGTCATTAACCGTTTACGGCTTAATGTCAGATTTCTTTTGCTTGATTAAGGTTAATTACTAGTTGCCTTTTACACTTCATTTCATGGGTAAGCCCAATGGCATGGCTCCTTGTGCATGTCATTCTTATTGGATTTTCACCCGATAAACGAATTTCGGGTTCTCATTTCATTTCATCAACCTGATAAACGAATTTCAGGTTTGTATTTTCATACCCGATAAACGAATTTCGGGTTCTCATTTCATTTCATCAACCTGATAAACGAATTTCAGGTTTGTATTTATCATACCCGATAAACGAATTTCGGGTTTTCATTTTCATCAACCTGATAAACGAATTTCAGGTTTGCATTTTCCTCCCGATAAACGAATTTCGGGTTTTCAATTTTATTTAACCTGATAAACGAATTTTAAGTTTGCATTTTCATACCCGATAAACGAATTTCGGGTTCTCATTTTTCATTTTCATCAACCTGATAAACGAATTTCAGGTTTGCATTTTCCTCCCGATAAACGAATTTCGGGTTCTCATTTCATTTTCATCAACCTGATAAACGAATTTCAGGTTTGCATTTTCATCCCGATAAACGAATTTCGGGTTCTCATTTTCATCATCAACCTGATAAACGAATTTCAGGTTTGCATTTTCATACCCGATAAACGAATTTCGGGTTCTCATTTTCATTTTCATCAACCTGATAAACGAATTTCAGGTTTGCATTTTCCTCCCGATAAACGAATTTCGGGTTCTCATTCGTTTATCAGGTTGATGAATTTCAGGTTTGCATTTTCATTCCCGATAAACGAATTTCGGGTTCTCATTTTCTTTTTTATCAACCTGATAAACGAATTTCAGGTTTGCATTTTCATACCCGATAAACGAATTTCGGGTTCTCATTTTTCATTTTCATCAACCTGATAAACGAATTTCAGGTTTGCATTTTCCTCCCGATAAACGAATTTCGGGTTCTCATTCTCATTTTTCATCAACCTGATAAACGAATTTCAGGTTTGCATTTTCATTCCCGATAAACGAATTTCGGGTTTTCATTTTTATCAACCTGATAAACGAATTTCAGGTTTGCATTTTCATTCCCGATAAACGAATTTCGGGTTTTCATTTTTATCAACCTGATAAACGAATTTCAGGTTTATTTCATCCCCGATAAACGAATTTCGGGTTCTCAATTTTCCATTTTCATCAACCTGATAAACTGAATTTCAGGTTTATCATTTTCATCCCCGATAAACGAATTTCGGGTTCTCATTTTCATTTTTATTTAACCTCATGATAAACGAATTTCAGGTTTGCATTTTATCCGATAAACAATTTTTGGCTTTCATTTCAAGTTTACATTACCCGACAAACTCACCGTTTGGGTTTTCATTTCACTCTTGTTACCTCGATGACACAAAGTCGGGTTTTCATTTTAATTTATATGACTTTCCCCGATGACATAAAGTCGGGTTTTCATTCGTATTTACATACTCTTGCCTTGGTGATATCAAGATCGAGCTTTTAATTCATATCTCTTGTACATGTTAATTAGGAAGTGGCGTTTGCATGTTATGTCAAGTTAGTTTTCTTTGTCATTCACTACGTTTCATTCAAATCCTGACTCCGATAAACACCAGATCGGGATTTCAATCTTGTTTTCAAGTTTCATTTATGTCTCTTATGGTTCATTTCACTGGGAGTCTTTTTATTCATTTCTTTCCCCCAATAAGGACTTTTCCGCTCTGGATGAATAGATAGATCTAATCTCCCCAGTGTGTTTGTCAAGATGATGAACATGGACCTAAAGATTTTTTCCTTCCATGACCTCATGAGCTTAAGGTTGACATGTGGCAAATTTTGTTGCACGATTGGAATCATCCAGTCATGCGGTGTCTACAATCTTTGCCTAGAGTTTCTTCAATCCTCTTCAACACTCTGGCAAATGAGGGGCATGCTGAAGGAACCTATTCATCATCTTGACAAACACACTGGGGAGATTAGATCTATCTATTCATCTCAGAGCGGAAAAGTAGATTTGTATTTTAATTTCCACGTTAAACCTACTTTTGATTTCCTCTTAATTTATCCTTTAATTTTCTCAAAATTTGTCACATGTCAACCTTAATTATTATGTGTTTTATGTATTTTTTGAAAAATTCAGAATGAGTTTTAATATTATTTAAGTTTTTAGATTTTTATAAAAAAAAAAAAAATTAATTAAATTAAATATTAAAAAAAAAAAAAAAAGTTAAGCGTGAACAAGATCACAGATCGCTCACGCGCGATAACTGACAGAGCTTTGGCCACGTTTTTTCGTTTTTCACCCATAAAAGAACACATGCTAGATGTGTATAACTTTGAGCTAAAGTTCCATTCGATTAGATCCTATAGTAGATTTGTTCTTTGAGAACAGTCTAATTGTATAGGGTCCCTGGAACTTTTGTTCTTTCTTTAAAACCCAAAGCAAAATCATCCATTTCGAGGGTCAAAAACGTGGTAGAAAAGCTGTGGGTCCAGAGGATTTTTCCAGAAAATCCCTCAAGTCTGGAAATTTTTCAGACCACCAACTTTGAGCAAAGATTTCAAGCGATGGAAGAGGAACTGGATTAAACTCAAAGAATCAAAGTTGTAGACCGTTCCTGAAGGTACAACTTTTATTTTCAACCCCGAAGAAAAATCATCCATTTCGAGGTATTACTCGTCAAAAAACGTGGTAGAAAAAGCGGTTGGTCCAGAGGATTTTCCAGAAAAATCTCTAAGTCTGGAAAATTTTCCAGACCACCAACTTTGAGCAAAGATTTCAAGCGATGGAAGAGGAACTGGATTAAACTCAAAGAATCAAAGTTGTAGACCGTTCCTGAAGCTTAGAACTTTTCTTTTCAATCCGGAAGAAAATGTCTCTTATACACATCTA